>CM073779.1:85733779-86333779 GCA_037158775.1 Hetaerina titia
GGAAGTAAGAAGACAAGATCTGTGCTAACAGTTAAAGATAAGTGAGGTAAGATAATAATTGAACCAGATAAAATCCAAGAGAGATGGAAGGAATATATAGAACGTATATATTACGGTATAGTACATATATAGTACGGTATAGAACCTAGGCCGACAAGGTTAGACTTAGAAAACGAACATGACGTAGAAGAAGATAGCTTAGGTCCAGGAATACTCGACCATGAAATAGAAAGGGCATTAAAGGAGATGAAGGCAAATAAGGCCGTGGTGGTTGACAACATTCCTGTGGAGCTGTTGAAATGTTTAGGAAAATGTGGGAAGAAGGCCCTATATGGATTCGTAATATCTATGAGGAAGGAATCTGGCAGGAAGACTTTGTAAGTAAGGTAAAGGCTACATCATGTGAGGATTACAGAGCAGTAAGTTTGATATCCCACGCAGCTAAAGTTATTCTCAGGATCATCAACAAAAGGATAAAGGGTAAGGCAAATGATTACTTAGCGGATGATCAGTTTGGGTTTAGGAAAGGAAGAGGTAAGCATGATGCCATTGCAGTATTGAGATTGAGAGGAATATAAAATACAATCAGGTCGTGTTTGCCTCTTTTGTAGATTGCGAAAAAGCGTTTGATAGAGTGAACTGGGAAAAATTAATGCGTGTAATGCGGAAATGGGAATGATTGGAGGGACAGGAGCCTGATCCGCAATCTGTACATGTGTCAGACTGCTCAGGTGCGAGTGGGGAACGGAGAGTCCGGATGGGCAGTGTCAGGAAGAGGGGTAAGGCAGGGTTGCCCATTGTCACCGGTGCTGTTCAACGTATATGTGGAGGAAATGATTAAAGAGGCATGGGAAGAACTGGAGGTAGGAATGGAAGTCGGAGGGGATTTCGTAAAATCGGTTAGGTTTGCTGATGGCCAAGCATTAGTTGCTCAGTCAGCCAAGGGGTTGCAAGCATTGCTGAGTGAATTGGAGGTTCAGTGCGATAGATATGGGATGAGAATCAATATTAATAAAGCAAAGGTTATGCGATTTTCCAGAAAGAAAAACGCTAAGCTAAATATTAAAATAGGCGGGGAAAAATAGAGCAGGTAGAACAGTTTACATATCTCGGAAGAGTTTTGGACCAATACGGTCAAAGTAGTAGGGACATAAGGAGAAGAATTGTGTTAGGCAGGGAGGCTTTCACAATGAGGGAGTTGATGATGGGGACATTGAGTAGGGAGGTTAAGACAAGACTCGTAAAAACTCTGATATGGAGTGTAACTATGTACAGCGTGGAAACGTGGTCATTGAAACAGAAGGATAGACGTAGATTGGAGGAAAGTAAATCAAATGTGGAAGTACTGGAGATGGTGGGTGAGGAGAGGGGTTTGTTGAGAGAAATCCTATGGAGGCAGGAAAAATGGATGAAAGGCGTATTGAGCGGTAGTGGAATGTTGAAGAAGGTAATAGAGGGGAGAATGTTGGGCAAGCGAGGAAATGGCAGGAACAGGATAGGGATGTTGGACGGGATGAAGGGAGGAAAGAAGTACACAGAGATGAAGAGGGACCTGATGTAGATTAGGTTGCTGGATTGGGTTTTATTTGATAGTTGTGTCCATCCAAAAACCTACCTTAACCAGTAGATTACCTATTAATAACACAGGCCAACCATGGTTTTGGTGCTGGATTTTTGTTTTTTAATCTCATTGGCCTACAATATAGAAATATACATAAAACTTATTGACAGTTTATTGAAAATAAAAGGAACACCGCAGAGTGGTTATAAATTAGTATACTTATAGATTTATTTAACTTTGAAAATTATTTTCCGGAATATATCAAATATTAAAACAACTAATCGTAAGATGTGCCATATCTAAAAAAGTAGAGCTGTTAAATAAAAACGGATTTCATATTTGGATTCAGCCCTACAAATATAGTTAAAATCAGCACAAAGATTCCCGGCACAAAAAAAATTTTTTTTGTAGGCCTGTGTAATATTTATATAATGTGTCTTACTTGTAATTTTACCAGAAGATGTTATACCATATCAAAACCTAGGTATTGAATTTAAAAAATTTCTATGTGGGAAAGCTAGATTGTTTATTTTTCAATTTCAATATTAAGATTTTCCACCAAGTCCAGCCAAAAACTGTTCTATTTACATACAATAATAAGATGGTTTTCTATCCTTTAAAATCTGATCTGCTGCAGAGCACCTAAGTGTACTCATTCTTGCCATCAAAAGAACTTAAAACTAATTTTAAATTACACCCTGCATCACTTCTGCCTACTTTCATTGACTTTGAGCTATTTTACAAAATTTTACCATTTACCCATTTTCAAGAATTAACAAAACATTGACTCCAGGTGTGCAAAAATTTCTTTTAGAGAAACATTTTATCTCAAAACCTACTTTAAAAGATCACGTGCCTACTTTTCATAATGTCAACACCCAGTATTTTTTTAAACTTAAACCACATGCTATGTATTTTAATTTGAGTGATTTGTGAAAAAGCATAAAATCATATTTCAATAGAATTCCAAAAAGAAAGCTTCAAAATTATTGTATTCGTTGAAACAATTATCAATCTTGAAGTTGAACTTAAAACTACTATTCCAAAACTGAAGCCAGATCATGATCTCCATAAGCAATTTGTGGATAATAGCTCCACACTAAACAGTTCTAAATACTGACCATACTAAAATTTCAATGAATATCTGAAGTAGATAATGGAGGCAATTTATTCTTTTGTATTTTTTGTACTGGTCAAGAAAAATTGAGCTGTCCAATACCAAGAGCTTTTAATTAAAGTTTCCTAATTGTGTCTCTGTTAAAAATTCCAGCTAAATAAGAAAAAAGAAGACTTGCAAGAGCTTTATGATGATATGGAAGCTAAGAGTGATGCATATGAGTATTACGGAAAATGTGTTCTGCATAGAGCCATTACCTTTTTGGTGCTACTATGTGCAAAATCAGATAATGAGGTAAGAGGCTCCAGATTGCTTTTTGCAATCCTGTCTAGTTATATTGTCCAAAAGGTCTGCCAAGAGAATTCTTTTTTAACTAGAATTGATATTTATGAACAAGTTGCTTCTTCATATTAACATAAATTGTGCTATAACACTTTTATAATGAGTACAATTTAAACCTACTGCCTTTACCCAGATTATCTATTTTTTATTCAGGTTAAATTGAACAAAAATATAAAAGGAAGTGATCACTACAGAAGCAAATAACCTTTCTTCTTGATTACAAAAATTCCTTAACATAATCATGTCATTCAGTCATCTCTTTTTGATGGAAGTAGCAACATATTTAAAATTATAGTAGCTCCCTTGACTTTAACAATGCCAAACAAAGACCAAAATATTGCTTAAATAAATAAAAGTTGATGAACAAAAATAATCTATTATCATTTGATAAAATTTGTGTTATTTTTCAATATTCTTCTGAAAGTATAATCCATCTTTTTACAGTACATCATGATGTATTCATCATAAATGCATAACTTTGGAAATTAAGGAATATTTTCTTTATATTTTTAGAGTTTTCTTCCTAATCAATGAGTGAATAGCTCAAACTGTGGAATGTATTTTTTATCAACTTAATGTACTCCATGTTTAACCTGTTCTTATTCAATTTTCTCAACAAGTTTTATAAAATTTGTCATGGATTGTCGCTCCATTTGAAGTTCTTCCCATCACTATAATATCCACATGTAGTATAAAATTTTGGTTTTAGAAAAAATTTAATGTAATTAGATTCAGTTATACTGCATACCATTTTATTAAAGTAAGTGACTTCTGTGTAAAGACCAGGTCACCTGTTCATTTCATGTTTTCACATAACTGAAAAAATTATGGTTTTTTAAAAATAAAACCACTTTGCTTTTCCACATAAACTTTTTTTCTTACAACCCAGGTTCCATTATAGCATAACATCATCAGGTCATCATATGATGTTATGCTATGACCTGGGTCATGGACCTAAAACCTGGGTCATGAGAATTAAAAGTTTATGTGGAATACAAAATGGTTTTATTTAAAAAAAATGTCAATATGAACATTTTCCACCAAGTTATGCCAGAAACTGTTTTATTAACTGAAAAAAATTTAATGAAATTTTGTTATGTTTAAGTTCTCTAATTATGTTTAATTTATCAGATAAGTAAAGAAGCAGCCAAGTGCCTGGCTGAACTGTGTCCCAGTGACTTAGGACCTACAGTTCTTCTCCCATTGACAACTGTGTCCAAGGCAAAGACTGTTCCTGGAAACCAGCATCACAAATTGACCATAAAATGCCTTGAATTGCTCCCAAGGTATCTGCTTGATCTAAGCATCGAGGTGATGGAAGCAACATCCACTGCACTAATAGCCATTATGACATCAGCAGAAGGTGAAAGCACAATACGTAAGTGACTTCTCTCTCAGGCTCTTGGTACAAATTTTTCAGCTCTTTACTAGTACAGTAAAGCACCTAGTTTTCATATACCTTCCCAGTGTTAGAGAAATCTAATTAATTCATCATAGAAAATCTTACATTCTGGGACAGAGTTCATTCCTGGAATTATTAGCATCATCCAAATATTTTTTACAGTTCTTTGAAGCTTTATAAAATTGAATTTTAAGTAAAATAAAAGTCTCCTAAATGTGGATTATGCTGTGAAATGGATTATAATTTTCACAGTTTTTGAATGATGACTATGGTTCAACAAAAATGAGTTTGATTTTCAAAAGAATTATTTTACTAACTCATTGATCTGATTTGTGAACTTTGTGAATTGGTAGGCATTGTATTAAATGACCCTACCCTCATTTACTATGTCAAACTTTAGGTTGATTATTGTGGTGATCCTAGAAAGCCTGGGTTTTACTCAAATCAAAATAAATATCCTATGCATTAATGATTCTACAAAATCAGGTAATATTCCACGTAACCATAATTTTGATCATCATTCTCACATAGACTAAAATAGCTGAGAAAACTTATTATCCAGTACCTTTTTTATATGGATTTGTATTTAGATGCATCTTTAATTAACCTATCTAACTGTACACTTACTTCATGTCTTAACTTGTTATATCATCAGTCCTTGAATGCTGCAAGGGAGTCGATAAGCAATGGATTTGCATCCTCCCTTGCTTATAGATATAACTGATCTGGTTTGAGTACAATGTAGATCCTCCTTTACTCCTTGATGAAATACATTGGACTCATTAACCAGGATACCAAAGTAAGGTCACAAATGCACAAATATGGTTATTTCTGGATGGTCAGCCCTCTGTAACACATCACATTTTGTCCTAATACAATAATATTTACAAATAAGCAAAGTATGATGGCTCCTCTTTTTTAAAATAATACTTTTTCCCTCTTATCTCCTTGCAGATAACTAGAGTGAAGGATGTGAATAGTAGAGGGTATCCTTCTTAGTTTAGATTTCACAGTCCTTATAGCTTAGGCTACAGAAGAATTTTTGCCTTTAAACTTTACATAGTTAATGTCATGACTTTTTCATTTTAATTATCAATATGGGATCACATAGGCACACTGTGTCTGTGTATAATTGTAACAGAAAATTCTGAAAAAACTTGAAGAAATTGAAAAATAAAACAGTTTCTGGCATAACTTGGTAGAAAATCTTCATACTGACTTTTAATAATCAAACCACTTTACTTTTCCACATAAACTTTTTAATTTTTACTACCCAGGTTTCGTTATAACATAACCAGGTTAACCAGGTTTTGTTATAATGAAACCTGGGTAGTAAAAATTTAAAAGTTTATGTGGAAAAGTAAAGTGGTTTGATTATTAAAAGTCAGTTTGAAGAAATTGTCTTTCCAAGATAAGCTAATTACTTTACAGAAGCTTCAAGAAGAGAGATTATCACATCATTAAAATAACAATACAATTTATTTAATAAAATCTGTGGTAATAACCATTGAATGGAAGAAGAAAATACTTGATCTAGCATTTGTACTTGCACTTCTGCTAGAGATCCCTAAATTAGCAGATGAAATAAGTTTCTCAACCAGTTCATCAATGTCAATTATTCTATGAGAGACAGAAATACCTTCTTGTGGGTTCATTTTTGGAAACCATTTCTTTTTTTGTATTCAGGTAATTCGGGAAATGAAGTCTATGTTCTTTTTAGAAAGGATAGTTGCATTACCAGATGTTAAATATGGTAAACCTGAATGAGCCTTCTTTCCATAGTCCTATCTTTATTTGAAGTCATTTATGTCCAGGCCTGCCCACCAAATGTCTGTGCCTCAACTACAGAATATCTTATGTTCTCCCCTAATCAGTTTATCACTTCTTCTCACATTATTTAGACCAACACTTTCTGTAATATCTTCTTCCTTGTAATATCTTTTCTGCAACAAGAGTCCTTGTTGCCTTCTCAGAAAGAGGGTTGTTCTAAGATGTGTAATTTTCATCTTTGATTTCTCAATTCTGCTCATGAGTCTGCATTTTCAGCTTTTCCTTGGCTTCTTCATTCGTGGAAGTGGTGATTAGGCGATCAAAACTGGCAATGGGTCATTTGAGATTATTTTAAGACAAAGACAGACTCTGCTGCTCTCTCACATGCATGCACATTCCCTCCATACTTCTTATTCATACTTCTCAATATCTCAGACTCTCTTCTGCAGGATCATTTATCAAAGCTAGGATTTAGGAAGTAAGGCAGCAGCTGGTGATGTCAGAAGACTTCCAGATTGTCTCGTATATATGACCATGGGAATAGTAACAGTTGATAAGATTATACAGAAATGTAGTCATAACAATGTTCATTGCAGAATTTCATGGGTATCTACGAAAAACTATGGAATTGAATAAACCAAGTGGTAATAATATAAATATTTTTTAATACTTTTAAAAATAATACCAAGTTGAAAGTAATCTGTTATTTCTCTAATCTTTTATTAATATTGGGGAAATTGTGCTTTATAATAATTTATAAATGATTAAAATATTAGTTTTTTAATTAATATGGTATAACATTTTCAATTTCATAATAATAATAACAATAATATTTTTATGTTTTTCTGGTCATACATAACAGTATAGGCCTAGGAGTTGTCAAACAGAGGATGTACAAAGTTCAGGTGCATTTCAACACACTGAACATGCATATATATTTTTAAAATATACAATGAACATAGCTACGGTCGTGAATCAATATAAACAAAAAATACCAGGACCGTAAACTTGAATGGCACTAGGTAATAAAACAATAAATATAATAATAATAATAAATTAAAATAAATAAATAATAAAAATCACCACACACACACAAACACAAAAATTTAAAACAAATGATTAAAAAATAAAAATAATAAAATAAATAAAAAATAATAAAACAAACTTACAACCACTCGATTACTAGGGTGAGTTATGAAATAACTTTGACTCTCGTGACTTGTGACAGGTTTTCTTAGGCACTTACCTACCCACAATTTTAGTTCTTTAATTTTGTTTGTGTGATTGATTGATGGGTCCCTGCCATAGGAGGAATCCTTGTAAACCCTGAATTAGTGAGTGTGTGTATTTCACAAAGGTCAGATACACCTGAGTGATTGAGTGAATGCGTTTTTACCGAAGTCCCTTATTTTCCATTTAGTTATTTTCGTGTGATTAGTGGGTCCCTGGCCTAGGAGGAATCCTGGTAAACCCTGAACATGTGAGTATTTGTGAATCACAAAGGTCCTTGTTTTCGAGCACATTGAGTGATTGAGTGACTGTGTATTCACATAAGTTGTTTTTGTTTCATTACATCCTTTTATAATTTTCATTTATTTGTGTGATGGATCGGTCACTGACATAGGAGAGATCCTTGCAAACTCTGAGTGTATGTGTGAATATGATTCACGAGAGTGAATGTCATTTTGTAGCTCACCCTAGTGATCGAGTGGTTGTAAGTTTGTTTTATTATTTTTAATTTATTTATTATCATTTTTTTAAATTATTTGTTTCGAATTTGTGTGTGCGCGTGCATGCATGTGTGTGTATGTGTGTGTGTGGTTTTTATTATTTTATTATTATTATTATTATTTTTATTTTTTATTTTTTTAAATTACCTAGTGCCATTCAAGTTTATGGTCCTGGTATTTTTTGTTTACATGTGTTTTATCAATAAGAGTAAAAGATAAATCAGGTAAAGTAAAAAAGGAGTGTGTATATTAAAATATATAATAAAAACACAATGCTTTACAACTGTCGTCAAGTGCAGTTTCCCTCAGCATGGTGATTCACATATCATAGAAAATATTTAACAATAATGCCTTCAAATATTTCTTAAAGCATATGCATAATCTCAATTGTGCTCTTATTTTAACATCCTCTGAGATAGAGATATTTCAATATGAATTGGCATGGTAATATAAATGGCATCAATGTCATCACTTAGTTATAATAAGACCTTGGCAAAAAGCCTTACCATTAATACTGAGTAATAAAATTGTGATATATTCCTTAGGTACTCAGATCACTGTTGTTTAATGATAGCATAATATGTAAATATTCCCCTAAAGGCTTTATTTCACCTTTGATCACCTTAAGTAGGTTTTATCGCCTCTAGTAGCATATGGGACAACTATATTTCTCTTATTAATCCTTACATACAATACTGGTACATCGTAACTATCCTGCATCATAATTTCCACTTTTTTTCAGAATCTTTAATAACAATTAATTTTTCAACTAATTCCTAATTTCATATTAACTGATTCAAGTAACTGATTACAAAGTTAATTTGAAAGTATCAACTCAATCAGATAAATATATTTACTGTATATTAAGCCGAGATGAGATAGCATGGAAAAAGTGTCAGGAAGTATTAGCTAGTGGCTGATGGCATTGAACAATAAGCAGACATGCAATATAGCCTTATTTGGATCTCCCACTTAACTAATATGTCTAATGTCGCTCAAAAAACAGAGGAGATTCATAATATACCATAATATATTCTAGAGGCAATTAGATAGTAGAATAAGAATTGAACTTACATTAAGAGGTAGACCTCACATTTGGGGCCATAATTAGGAAAAATTATTGCATGGCATTGTTTTTCTTATATATCTTACAGATCTAGAATAAATATCTGGTTTTCTGAATAATTAGAGGCAATAGATGTCATATATTCAGGAGTAGTAGAGGTTAGCCCCTTATATGTAGTAGCTTTTTAGGAGGGTCATGGTAGGAAGGTTGGTGAGACCACATTGGACCTTAGAAAGATCATCTCTAATGAATCAAATTCCATTGTTAATAAATGCCAAAATCTCCTTTTTTCCTGTTCTCTGTTGATTTTATCAGTATTTGGTGGGGTGGTAATTGCTTCTAGAGAATAAAATTGGAAGCTCTTTTCAACAAAAATATCACTGCATATAGTCATACAAGGTACAAGATAAGTATAATACATACAAGGTCTGTACAAGAAATGAGATCGGTCTTTTTATGCATAAATTGTTTTCATTGATACAATCTTTTCCAGTCTGAACAAACCTTGACCAAGGAAGAACAAAGAAGTGAATGACCATTGACATCACAAAATGACATCCATGTTATCAGTGTGAATGATTTAATGAATACAAATCATATGTTAAGTCTTAAGGAGATTGCCCATGAATTTGATATTTATTGCCTCATTTAAATGGAAATGTTGGCCAAGCAGGACATTACATCCAAATTTGTACTACAAGTGATAATGGATGAATAAAGGCAAAAACATGTTGATATCACCCAAAAACTGCTTGATCATTAATATGAAAAATTCAAACTTATGAAAAAAAATTATCACAGGTGACAAAACCTGAGTTTATGATTATGATATAGAAACCATAGCCCATTCTTCATAATGGATGCAGTCATTTTCTTCATGACCAAAATATGCTCGGATGCCATGATTGAAGTGATAAGAGAAGGGATTATTCATCATGAATGTATCCTCAAATTAAACATTGGATAAGCAGCAATATATAGATGTTCATTTTAGGCTAGCCCATACATTGTTGTTGATGAGATAACAAATATGGAGAATTAAGTCCTGATACTTTCATCAAGACAATAATTTGAAAATACCATAATAACAATAAATGTATGCACACATGATTGGCTGTTGCTAAGTTTTTGGCAAAAAACAGTATACTGGTGATCATACTTTCCAAATCTTGCCTCAGCACACTTTTTCCTATTCCAAAATTGATATCCATCATGAAATGATGACAGGTTATACTTAGGAAGAAATTTTAAAAAACTGCACTGCAAACTAAAAAGCTATCCTAATGGAAGTTTTCCAGATGGTAAAGGAAAGCTGGAAAGATTTTTGAAAAAATTGTATGAATATGGGCAGTAAACAGACCTTGTATATTTAATTTTAGGTATATTTTTAATATTATTATACCGACACACAAAAAAATGAAAGTTTTGTGCCCGAGCCCCAACCCTTGGTTCCCCATGTAGTTTTGGCTCCCAAAACTCATCATGGGGTTAGTATGGCCCAGACGTTATGTTATGGCCTGCTACGGTCAAAAAATTACCAAAATTAGGCCATTCTCAAGGGCTAAACAAGAGCCTGTATGACAGCTGCAATTGAAGAAAAAATCAACCTTATGGAAAACTTTTCTTGTCACTGAAATGGAAAAATATTCCCCCAACACACTGCAAAATTTCAGAAAAACCCATTGGGCGGTTCTCGAGATATTGAGGATCGTCGATTTTCCCAGGGATGTCTGTGTTGTTCCTTTTGTTGTGCATGTGTTATTCAAAGAATCTACAGTAATATGAATTATTGTAGGTTTTCTAGTCCAAACAAAAGGCAAACCCAAAACTCTACAAAAAAGTCTTTCTTCATCTTGTTATCTTCCAGAGCTATTATAGCATTTAAATATTACAGATGATCCTGCAGCTGAAGTATGACAAATCTCTCAGTATAACTATTTCTTTATATGAATTTGAATTAGCCTTTTCCATATATGCACTAATATCCAGAAATGTCCCACATATACACTAACTTTCTAGCTGCATAACAAATTAGCACAGCTCTGGTTGCAATTAAGCATCTAAAGTCCTTCATCAAACTTATAGGATCTACAGGTAATCTTGGCCTCAAAGAAAAAATTTTCCCAGTCTTTATTTTGCAAAAATCCTCAGTAAGTAGAGCATCTAAAGAAATTGTGCTAATTTAGTATAAATTGTAGAACAATTTACTAAGAATTTAATATACACTACATTGTTGATGAATTTATCACCTGTATTGTTTAACTTATACACATTCACTTATATTGGTTGGTATTAACAATTTACTAAGAATTTAATATACACTACATTGCTGATGAATTTATCACCTGTATTGTTTAACTTATACATATTCACTTATATTGGTTGGTATTACTTTTAATATCACATCACAAGAAAATAAATTGTTAATTAATTATTACTTTTATGGACATGGTTTTATTTAAGGTGGAGAATTGCCTCGTCAAATGAAATTGGCAGGAGACTATATAATTATGGAAAAAATGTTTCCGGTGAATATCCAAATATTCCCTTTGGAATTCAATAAAATGGCATTCTCCATGCTGGATGATCTTTGGGTTCCCACTGAGGACCAAAACCATTCCCAGTGGATCATGGCATTAGTGCCTGCTTTGATTCATTGCTTTAGCTCCCCATCATCATATCTGGAGACACTTAAAAGAATATGCTGTTTAAAAGTAAGCATAAAATGAATTTTTGCATGTGAAGAGTGTTGTAACCATGAGATTATGAAAATAAATGTGTATTCCCTTTTACTATTGCTGATGTATTTTAGGTATCTTTGTGTGAAGAGTTATTACCTTATGTTCTGGAGCTATTCATTGAATCCATGGATATTCAATGTAAGATTTTATTAACTAAGAAGCTTTGCAGTTTCTTTGAGACAGCATATCATACATTTTCATCCAGGGCTCAAGATGACTCTCTGCAAGGTAAGTTCCAACTATAAGTTCTTTGAAATAAAAGTGTTATTTTAATTATCTTAATATTTTCATTGCTTAATAATGTAAAATCTTGAATTATTACTTTTGTATTACTGTTCTGCTCATATTTGATTGGATCTCTGAGAAACTGATCATTAAAATGCATTTTAGTTCATGTTTAATCAAAATTTAGATATCCCTTCTTCACTTTACATATCAAGATATTATTATTAAGTATTATGTGTCATTTTTTTATTTTTGATTGCTAATCCTATTTCTATGATCTCTGTTTAATCGCAAAATAATTATAATAATATTTATACTGTTAATTCATGATAAGGACTTCCAAAAAGATACTTGTTAAAAAATGATAAGACTATAACAAAAGTCATCTTAATTTGAATTTTACATTGAGAGTATATCTTATAAGAATATTACTTAAACCCGCTTTGTGTTACTTAATAGCATTTAAAGTGGCTTTAAAAATTGAAATATTATGAACATAGAGAATTAGAGTGCCTGAAAAAAATATTACCCATATTATACCATTTTGAATATTGTTTCTACTTAAGAGTCTTCTAAGAGATATAAGTGTATCTCAAATAAATAAAAGATAAACGCATATTCTTATATTACTACCTTATTTTTTGTTCTTAAATCAAAAGCTTTTACTTTTTGTGAAAACAAAATTTCTAAAAGTTGCAATGTAATTGCATGTTTTAACAGCCTTATGAAAAGGCGAATTTTATATTTTATAAAATTTTATTAAATTTAGCATTGAAACAACTGACCATGACTCATTTAATCTGAAATGATGAGTTGTATCGCTATTTTTACAAAGCTGCCTTTCCATAGGATATGAAATGTGATGTCAGCAATTATGAAATGCTTTTAAGATAAGTAAAGTATACAGTAATATAATGAGATCAGTCTGATGGAAAAAATGGCTTTCCTAATATTAAAATATTAGTATTATGTTCAAGGGACTAGCAATGTAAGAATCATTATCATAATTAGTCCTGTAATTACTCTTTTCCAAGCTTTTCAGGCATTACATAATCAAAATATGGGAAATTGACTCATGGAAAAACATTTAATGAACAGCATTACTGCATGTTTGAATGAAACTTATTCATGAAAACGAAAATCAAAAAGGGATTCAAAACTTAGATTATGATTCTATAATTAATCATTTGACAGAAACTGGTTTAATATCTTCTTGAAAAATTAATTGCTCTCCAAAGTTTAGTCAGTTAAAAATGGAGAATCCTAGTATTTAAAACACATATATGTATGCATATATGTATCAGTCTGACCTGAAGAAGGCCTCGGAGTAGGCCGAAAGCTTAAATCATCTACAGTTTGAGTGTCCTTTTACATGTTATCTGTTTTATTCTGTGTTCTATTGTGCCGTCCAAAAGTTATATTGCTCTCGTGAGTACTTCCGCATATATATATATAAGAAAGGGGATAAGAAAACACATAAAAGGCGAACACAGGACATGTGGGGAAGGCGGTTTTTTGAGCAGATCACGAAAGTAAAAATATTTCGTTATCGGAAAATATTTTTACTTTCGTGATCTGCTCAAAAAACCGCCTTCCCAACATGTCCTGTGTTCGCCTTTTATGTGTTTTCCTATCCCCTTTCCTTATACCTATTTCTGTTTGAATGAATATTTGTGCGCCGTGTGGCGAGATTTTCAAGTTTGAATGTGTGTGTGTGTGTGTGTGTGTGTTTGTGTGCGCGTGCGTGTGCGTGTGTGTGTGTAATATTTTTTAAAAATGTTTATTTATATATGTATATATAAATATACACATACATTCAAACATGAAATCCTGCCATACAGCGAACAAATACTCATTCACATAGAAATAGAGATAAGGAGAGGGAAAAGGAACACACATAAAGGATGAATACAGGAGAGGTGGGGAAGGGGGAATCAAGCAGACCACAAATAAAAGAATATTTTCCTCGAACAGGACTTGAACACCGGATCGCTCCACTAGCCAGACGGATGCTCTAACCACCTGAGCTATCTAGAAAACCTAATTTACACTGAGATCTGCAATGTTATAAAGCGCCCAAGTGTGTTCCTTTCCCCTTTCCTTATCACTCTTTCTATGTGAATGAATATATATATATATATATATATATATATATATATATATATATATATATATATATATATATATATATATATATATATATATATATATATATATATATATATATAACTTAGTAACACCACAGCATAAGAACACATAAATAGAACACTCACAAAAATATATTGATAATTTCGACGGACTCGAGCTCCGTCTTCTTCGGAAGATAAGATATGACTGAGGAAAAGAGTACGTGGTGCAGAGAGAGTAGGGGACGAGGGAGAGGGGAAAAACAGGTAGTGGGGGAGGGGTGAAGGAGGGGTATGTGGAGGGGGAGAAAGCGGAGCAGAGAACAGGTGGTAGAAGAGAGGTGAAGGAGGAGATATTGGAGGGGGAAAGGGAGGACAGAGGGGAGCCGAGATGGAATAAGGAGGATGCAGAAATAGTAACAAGGGACACAGAAAACTAACAATTCATCCACAAATATCACAACACCCATCACCAAGGCATCAACTCACAAAGTCATCATAAGGGCTCGACAAGTCAAAACCCAGGACAAGGATGACAAAATGTATGCGGATGAATAAACTGTCCCACTACCTCGCAAGAAACAAATCCACCTCCATCCATCCCAGCCCCCACACCCATTTAGTTATTGACATTGAGACCTGGATGTTGATAGGCATTACACAGCCATATAAATGCCAATTCCATTGTTTTTAATTTTATAGGGTTATCAGATGGGGGAAGGGATGCTAGAACGGAAACATTGTAACAGTGGTTGAAAGGGATGTTGTGGTGGGAGGCATGTTTTTGGATGGGAAGACCCGCAGATGAGGAAGAGGGATTACATGAGGTGCGATGATTGTTCATCCTGAGGTTAAGGGGTGTAAAGCACTGGCCTATATAAAATGCTGGGCAGAGTTTGCAAGTCAGAAGATAGATTACATTCTGAGATGTGCATGAGGAGTGGGGGAAGGGCGGGAGAGAGTTAAAAGGTTGGATGGAGAGGGGTAGAGTGGTGAAAATAGGGCAAGTTTTGCATCTTGCTCCCAAGCGCGGAGTGGGTGTGATTCTGGGGGTGGGAGGGGATTTGGAAAGAGGCTTGGTGGATTTGAGGAGATCTGATAGGTTGGCGGGCTGTTTGAAGGTAACAGAAGGGCATTTAGAAAGAAGGTTGGATGAAACATTGTGATTTTTAAGAATGGGGTACAGGTCTTTGAGGATGAATTTAAGGGACTGGATGCCAGGGAAGTAGGTGGTGCATATTGAGAGATGATGGGAGTCTGTGGTTGAGGGAGGATTGGGAGTGAAGGAATGTTTTAGGATTTTTTTGTGAAGGAGAGAATCTGGGTATTCCCGTTAATCCATTGAGATTTTTAGAAGAAATGAATTTTAATTAAAATAAAAAATGGAATAATCTGCTGAGACAAATTATTTATTAGAATCTACATAATTTCATGTGTTTTTTATCACTATTTAAATGCCAACTAAAAGAGAATAGCCAAGTTTATATTGTTATTGGTTTCACATTCATGGAATACCATGATTGCAAATGAACATGGGTAAAGTCTTAATTTAGACTGTAATGGTCAATCAGGTTAGCATCTAGCAGACACAGCTATGGCTTAATTTTTAATCTTTATATATTTCAATTTCAAATATTTCTAGAATATATTCCTTTTATTATACTCACTAAAATACTATTCAGATTGTTCAAGGATTATATTTATTCTTTTGTAAACATTCTGACAGAGATAGGGATAGAAGAGAGGTCCAATTCCAGCAGGTAACGTGATATCTTTATTATGATTTGTTATTTCCCTCTTTTATGACATTTTCTGTGGCAAAGTTACATGTTCATTGAACTTAGATTTTTTTGATAGCATTTAACACAACCTTTACATCTACTTCATCTAATGGTCTAATTCTTATATACAGTTACAATATTTATAAAAACTTGTTTCGTACATTATTTTGCCTGGGAACCATTGTGCAACCTTACACTTTTCTGAAATAGAAGTGCTTCCTTGATAGCTTTCAGTTATTAAAGGAACCTAATGAGAAAATAATTAGAGATAAATAAAATAATTATGTGATCTTTCATCTAGTATATAATTAAGATTAACTTATGCTATGATTCATGGCTTTGGGATAAAATAAACTATCCAAAGGACTCTGAAAAAGGATTTCTCCTTATGCCTTAGGAAGGAAGTTACAGCAATTATACATTTGAAGAATCTTTTTATTAAATATATAAATGCTTATTATTTGTTTGCAATGATAAACTATTTGTTTTTCCATAATAGGAGGGAAGGTGATAAAACAGAAGGACATTATGATTACAATGATCAATGCCATAAATTATCTTAACCTTCAGCACCATGAAGTACAGATACACAGGTAAACTATCATCACTTTTTAATGAAGAAATTGTAATTTAATCTAATATAGGATTAAATACTTGAATTGAATTTGATGAATAAGTTTGCACCCTCTTTATATGGTCTTTTTTTATGGGTGAAAGAGTATAACCATATTTTTAGACATTGATGGCAAATTCTTTCCATTAGATAAAATGAATCAGTGTATTTTGTTGAATCAATGATTTTGGGATCTTGGACCAGTCCACAATGATATGTATGTAAGCATGATTGAGGAAAATATGTCAACGACATACAAATTAAAAAGTAAATACAAATTAAAAGGAACATGATGAGAACTTTACTACAATGAAAAGATCATAAAGGCAGTTAAGTAGGTGTTACATTTGTAATTAAAGTCCACTGATAGTTTTTTAGATAGATAAGACTTTTTACTGAAAAATTATGTCCACTGTACACTTACTTTAGCTTATGTACATATATTTAAGATTAACAAAGAATATCAAACGAGTCTGCACTATGAGTTTTGCAAGAGAATATACAAGCCTTAAATATTGTCTTCTAATTTCTTGAACATGAATTATTTACATCAGGTTATTATATACCTGTACTTCTTAATACTTGTGCCTTATAATATAAATGATAGCCATATAAAAAACTGCTTCAAAGGAAAAATATCATTGGACACTTTTATACTCTGAAGTTCTAATATCATATGGATTCAATAGTCATCAATGATAAAGACCATGTCAAATCCAGAGATTCTAAAATTTGCTTAATTTTGGTTGCTCATGGATATATATGGTCTGTTGATGGATTTTCACATTTTTTATCTAGGGAGATTTCATAAGTATAAACACATGTCTTACTTTCTTACTCTAATAGTGATGAACAAGAAAGAGAGTGCCTTGATTTACTACACTGTGCCTTGGTGGCCCAGCACTGCTCTGCATACTGCTCGGCTATTCAATATTGTGAACTATGGCTCTCAAATATTTCAAAGTAAGTATTAACTGATATTTACATTTAACTTGCTGATTAGAATAAAGATCTAGGTTCAGATATCTCCTTATATATTTAAATGAGAGTTAAAGTTATTGGTAAACATAACTCATAAGCTCTCTGCCAAAAGAAAGCATTAGGTAATAAGAATGAAGATATTTGAAATAACTTGAAAAAAGTCTAACATTTAGATTTCTCAGCCAGGCCACTTAAACAAAATTTTAGTGTGTTCTAGAAAATTGCTCTTTCAGAGAGATACATGCCACTTCACATGATTTTTCTTCTTTCCTTCCAGTGCTTCAGGTATTTTGGTCAATATTTAGAGTCATCAGCCACAGTCTTTAAAAAATCTTTCAAAATAATACCAGTGCACAGGCTTCCATTCTGTGCACCTTTATATAAAAGGAAAAAGCTCCCACATTTGTCTTAATATTTTAGTTACTTCATATGTTAAAATTAATATATTCCCTTGCTCAAAAAATTCATGTAACTTAATTCATGTGGCTAGTAAAGGTTTTTATTATGATAAGAGAAATAAATATTTACCAATCATTTTACATATCTATTGTAATATTATGCAAATGTAAAGTGATTTGAAAAAAGAGGAAATTATAAAAGAGCCAAAAATTCACAAAATTATGTAAAAATCTGGTTTTGAGCAATGTAGAACATATTTGTCTGCAAAGTACCTTTTTCCTGTATTCTACTTTGTATTATGATTTGTTTTTCTTAATTTCTCAGGGGAAATGAGCCAAAGAGCATTAATTTCCATATCAAAGCTGGCACTCCTCATATTGAAGACATTCTTTCAATCCTTCGGGAGGTAAGTTAAATGATAAAAGGCAATAAATATCCTGAAAATCTATATAAAATATGACGTCTTTTCATAACTTTCAGTTTTGTATTTTATTTTTAAATATTTCCTTTTCAATATTGATATTTTTTAAATAAAGAATTATTTTAATCAGGATTGATTAAATGTAATTAGACAGATATCATATATCTTTTCATGATCTTATATTTTATTGATAATTTTTCTTTAATTGCACATGAATAGGGATGTGCCAAAAAATGCTCATATCTCTGTTATGTGTGATACCTCAAGTCCTGAGTTTACAAAAGTTTCATCATTGATCACTTAAATAGGTTATGCTCTCAATATGAGTTTAAACATATATTTTGTTCACTTCGGTGATGAATTGTCCTGTATTCGGTGATGAATTGGGCTGTATATTAACAGATAATAATATTCTATAAATTAATGTATTTAATCTTCTTTCGGTTATAATTTTGAAAATTTTGAAATTGATAAAATGTTCATGCTAATTAAACTACTCTAGATATAAATTGTATTCATTCAACTTAGAAGCTCAGTCTTATATAATAACCAAGCAGCCTTCAATACTTAGTCCAAAGTTGCAATATGTGCAGTGATATACAGTTTTCTCCTTTTCCATTCTATTTAACATATAATTTTATATAATCTTTATATTTTCCTTATGTACTTTCACTTATCTATTAAATACCTTTCAATCAGTCTGTATAAAAAAATTCAAATAATGTTTCACTTAAATATTGTCATCTTTAATACCTGCATACCCTGAAAAGCTACCCTCTATCAATTCTTCTATAAAATATTAAATATCCAATATTAGTACATAAGTTTTACTGCTTAAATTTATAACTACAGAATTAAAAATTATTATTCAAAGCTTTATGCATAGCAAGCTAACCATTCAAAAGTGAAGCATTTTTTTAACAAAATATGCATTGTTTATTTACATTATCTTTACATACTTTTAGTCATCTAGTCCATACTCAGGTATTTTAAAATTATTTTCATATATCAGATCTGTTTAAACACTTCCTGGACTTTTTTTAGACTGCACTGGATTCTTCACTGACAAACAATTTGTCAGAGTTCCTTTCAATGTAATATCCTCTCTAATATGTACACTTAACCCAATTATGTGTCCACTTTTTGAGACAGTGCTGGAACTCAGTTCTCAGAAAATGATTTACTTTTCCTCTAAATTTTAGGCAATTCTTCTCTGATTCTCTCTCTTAGGCATTAAACCTTAGGCAGCACTCAAAGTTGACTCACTGGACAAGGTCATCTGTTTGATGCTCTGGGCATTAAGTATTTGTAGTGCAAAATCTCCTTTGCATAAAAATCAATCATTATCACTGTGGCATTCAAGTAAACTTTTAAATTGGTACACAATTCATGGCATGCAGTGTTTCATAGCATCCTAACCCTAACATTTGGTAATCATTATTTTGGTTATCAGTATTAGGCTCATATTACGAACTTTTTTTTATCATTATCATGATAAGTAATTTCTGTGATGTCAAATTTCCTATACATGACCTTGATGATAAATAATTAAACAAGTAGCGAATTTAAGGAGGGCAACTAGCAGCTGAGGTAATTTATACCATTAGGGAATAATATAGAACACCAATATTTGCATTACTCTACTACTAATAAAAGGCACCTAGGAGTCTGCAGTTTAATCTTCTATCCAATGGATATATACTCCCTCAAAATGCTCTCCATAAAGTCCTTCAATTTGGGATACCACTGAAAAAGATATGCTTTCTCCAGGATTCAAACCTGGCCTCTCTGGGTATGAAGCCAGTAAATTAGCTGCTGCACCATTCTAATTCTCAATACATATTATTTGTTTTTTGCTGACAAATATTACTTATAATACAGTTACTTTTTTCTTTTAATCACCACTAGATTAGCACATATTGAGAATTGATATGTGTTTTATTACCCATTAAAGAAGTTCTTTTTCAGAAAGAATCATCATTGCATTGAAACTGAACCAAATTATGAATTATTATGCAATTAAAAGAATGGAGTATTAAACTTACTCTATTGAAATATTCATAAAACATGTTTTTCATTTTTATCTAAATTCATTTCAAATATATCTAGCAAAACTATGATGCATAATATTTTAAATATAACATTATAATTTATGGTCCATGAAATTACGTAGTATTGGAATTTCTGCAATATGAAATAGCTCTTAAACCTTAAGACACATCACTAAAAGTCATACCTTCTCCTTATTATTTCCATTTCATACTGTAAGGGATATATAAAAATACTTAGCCTTAAATTTTTTGATTAGGCAATTTATAAAAAGCATTATTTATGTGGTAATTTTGTCCATCTAATAATCTTGTAAAATTTATAAATATTAATAATTATGCACAGCTTTGACATACATTGAAAACAGTCTATCATTAAAACTAAGGAAATTTAAATATGCTTATATACATATTTACATCTACCTTAAATGATAGTAAAAACATGGCATGGTCAAAAGTAAAGAATATGTTGGTATATCTTGAGGTTCTTATTTCTTTGAGGTAGTCATTTGGAAATATCAGGATATTAGGGAAAATTATCAAAAAACTCAATTTCTTTTTAGCTATGTTTAAATTGGAAATGAAGCAGATACTTTTACTCTGGTAAATATGACGTTTAAATCAGGATTGCAAAGAAAGATTATTTTTTATTTGATGTCATACCAGGTCATGTTTGGCAAATGTCACCTTGCATGCTGGTTCTTGTCATATTCTAAACTATATTTGAACCTTATTTTGGTGTTATGTGTAGTATACAGAGAGATAAGTGATGATTTTTAGAAGTATCAAAAGAGAGTACGAACATTTAAAGGAACATTCATGAAGAAGATAAGATATTTGATAGGGTATGAATTGTAAGAAATGAGGGTTTAAGGTCATTAGCATCCCAAATTGTTGCTCTATCACTTAGCCTAATCTTAGTCTGACAAGCATTTTAGGGTATTCAAAGATTAAACACAACCTAAATGCAATGACTATTGTACTGGCATTCATCTGATGATCTGGGTTAAACTTACAGCAATAACAGGGAAATATCAAAATTAAGGATCAGGATACCACTGAAAAGGATTCCTAATCTATTTTTAAGGACCTTTTTTGTAGCACAAAACCTGGGAAAATTATTTTCCATCCTTCCAATCCTGAAAAAAAGAAGTCAGTGAGCTTATAATGATGCAGTTGGCCAAATTCCTGTATCAAAATTCATTTCTGGGGTATTTTATGATCTATTCATCTCAAAGAATGATAGAAACTGCACATTGCTTAAACAATTTGGGTGATAACAGATCATTTCAACTTTGATTCTCAATTTTTTATTATCCTTTATGCTCAAAACTATTTTTAAATTTAGATTACCAATAATATAGCCATAAAAACTCATTCATAATAAATACAAGCTATTGCTGTACCTATATGCATTTTACTGTAATAATTTGAATAGTCAAGTAAATATTATTCAGTAGTTTCTAATGTTAATAAAAATCTGAATTTGCTATTTGATTATAAGTTAAGTTTATAACTTAAAAAACCAGATAAAATATATAAATATTTCAGTACATAATCGTACTGTTTTTTGTAATAGCTATCCATGAAATACTCCTCTATAAATCTAAATTTTTCCATGCTTCAACATTTAACAAATTTTAGTTTCACATCAGAATTCATTCTGAGCCATTACTTTAATTATTTATTTATCAAAATTTATTTAATTTATTTGTTACTGTGAGTTACATAAAAAATTTTCATCACATAATTCTAATTTTGTTGACCATTGCCATGTATTCACTGATCATATTTCTGCTTTTGAATTTTGTTCCTTTATATGCAGTCTCAAGGTTTTTGATATTCTTTTGATACACTTTTGTGAAGAACATGACCTTCCTTTTAATTTTTATTATATTTAACCCTTTTTTTATATCTCTCATAATTTGCCAAATCCAATCACTGTATTTCTCTTATAACTTTCTATGTATAAAAGGGTAAAAAAATAGGTAAACTTACCGCTCTCCAGCAAAAATTGATATGCTTATTTTTGTGAATTTCCATTAAATTCTGTTTTTGCTTCAAATTTATTTTACAGATCTTTTGATGGCTTTTTAATTTGATGTTTCTGTTCTTTTTCTTTATAGTCATATGCTGGGCTTGGCAATACAGATGGTGTATTTGGGTGTGGAACCTCTCATCTGTTAGAGCCAATAGGAAGAGTAGAGCACTTTAAGCATATGGAGAAGTGGCAACAACTAATGAGATCCTATGAGCTTGAAATTGCCTACATTAATGATAAAAGTCCAATTGAAGGTGCAAAATATCATGTGTATCTTTTAAATAATATTTCTAATATTATTTAATTTGGTATATTCATTTTATTATTTTTATTTATTATTATTATTTTTATTATTATTATTATTTATTTAATTTGGTATATTATAACTATTGGCACTTTCACATCTTGATCATTAAAATTTGGCTTGGGAGACATAGGCCCAAGTCCATCTTTCACTTGACTGCAATGGTTTAAGTATTATTAGATTTACTGTTGCCACATATACTTGATCATATATTTTGGTTTTGTGCTCCAGAAACCAACTTCTCATGGATGCTATCATAAACAGAAAACAAAAAATAATACTCTCCTTTAAATTTTGATTTTAATATTGTCTCTTTAAATATCTGGTAAATTAAAGCATTCCAAACCCATAACTCATACACTTAGATTGCATATTAGAACTCACCAATGCACTAAAACCTTGAAGTGATGATATGGTTTGTGCTTTCATATGATACCTAGAGCCATGTTAGTGGGAGCAATGATAGTGGCCCCTCATACATAGATAGTTGCCTACACACACATTCCTGATAGGTTATATATTAAGAGCCAAATGAAAGTTAGACCACACAGTATCTCTTCTATAGTGAGGTGGCTGCAAAAAGATGTCACCCCAGTAGGATGGTCATTGAGAAATAGTGCCACATTGAAGATATTATTAAGGAAGGCAACAAGAAATTATTGCATTATTAATTCTATGACTTTAATGATGAACAGTATATAGAAGATTAGTTTTGGCAACTGCATAACTCAGCACAGAACTGACAAACCTGGTCATTATTCAAGTATACAATATATATCATGAAGCAATAATGAGGAAGAAATTGATAATACCAAAAGGTAGCGGTGATAACTGCAATTAATGTGTTCCTGCAGGTACATTTAATAGAAATGTAGAATTGGAATACAATAGTAGGCAAACAAAGATATGGTGATGAGGTGGGAGATTATGGTTAAGGTACGAATGATCCTGGGGAGAAGGCAATGAAACTATGCTGGTTTATCCACACCAACAATTGGTTTAGACAACACATAAGGCATAGCTACTATTGGAAAATGTCAGAAAGGTTGAGTTCAATTATATTATGGTTAAGCAAAGAATTTGAAACCATGTGAACAATTCAAACAGTTTCCTGGTAGGAGATAAGGACTCTGATCTCAAAAAAATGGTGACAAATTTTGTACAATGGAATTAAAAAATATAAGGCATAGGAGCTGATTTAGAAAATCAAATGTAAAAGTATTAACTAGATTGACAAGGTAGGAATATCAGCAGGCTGTAGAGAAAATTATTAGCGAGGAAAAAGACCTGAGCATTCTTGAGGAAAAATAAAAATATATAGAAAAAGGCATATTTCATTATTTATTTTAGTATCCTGCAGGCTATTGCTTGGTGTGTGGCAGGGAGTTGGCACACACCAGACTAATTTTGACCTAAATATGATCCTACTGCAGTTGGACAATTTTATTCTGAACTTTATTGCTTATGGAAAAAATGATAACTTAATTCTATCTATTCTAAAGCAACTGTTTTCTCAGGATCATGGATATCATGATAAGTCATTCCATCTTTGGAAAATAAACATAATTTACTAGTGACTGAGGAGTCAATGTCATCAATGTAAATTAGGATTAAAAGAGTTCCAATAACACTTCTTGGGAAATACCTGAGGTAACTTCCACTGCACTTGAGCAAACTCCATCAATGACTACTCTTTTCTGACCAACTATTCAATAGGTCTTAAATTCAATACTGGATATGTTTATCTATGCCATATGCTTCTAGTATTGCAAGTTGTTTACTATGATGTATTTTGTTAAAGACTATTAAAATCTAGACAAATTTAGAAAATCCAGAAAATCCCACAGGATCTACCTTTCCATCCTGGACAAGAAGCTCAAGCTGTGTCCTGCAGGATATACCTTTTCAGAAACCATGATAATTTTTCATTAATAACTCCTAATAATCGAGATGTCTCATGATCCAACTTTAGAGAGCAAATATGAGAGCAGGTGGAACATATTACATATCTTTGAAATATTTTTCACAAAAATGTTCAAAGTTGTAGTAGTATAAGGAAAAGAATTGAGTTAGGCCCAGAGGCTTTCACAAGGAACAGGGAAGTAATGTCAGGGATATTGAGCAAGGGTGTCAAGAAAATCCTAGTCAAAACTTTGATATGAAGCCTTGTGGAGAGTTCAGAAAGCAGAAAAAGAGATCAGGGATAATCATACCATTAAAGATAAGTTAGCTTATCTACAACCAATGGTTCTAAGACTTTTGCAACTATTGAGAGCTTGGCAATTGAATGATAGTTAGACATGTTGTTTCTGTTACTCTGCATATGTATTGGTACTATGTATGTAGATTTTAGTGCACTCTGAAAAAATTCCAGTAGTAAGGCATTTATTAAACAGTTTTAACAAATGATAAAGTATTTACATAAGATACATTATAATTAGTGCTGGAATTTCATCAGGACCAAAACCTTTTTGGAGGTCAATTTGGCATAGATTAGTTTTGATGTCTTTAACTGAGATTGCTAAGAATGAGATAGAAATAAAGATAAGAGCATGAAAATCATATGATGATGACAAATGTGATGAGCAACTATGATGTTTTACACACACACATAAGAAATACTTCAAAAAGGTTTGTTATGTCATCATATGAACAAGCAGAAAGATCATTAAAAACCATTACATTGGGGAATCTGTCTTAATCATACTGCTAACATGATTCCAAAAATGTTTTGAATTATGTTGATAGCTGACTTGAGTTGTATTATGTATCTGTTATAACATTTCCTTATCATTTTAGCATATTTTGACCTAAACTGTAAAAATTTAGCATAAACAGATTGCAATTGAGTTTGTTTCACTAATTTGTGCCACAATTCCTTCCTACAAATTGAATTTTTCTATTAAAACCTAAACCACCTAGGAAAATGACTAGTTTTATAAATGACAATTGAAGTAAACAACTGGATGCCATGATATAGAAAATAATAAAAGTAATTAAAAGTCTCATTTGTACTAAGATCAATGGGTTCATTGAACCAGTTAATATTCAACAAGACATTTTTCTGAGCAAAAAACCATATTTCTTACAGTCAAATTTGCACAAAATAAAATGAATTGGATGTAGCAGTTGAAGGGGAACATTTATGGCAAGATTATGGGGATCATATGATAGTAGAGGATTGTTATCCTAAAGAGTAGAGGTGAAGTCAAAATTTATAAAAATTAGTTCCAATAATTTTCCATTATAATTATAGATATTAACTTGCTGAAATTGCAAATAGCACATAGTCTATCAGTACACAAGTAAGAGCTTGCAGAGAGTAGGTTAAACAAAGTTCTAATAGACTAAGTGTTTGAATGGTTGCAATAAACCTCAACCTTTCCTTTTTGATTTTTATTGTTTTTTTATTCCTGTGTTTGCACAATGGGTCCCTGACATAGGATATATCCATGCAAACCCTGAGTATAAGAGTGAATGCAATTCATGAGAGTAACTGTTATTCTAATTTGCTAGTGATCGAGTGGTTGTCAGTTTGTTTTATTTTTTACTAAGTTTGCTTTTTTGAGTGTGATTAAGGTATACATGGGTCACCGTTTCCCAAAGACACCCAAGTGAACAAGTATGCATTCCTCATTTTTAATTTACCTGTAACCTTGTTTTTAAACCCTTTACACACCTAGTGCCAATCAAGTTAATAGTCTAGGCCAGACATGCCAACTCTCCCGATTTAAGCGGGAAACTCCCGATTTTTCCTTCTTACGTTGTTGATGAACTGTTCAAATTGTGTACTTAGCTTAACATGTTAATAAAGTGTGACATTCATTAAAAATTGGCAAAGTGTCATAAAGGGATTAAGGTGCCATGCAAATATTGTGGTAATTAAAAGTGATTACTTCGTGATACACTTCTAAAAATCTCCCGATTTTTCATTTTTGAAAGTTGGCATGTCCTCCCGATTTTTCATTTTTGAAAGTTGGCATGTCTGGTCTAGGCCATCTTGTTTTCATTTCTTGAAATACCCTTGAAAATATACAAAAAGTCTTGTGTAATTTGGTTTTCTGTGGAAAGGTATCGCACATGTCAACCATTTGCTTACTATACTTGCATATCATCTAAGTAGATGACTGGGAAATAATTTAACTTCTTATATCTGAAAGCATAATTTTACAATGAGTCATAGTTGTATAATATTTTATTAACTACTGTCATATGCGGTTTAATGGGGATGTTTCCAATTTCTGAATTGAACATAGTCCAAGTTAATTTAGTTGAGTTATATTAGAGCTACTTGCATATTTCCATTTAGTATTTTATGAATTATCAAAAAATAGGTTTCTTATTTCATCATTAAAAATGATGCTTCTATCTGTAGTTAAAGATATATCTTTCTGATTTTGCTATGGTGCATTCATTTAAAATGTCACCTATTCTAAGTGCCAAAATTCTTCTTAGTATATACATATATATTACAGTCTGACCTGAAGAAGGCCTCGGAGTAGGCCGAAATCTCAAATCATCTACAGTGTGAGTGTCTTTTTACGTGTTATCTGTTTTATTCTGTGTTACATATATATACATTCAAACACGAAATACCACCATACGGCGGAAGTGGTTAGAGCATCCGCCCGGAAAGTGGAGAGATCTGGTAATCAAGTCCCGGTCGAGGAAAATATTTTTACATTTGTGATCTGCTCACATCTGCCACCCTCACCTCTCTTGTGTTCGTCCTTTATGTGTGTTCCTTTCCCATTTCTTTATCTCTATTTCAATGTGAATGAATATATAAATATGAATATATATATATAAATATATATATGTTGGACTACTGACCGGAGGGTCCCGGGTTCGATTCCCGGGCAAGGCACTCTGGGCACCTGCAGCTCTACCAAAGCTAGTTGATTTTTCGGGTACCAGATCTTCCTGGGAAATCATAACCGGCACAGGGAAAGGAACTGGCCCCCCTACCCTGATGTGTGAATATTCACACGCTGTCGGGCTTGGAACATGGATGAGCTCTACCATCACCTACTAAACCGACCTTTTGGTTGATTACTGTGCTTATGGTTATAATATATATATCAACAGCTAGAGAACCAGGAGAAAAGCCTCCTAGTCAGGTCACTCATTAGCAATGTCCCATATAATCCTTCTGGATGTAGAAAGACTGCACTAGACATGTATTTAAATCCAGGGCTTTGATGAATAGTAATATTCTCATAGTCAAGCATAATTCAAGGTTCTACTAATCTTAATTTTGATAAAATTTTATATTTCATATTTGCCAAGATTGAATTCTGATGAAATAGTAATACATTGATACTTCCAGGATTACTTACATCTCTACAAATGCTGGGCATGGAGGAGCTGTTAATGGGACTCCTAGACACCCGAGAAGAAGATTATTTGTTGGAGTATAAGTATGAGTGCAGTTGGAGACTTTGCTCCTGGGATCTTCTCTCACAATTTTCTAACAGAAAAAGGAGTTCGCCAGCAATTTATATAACAGAAAATATTCCAAAGTTTAAGAAAAGTTATATAATTGATGAGAAACTAGTTTCTTTGGAATACCATAGCAATTTATTCTTTGCCATCTGTTCAATCCGGGATGGGAAGTATACAGAATCCCTAAACCAGCTCAATAATGCAAGACAGCATATGATTGACTCATTGTCAATAGCTAGTTTGGAAGGTTATAAAAGTATAAACAGACCTATTAGTCAATTGCAGGCAATAAAAGAGGTTGAAGAATTTGCGAAAGCCTTTCAATTATCAAGGAAAAGTGCTCTGACAAATATCATAGGACAGTGGAGGCAACATGATTATTTTGGAGGGAAAACTTTTAAAAGCCTGGAACCAATTAAAGCTTTAAGGCTTTCACTCCTCAAATCTTCCATCTTGGAGAGCAAAAGGAATGTAAGGGCTTTAAATATCAATGAAACATCAGTATTAGCAATGGCTGAGATCCAGTTGCAGTTAGCACAGAGTGCAAGAGAGGCAGGGGTTTATGAAATTTCTGAAAAGTATCTTCGAGCAGTTCGGGAGCTCTCTGGGCTAGAATATAAGCCATTACTTCTAAGCCAGCTTCAGTTTCAAGAGGCAGAATTGCAATGGTTAAAGAAAAATTCAGATGTTGCAATGATCATGATGAAGTCATTGGTGGAAGGCACTGACCCTATGCTGATGGATGAAAATTTAGCTCAGTTCCATGGTAAAGCTCTGACAGTACTTGGACATTGGGTCATGAAGATGCATTCTAAAAATGTCAAGGTAATTTTATATATTAGGATTAATTTAAGATAAGCATTAATCAAAACCAGTTTTCAAACTAAGTTGATTGATAAGAATAACTTAGACTCATAATATTTGATTTTTTTAGGAAGATAATCTAGGAAAATAATCTACCCTTAATTTTCAAGCATTATGTTCTTATAAGTGCGTATTTATTCAGAGGTTGATCCTCTTGCTTGTATTCTCATAAGTGTAAGTTAGTAAACTAATCAAAAATTCAAAACAAGTGACTCAACCATTCAGTAATTCTTTCTTCTCCTATGTGAATGGAATTAAATATATCAGCAAATGTTAAAAATTAGTCATAATTAATGTGTGCATGGAAATACCATGTTTTTTTATAAAGTGAAAATCCTTATACAAATTTTTCAAATGTACTTTACTGATTCATTTAATATTTTTGCCTTACATGTGGTTAATATATCTGTTCTCTGATTTAATAGATTGAATATTTTTACAAAATTTAAAGTATCCTTCGAACATAGTATATTCTTTATGATTAACCACAATATGGAGGAATAATATGTTAATTATGATATGCAGTATTACATTTTTGATTTTGGTTAAATTATTATTCATTATATATTTGGATTATTGCTCCAAATCTAGGAAATGAAAAGTATATAGAGGCTCCTTTCAATTGGAAAATAGCTGACTAACTTAGATTGAGGGGCAGAAACCACTTTCATTCAGTGATAATGAGAGTTGTGCATTCAGAATGCTCATTCCTTAATATGAAGTTCACTCCTCATTACAGCTATTCACCTTTATGCCAACATTCTTGGTTTTGATCATATTTGCAGAAATATAGAATAAAACACAATTTTTATAATAAATGACCATAAAGTGCCATTTGATCCTTCACAAAGCTTGATATTTTGAAAGTAAACTGAGACATCCTTAGTAAGATATTCTGCTTGACAGAAAGGCAACTTTTCCACAATGCAAGGAATTGAAAAATCATTACCTGGCAAAGATGAAGTCTAGAAATACCTATTGATATCACTATTGATTGGAAATGTTTTCTCTAAATGTTCTCAGTAGAATATATTATTTCCTTTAATTTTTTTAATGAAGAAATTTACACAAAAAGCAATTTTGTCTCAGCTCATAAAATCTTCTTTCCTAATAGGAAAAAGATTCTTTTTTTGAGACATACAATTTAAAAGTTGTATCCAAATGACACTCATTAAAATATTTAGGCATAATTCTCCATAGTCATCATCTTCTTTTGATATTAATTTCTATGAATACAAATTAGATTTCAAAAACAAAGTCCCTATAAAAAATTTCCAGCCATATTTGTTAATTGTTATCAAGCCCAATTATATATATTTCCTTATAATCATCAATGCCTTTGCAAATGAGGCATTGATGACTTATAATGTAAATGATAAAGTCATGTCTAGAAATGGGTGTCTGGACAAAATAGAATATGCTGCTATTAATATTTGACAAATGTTCAGCATTATCTTCATTTAGCAGTCTCCAAAGTTGCAACTTGAGTAATTTTTGTATAATATTCTATTAAATGATAAATTGTATGATGTATAACTTATTCAAACATAGCTTTATCAAGAATGCCAACCTTAACTACCGTGTTTTAAATATGTATCAATGGTTAAAAATCAGTCAGTGTTCATGATGAGTCAGTATAATTATAACATGGAGGTTAACCTAAATTATGTATTCTGGATTTCATAACAATAAATCTTAAAAAGCATCTTGATTAAAATATATATTTCTTGTATCAAATTCATGATATTAAGGGAATAAATAAATCACAAGGCATAAAAAGAGAGTCAGTAAGTGGAAGAATAATAATTACATGTCCCTTATTGATACAAAATTAAGATTTTTGTAATTTTTCTTCTTATTTTTTTATTTCAGGATACTTTGTCAAAATACTTTGCGCGTGCTAGAGACTTAATGAATGAGTACATGGTTGACAATACTTCCAAAGAGTACCTCAGTTCAATGAGAGCTATAGCTGAATATGCATATGAGCAATACATTCTCACTTCAAAATACATTGACTCAGCATCTTTTTCCCAAAAAGAGCAAGGCGCTTTAGAAGCCAAGTACATAGTCTCAGATTATATTGAAGCCAAGAAATTATCCATTGATGAAAAGCGCTCATTGGCATTATTGTCAAGGCAGGCTAAAATAGATGAGAAGGAGCTTGAGCAATGCGAAGCTGACAAAAATTCCTTTTTGGAAATTTCACTGAGTTACTTCATCAAGTTTTTGAAGTTTAGCCCTCAAATTGATATGCCACTAGTATTCAGATTTGTATCTTTACTCTTGGAGATTAAGTCACCAGATCAACTTTCATTAGAAGAAATTGAAAGCATTCCTTTGTATAAATTCATTAACGTAATTCCACAATTGTTGCCTAGAATAGTGCAGGCAAAAGGAAATTGTTCCAGAATCTTGAAAAGTATAGTGGGTGAGTTACTTTTTTTTCATCAATGCTGTTGATTGTAACTCAGCCAGCCATTTCAATTTTGTTTAATATAATACATCTATGTTACAGAAAAATGTGCCATTATTCATCCTTACCATGTTCTGCCACACATACTAGCATTGGCATACTCATTAAAAGACCTTGATAAGGCAGAGGGCAGTGATGCCTTTATGACGGAAACACAGAAGGTAGTTTGACATGCTTCTCTTTTTTCTTACTTATGATGGTTTTTTACAGATAATATGCAGCAACTATGCATGGATGTGTACCCTGGGATGAGTGTATATTAGTACATTAATGTATTTTTTTTAGTTTAATCCCTTTTTGATTCCTATTTGGTATTTTCTAAATCTATATTTTTCTCCTTACTTGTGCTTGAAAAAGATTTTTAAATAGTGGCAAGAGCCTACTAAACATAAATTTTCGTACTTGTCTTTCAGAAAAGGTAAAGTCTTGCCTTATGTTGTTACTTGATTTGTCTTCCATGAGAGTAGGAGATATTTAAGAAGAAATTATTTCAAAAGAGATTTGTTGGCAAGGATACGCAGGTTTTTCATGGACTTGGACCAATTCAGAAACTTGGAATAGATTAAGAAAGATGATTTTAGATTATTTGAAAGACTTGTTAGGCATGTGAATGTCATAAAAGAATATTTGAAAAAAAGATGACTGACATTAGATTGTATTGCTGTGATAAAGATTTCTATAAACATTTAGGGACTATATATCATTTGTTATATTATGCAAATGGACCATCTCAGCTTTTTTATATTGGAATATATGTATGTTTTTCATTTTTTTGGGTTAGAAGGAGCCCAAAAAGAGAAGTTTAATTTGAGGCATGTGTCAATGATAGGAATTCAATCAGAGAATCATGGCTATTGCATCTGTGGTGGTCTGAGATAAAGGAGACTTAGTTTAGAAGAAATATTCAAGAAGAATATTTGAGAAAGTTTATGTAACTAAGAAAGAAGTATTTTTAAAACATTGAAAAAATATTTTCCCACCTAAATTCCATGATATATTATCTGATATAGACAATCAGTACACTGATATTGATTCAAATGGGAAGAAAGTAGGGAAATATTAGTCCAAAACATGTTTAATGGTTTAAAAATTACTCTGGCTTATAATTTTTAATTCTAATTATACATTTTAGAATAACCAGGGAGCTGCACAAAGAATGATGGCTAAGTTAAGGAAACTACAAAGTTTAACTGAGCATGTGAAGGAACATTCTCAACTCTGGGAAGCCTTAATGTCAGCAGCTTATTTAAAATTAGATTTAAAAAAAAATGGTAAGTTTTAATGTTTCTTTCTTAAGAACTTTCATCCCTGAATAAATAATAAGATAGTGTATAATTCAAACTATTTCATATATATTAATATTACTCAAGAGATGGCTTCAAATTTTTCTTATACATATTATTACAAATTATAATTTGTATTTTAATTTAAATAATAAGAGTCTATATCATTGTATGGTAAGTTATTAATGTATTCAATACTTTTTTTCTCAAGCAAATCATTCTAAAATCTTATTATATGAACATTTTGAGGTCTCATATATGCTAGTGGTATGCTTTTATCCTCGTGTAACATGTCACTTGAAGGCCTCTAAGCAATGATTATGAAATCCAGTAGATAATCTAAAACTGTTGAAATTATATTTTCAATATTTTTATTCTATTATATATACTAATTGCACTGTTTCAAGACATTTGCATCCATATGGAACATGTACATTTGTATCAGTGTTAAGTCAATTTTTTTTATTTTTGCATTTTATTATTTATGGAAATAGAGGTTTTGAATACTCTCCAGTTGATCTTTAAGTTTATTTTTCATATCAATATTTCTATAATATTATTTTGTTTTTAAACAATATAGCTAAATCATTGTGTTGAAGAGATGAAGTACATCAAAGGGACCCAAAAAAAGTCCAGAATCTAAAAGTATCTTGGTAATATGTCAGAGAAATTCAGGGAAATAAGGCAACTGTTAATTCACTAAAAAACAGTAAGGCAAAAAAAAACCAGCAGTTTAGAAAAGCCTAACCTACTATATGCCTTCTTTCATAGCATCTTAACCAAAATCTCACTGAATATGTCAGATAGGCGAAGCATGAAGAGTGATTAAAATTTAAGATTAACTGTGTGCCAATTGAAATGTAAAAGAATATTCTTAAATCGTACTATGAAAATCAATAGCTATTACCTTTTTCAACAGAAATCATCATGGGTAAGGATGTGGTGCTGGCCAAGTTGAAAGATCTCACTTATGTACAGGTTCCTACAGTAGAACTAGCTATTTCGCCGACAGGAGAATATAATAGAATAACAAGTAAGTTATCCCCATGTTTCCACGTAACTCACTGATAATTTTTATTCTGCAATGTTTTATTTTGGCACATTTAATATATCATTATTTTAAATGGTAGAAAATTTTTGAACAAACATTTTCGTCTGTTTGACGAGGATACCAAAATATGTTATATTTGTAAATATAATTATCATTGGAAAAATGCCAATATTTTGTAAGGTAGGTTTCAATAAAAATATCTACTTGTTATCAGAAATATCTCAAAAGCATGATTCAAATGGAGCTTGCTCTTTCATTATCTTGACTTCTTTGTTCATGCATGGCATCTTTTATCAAATAAAATTTATCATTCTTTGAAATGTGTTACTACAATTAAATCAAATTTTAGTATTGCATCAATTGTCACTTACTCTCATTGGTCAATGATATTGGCTACTAGATAATACGATTATATTGTTTGTGGGAACTTGTTAATATTCTGAGATAGGTAAAAATAGATGAATGGCTAACTAATTGGTCTCTTGGATATCAAAGTATAGTGGCTTTTTCATTTGGTCTAATTGCGGGTTACCAACACAATATAATGAATTTAACTTGGTAAAACTCTTCAATAACCATCCAAGTGCCATCATTGAACTCATAAAACACATTTCCCTTCATATATTTATGATTGATTCTTATAAAATATAATCATCCATTAATCTTCATTCCATGAATTTATACTACTTTGGAAGATATCATGGCCATATTGTGCTAATATGTATGCATATATTTTGTACTTGACCTTGGTGAGTACTGGTTTCCTAATATCAACAGGTTGTTGCATTATTGACTAGAAATTGTACATCATATCTTGTAATTGCTGGAAGATATTCCATTGCTATGACTATAACTTCTACTACTATTATCAAACTTTTATTTCAATGAATAACAATTTTGCCTTTTTACATTTTATTGCTTTGCTAAAGAAATTGGCCTAGGGATGTAAAAACCTAATTATTGGCCAAATAGCTATGTCCACTATCCTTATGAAGTTTTATATGTAACTGTTCCAGGCGTATTCAAGTTCATGCCAAAATTCACTCTTGTTGGTGGAATAAATATGCCAAAGAAAATCACCTGTGTAGGAAGTGATGGGAAGAAATACAAACAACTACTGAAGGTATACCAACAGAAGGGTTTTGTTTCTGATATTTAAACCTTATCTTTAATATAATTTAAAAATATACATTTTGGTTTTTATTCTGTTTTTGTGGCATCAACTCACACTATCTTCCTTTTTGCACAGAGCAAGGATGATTTAAGGCAAGATGCAGTCATGCAGCAAGTTTTTCTCCTTATCAACAGTATCTTAAATAAGGATGGAAATACACAGAAGAGAAAGCTGCGCATTCGAACTTATAAAGTATTTATATTTGTAGTAAAAATTGTAGAATTAATTTCTAAATATTAGGTTGGGAAAAAGAAATCCATTATTTTTGCGTGAAATTTAAAACTTTATTTAAGACGTTTCGGATTGTTCGATTTGGGTCAAATATGCACCATTTTGTTGTCATTTTAATGGTAGCTTCACTTCGCCTCTCTCATAGAAGTTTTGGCCCATATTGGAGAAAAATTCTAGTAATCTATTTTCACAATCTTCTTTTCATCGCAATTTCTTAGCACTCGGGAAGTTTTGCAATGCGGTAAAAAGGTGGTGATTGCTTGGTGCTAGGTCCGGATTATATGGTGGATGCATTAAAACCTCCCAACCAGGCTCCCGGAGTTTCTGGAAAGTCACTACAGAAGCATGTGGCCTTGCACTGTCCCGATGAAACACAACAACTATTCTGTTGGCCAATGCTGGCCGTTTCTGGTCAATCGCTAGCTTCAAACGGGCCGGTTGTTCAGTAGAGATCTGAATTTAGTTTTTGGCCTTTCGGAAGCAATTCATAATAAACTATTCCTTTGAAGTCCCACCAAATACACAGTAGTACCTTCCTGGCTGTTAGTCCTGGTTTGGCCACCGTTTGAGCTGCCTCACAACGCTTTGACCACGATCGTTTTCGCAGGATATTGTCGTAGGTGACCCATTTCTCATTCCCAGTCACCATTTGTTTAAGAAATAGGTCGAGTTCATTCCGTTTGGCCAAGGCTTCGCAGATGGAAATTCCATTCATCATGTATCTTGGTGTTAATTCGTGTGTCACCCAAACATCGAGCTTCTTTTCGAATCCAGCTTTGCGCAAATGGTTTTTAACTGTTTTATGGTCGATCTTTAGCTCCTGGACAATGCTACGACTACTAGCATACCGGTCAACTGCGATTTTATCGACATGTTCGACGACGGGCCGGCCTGTGCGAGGTGTATCTTTAACATCAAAAATGCCTGAACGGAATCGACGAAACCAAAATTGCACGTAGTTAGCTATTACAGTATTGGCATCATAAACACCATTTACAATTTCAGCGGCCTGGCTTGCATTTTCGCCTTTATCAAGTTCTTGTCCATGAGAAAATGTTATGGTATGTGACAGATTATTTCTTTCTGGGTGGACATGCTATTAGAGTATGGAATTGCTCAACCTTTTCAACATATCTGAAAAGGTAGGCAAATGGTAAGTTTTTTTATAAAATATACAAATTATTTGCTCATATTTTGAATGTATTGTATGCTTTATTTTTTCAAATTTCAGTAGCACTATGTACTTAGTGCATTCTATCAGTTTTATAATTAATGCAAGCAAATAACTTCTCTACATAATTTTTCACCTGTTCCTTGGGTAATATTCAAATCATCATCTCTGATTTTCCCAGCCAAAAAATATTAGAGAACACAGATGTTAGGTGATGACCAATGAGGCAATTTAGCATCATGGTTTTGTATTGATGCCATAATAATCTAGCCTGCACACTTCAACATAGGTTATGTACATTTAATTCCATGGTGAATATAGGAAGACCCCTGATATCAGTCAATCCTCAACCTTTAATAATAAGTATGTGATTTTATTCCCCTCATCATGTAATGCTTTGAAACTGCCATTTAGTTTAAAATAGTCAAATATCAGGCCTTGGATATTTGGTGACCAGGAAAGTAATTTGCAAGGAAAATGTTGTAAAAAAGAAAGAAGAATGAGATGAAGGAGAAAATGTAATCATTGCAGTAATCAATATCAAGTAGCCAAAGCAGGAAAATGCCATCACTGTATTTTAGTTAGTGAGTTAAATAGTTTGCCAGCAGGGAAGATTCTTTCTTGCTCATTTTCCAATTATTTTTTGTTTATAGACATATAATGCAAATCAAGGTATAAAAAAGCCAAAGGAGACTGGATAAAACAGCTGTGACATCCTCTAATGATTTTAAAATGCTTACTGCCATTAATAACTGTTCCTTCATTTGAATGATATTACAATTAACTTTTACTTACATTATTTGTATCACCTTAGTTTTAAAATATTGTTTTACCTTTCCACTTGGTGGCACTTACTGTAACACTTCGGTTTTCTATATCACTTTGACATAATAGCTCTTCAGTATATATTTTTCTCTCTCAAGCATAATACTTTAGTGATTTCATCAATAATATGTCCAAGTTTAATCAGATGCATCCAGCTAACACACAAATAATTGAATGAGACATATTCCAAGCATCTGTCAGGAATGATATATATGCCTTAAATTTTAGGTTGTACCACTTTCACATCGAAGTGGTATAATTGAATGGTGCACCAATACAACAGCTATTGGGAGTTATCTTCAAGGGACTAAAAATGTTCTCGGTGCCCATGCCATATTCAACCCTTCTGACTATTCAATACATAATTGCAAGAATATGCTGAAGGTAAGTAAGAATTTTTCTAAGCTAAGATTTTTATAAATGAGTGCATAAATACATACTTATTTATCCCTACTAAATTATTAGTCAGAATTCAATTCATCCTAATACAATGATATGTGGTATGAAATTAGCTTAATTTATATTGGAGAAATACATGAAACTAGGAGCATTAAAAATTAGAATTGATTCATGCATAAGTTAAATGATTTAGATTGAAGTTCATAAAGATGATGAATGCATTTGAATATCATTCAAATTCTATTAGCATATTATCTGCTTCCATTTATGAATGAATGAATCAGTTTTAGTAATACATTTTAGTATAATGTATCATGTTTTATCAATTTAGTTCATATTTAAGAATGAATTCCTAAAATGTTATTTTTAGGGGTCAAATGAATGCACCTTAATATTTTAAGTCTTATTTATCACAGTAACATCCAAATACAGGAACTTTGACCCAGTGGTTGAAGAATTGTGATTATTATTAAATGTCATTTAATACATCTCTGTAATATTTATAATACACTACATCACTGTAAATCCATTGCTTATTTATTTAATACATATATTCCTATAATAATTCATTATGCTGAATTTTCATCTCCTAAATCCCTCAATTTTTTGCTGGCATAGTTGTGTGTTCTTACAAAATTATAGACCAAGTGAAATAATTATTTATTTTTTATTACATTTGCTTTAGAACTCTGAAGCCATAGCTAGGGGTATGTCAGGGAGTGAATACATAACAAACTAATTTTGATCCAAAAATTATATTACCACATGCAGAAAATATTGTTGATCCATTATTGTTCATGGAAAAAATTACTCTAATGATCTTAAATTTATCTGATCAATACTTGATTTCTCTTATTTTATTAATATAATCTTCCCTTCCATAATACAATAGGGGTAATAATACATTTTCAATATCACTGCTAAAAAGATGTACTTCCCACTTATGGAGAAGCTTCAATCTAAAATTTCAATTTCATCTTTCCTCCATGCATGATTCCAAGGCTACCTTTTCTAATATTTTGGATATTCCACTGAGTTTATAATGACAATATTTTACAAATCAAGCTCCTCTATGCTGCATGTAATATAATTCAGCAATTATTCCAACTTCATCATGTTCCTATATGCTAGCAGCATAATCTAAATGAGGCATAATCAGCTAGAGATAGCATTTTCTTACCTTTTTATCATTCAACTTAGGAGTGGCAAAGCAATATTTAATTATTAAACAGGAGTCAAAGTTTGATCACTATCTCTGGGCAATCCCCGAAGTAACAGGACTATATACTATGTTTCAATTGATTTCATATTGTCCCTGGATACTCATCATGAGTAAAATATCTACTTGCCAATTTCTTTTGTTATCATTTTGAAAAGTGAACTATAAAAAAAATTGACCAAGGGTATTCTATTTTAGATAACTCAGTCATCTAATTGCACACTATATTCAAAAATGTAATCTTACTCCTTAATGGAATGAAAGTTAGTAAATGAAACTTACCAAATCAAAGGACCTCATGCCACATATGGCCAATCAAGAGATCTAACAACTGAAGTACTCTGTGAAAAATCTTATATTTGGAATATCTCTTCTAGCCATCTCCAGTAATCTCAAAAATCTCTATAGAATAAATAAATGACTTTCAAACAAATCATAACAGATCTCATCAGAGTGAAAACATTTGATAAACTAATGGAAAGCAAATATATCAAAGAAGTAACTTTACTACTCCAAGTTTATTCATAAGCCCATTGTAATTAATGAACATTCTTGAAATTTCTGAGAGATAGATGATTATCACCTGCACTATGCATGGTAGAGAACTTTTCACATACCAACAAAGGAAAACATAGCTTAGCCATTGAGTTTCATATCAAAAGATGGCCAAATTACGTGCTATTCTCAGGAAAACTCAAAAAAAAATTCAAAATTAAATAAATGATGTATTTTGGTCTATGGTGATACTTTGTGTAAATTTAATTTCCCACAACATGTCATCATTGAAGCGCAGGGATTTTGTATGTAAATAGGTGAATCCACAACTTATGACAGTTTACTGCTATTGATAAACTAAACATTGGTACAAACTTCTATATTTCTAAAAATGTATCAATGATTTGAGGAACTTATTAAAATCTCAAGTGGCATAACATATGGTTGCTAGCATACTGGCTTCTCACCCAGAGGTTCTGGGTTCAAATCCTGGAGACAGCAGGCCTATTTCTGTGATACATCAATCCATACTTGAGATGCTTCGTGGAAAGCAGTAAGTCACCTGCCAGATGGGACATTAAGCTGTGGATGCTGTGTGCATTTCATTAGGAATAGATTAATGCTGATGTCAGGTTTCTCTCCAACTTTTTTCATCCATCCCTAACAGGAAAAATGATCTAGCATTTTAGTTGCCTCCCTCATATCTACTGCTAATACCAATTTCTACTTTCCCTTTCTTAAGGCTTAACTTAAAACATTACAAATGGCTAAAATTCTTGCTCCTAAAATGTAGTACAGAGGTTCTTTTTTCAATTAGCAGGCAAAGCAATTCCATGGAACAGCCTTAGATCTAAATCTGCACCTCAAAGTTATTCAAATGATAGCAAAAATAAATTTCAGAAATTATTTCATATTGAAATCCATAATTTTATTTTCTAGACTTATATTAATTATACCAATACATCATCACATAAACATGAATAAATTGGGATTTAAAAAATATTTTTGCAGTTATTCTTATTTTTTATGCACCAAATTTTTAGCCAAAATATTTTAGTGATTATGGCATTAAGAAAAATTGCCTAAATTCTTAATTAAATCCTAAATAAAAATTGCATAATTATCTAAATTCACAGTACCAGAATTGGTGAAATTTATTGAAAGTTGAAATTTTTTTTAGAAATTATATAGCTGATAATTAATGGTTGATTTTTCTAAAAGTTTACATAGTGAACTTTTAGGTACCGATGATTTTTTAATAGAATTGAATTTACCAATTTTCCTGTTTCTCACAGAATGTTCAGAAGGAGCCAAAGAATATCAGATTGCAGGTATTCCTGGAAATATGTGATCATTTGCGACCAGTATTCAGGCATTACTTCTTTCACAAATATCCTAGTCCTGCAGTTTGGTATGAAAAAATACAGTCATATACTAAAAGGTATGTTTGTTTCACCTTCACCTCATAGATTTCAGGATGCGTTCCGAAAGTAATGCATTATTTTTTTTAAGTATTTTGTTCAACAGATTTGCACAAATGCTTAACATTCTTCAAAGTACTACCCTTGAGTCTCTACACACTTTTCCAGCGACTCTGTCATGACCAGAATGAGCCCTGGAAGGCATCTTCAGGGACCTCTCACAAAGTCTTTGTCATGGCTGATTGGATCTCTTCTATGGACAAAAAACTAGTTCCTTTCAGGGCTACCTTTATCAGAGAGAACAAAAAGAAGTCTGCTGGAATGACGTCAGGACCATATGGTGGTAGGGCAGCATTGGTACCTGGTGTTTAGCCAGGAACTCATGGACTCTTAGCCCATTTGTGGCAAACACCTTGGGCACGAGCCTGGCGCACACTGTCCTCATTGTTAAATCTTCAGTAACAATGCAGAACACAACAGCAGATGACAAGTTCAGTTCATTGGCAATCATCTTGATGCTCAATCAATCATCAGAGTCCAACATTTGTTATTAAACATGAGCCACATAGTAGTCAGTTTTGCTGGTTGATGCCACCCGGAGCATTGTTTATCATGAACCTCTTCCCAGCCCTCCTTAAAAGCCATTAACCACCTTGAAACTTGCAAGTAGGACTGAGCAGAGTCCCCATAAATCTCGCGAATCATTTTGTTGGTCTTATCAAGATATTTTTTCAGTTTAGGACAAAACTTCGTAATCACGTAACGTTGCTCAATTGTCGATTCCATTTTTTTCATGACACAGTCGGCGTACAAAGTTTAACAACAACTGATGTCCTGCCACTTCCACAACTTGTAGAACACTCAGACCGGTTTTGTGGCAAAGCATAACATCCCCTTTACCTACTCCAAGTGGTTTGAAGCCACTTTGACCAATACAAGGGGAAACACAGTTGCATTACCTTCTGAACGCATCCTGTTTAACAGCTTCATTGTGCTCCACGTTTTAATGTTCTCTAAGGCTTCTCAAATGAAATTATGTAAATTAATAACACTGTGTAAATTTAATTTTTGGTGATGTTAACAAACCATATGGGGATGTATATTTCATTGTCTTTCCTGTCATAATGTATGTGGAATAGCTGATTGAGATTATAATTTTATTCCATTAATTATGAGCAAACCAAAAAAATATATAGGGATGAATTTGTCACTTAAAAATGTGAGTATTATCATTTGACTGACTTTTTTTCTTTTTTTGCAATTTATAAAAATTTTCCACAACAATTTTTGTTGCTTGAACATACTTTATTTTTATCTGCATATTTTCTCACAAATTAAGTAAATCAATATAAGCATTATAATGAAACTTTTCAATCATGAGAAAAGGGGTAGGGGATTCCTCTCATCATGCTTGGTTAAATACTTTCATGTTCGATGGCCAATGAAACATAATTTTGGCTATCCCTGATTTTATGAGTATTAACCTCTTGTCCAATGATGTGAAAAATATATTAACACTTACATGTGCCATGTGGATACTATATTTTAATTTATGGGTGTCCTGAAATTGTATAATTTCCTTGGTAATAGACTATTTTAATGACTAAAAATGCCAACAAAATTGGCAATGATAAATTTCTTAGCAAGTAAAATATTCAGATGATTAGATTAAAAAATATATTAATAATGTTTCATCATAACGTGTTGCCCCATTTTAGAAAGTTTATCCTAAATATGAAGGCAGGGAAGAGAATAGGCAAGTGCACTCCACATAGCCTTAAATTTTAAGCAATGAAAAATACTGCTAACATACAAATCCATTTATTTCAAGGAAATTTCCTGTGGTATTTTTCATCAAAGGTTTTTCCTGTAGGCAGAACAATACATTCCAATAAACATTGAAAAATGAGTAATTCTTAATAACCAGTATATTACACATATCTAAATGCAGACTGCTGAATTCACCTGCAGTAGCTATCTGACATATAGCCTAAGTAATGCAGATACAAGCATTTGTATTTGTGTTGGGCTAAGGAAGTAATTTGCTCAGAATAAAGCTGTATAGTTGATCAATTTTCTTAATCTTCAGTCAACTAAAAGTATGCCTTGATCAGTAAAAAAATTTAATCAGAACTAATTCTGGACTCATGACTGAACTGAATAATTCATCATTTGTATTTTTAAGCCAAGTAAAAGATATGTCAGTAATGTATGTATCATGGATTACTTTCAGTGTTGCCACATCATCCATGATTGGATATATTTTGGGGCTGGGCGACAGACATTTACAGAACATCCTAATTGATAGGACCACAGCTGAGGTCCTCCATGTTGATTTAGGTGAGTTTGCCTCCAATCAGGATATCATTTTCATTTTTTATTTACCTCTTCTTTTTTACTATTACTGGATCTTTCAACTTTCCGGTCCAATGCTCTAACCACTTGAGCTATTGAGGAAATGTAATTTACACTGAAGTTTGTGGGGCTTTGTGCAACCAAGTGCCCCAATTCTTTGGCCAAGAGATGGCATTAGGGAGCTGTTTCATCCACCAAAGAGACATGGCACATCGGCAAAATATACATTCAAATCCAAAATTTCACCATATGGGAGAGAAAGGGTGGTCGTGCATTCACCCACGTAGAAGATGGCAGAAGTTACAGAAGAGATGATATACAATATTTTTTGAGGTGCATATGACATTGGGTTGGGAATTGGTATTAAAGAAGGTGGAAGGTCTTAGAAGATGGCAGCATTTGTAGTGTGGATGATTCCATGGTGCAGACAGGGGTTGAGAAGAGACAGGGGTGCTCATAGGTGGTTTTGTCAACTTGAAGATGCCTTGCAAGTTTGACGGGCATTTGAAACAGAGAGACAATGTGGAAATAAAAGTGAATTGGATTGACTGTTGCTAATAATTCAGAAGAGTTCACGGATTTTATGCTTAATTTTGTAGGTTCTGGGAAAGAAAGTGGTGATTAGGTTAGAGAATTAGGTGGTTGATTTGGGAAAAGGAGGGCATTGGTTCGAAGATTTGAGAATTTTGCTATTCAATAGTTTTTCAGGGTAATTATATTTTCTGAGAGAGTCATGTAACTGGTCCATGTATTTCTCTTGAGAGGGGATATTGTTGCAGAGACGGAGGCCATGGACTGAAAGTGAGAAGGTGATGGAGTGTCTTATGTGTGATGTGTGGTAACTATTGAAATGGAGGTATTGTTGGTTGGTTTAATATGGACTGAGATGTTAAACTTATTGTTCTGGAGATGAATGTCAATATCTGGGAAAGTGATGTTTGAGTCAAATATATGTGAAGTGAAAGATACCGAGGAGGAGAAGTTGGGAAGGAAATTTAGGAGGATAAAGTTTCATGTCCGTGGGACCAAAGGAGGAAAATGTCATCAATATAGTAGGTCCAGAAGAGTGGTTTGAGGATTTGAAAGAGAGCTTGGAAAAATCCTCCTACAAGCTTAACTTATGAAAAAGGTTCTAAAAAAGATGAAATGGCAAAGTAAGGAATAGCATCAAAAAATAGGGACATAGGGAAGGAATTGACACACAGCAAGTTTGAAGCTACTCTCTTTACTTCACTTGGCTGCAAGGCTGCAAAAACTCATGAAATGACGGTATGATCAAAGAAAACCCTAAGAAGATAGCTGAGAAAAATGGAATAGCCATTTTCATATTATTATATCATTCCCTGACATGATTCAAGACTTGCTGCAGCATTCTGTATTAGAAACTTTTAGGAGATATTGCTGTTATTGATGTTAATTAAAAAATAAGTGAATCAAACAGGAATGTACAAATGGATCTGGAGGTGCATGTAGTTCTATTACAATAAGTTTTTCCTAGTGCCTGGCTAATTCTAATTCTACTTAAAACAGCCTTTTCTTTTAGTGAAAAAGTTTTATAGAGAGAATCTCAGTGTCTTTATTTGTTAAATTTAAAACAGCATTAGTGTGAATGGCATATTTAACAGTTGCATAATTTGGATCAAAAATTTTGGTTCAGTTTTAGCATTAATAAAATAAATTAGGAATAAATATCAACCAATTAAATTAAAAAGCAGTATCACTGGGAATATTACATTTAAAATGACCAGTATTGGACGATTCTTTACGAAATTATGGATTGACTTAATTTTCAAACACCTTACTAATAAAAAGATTGAAATGATATGATGGAAAATGACACAAGTTACAGTATGATTCTTGACCTAATTGACATTAATATTTGTTTTAATTAATTCAATTAGTACTCTAAATTAAGGAAACTGTATTAGAAATGAAATGAATAATGGTGTGTACTATCAGATAATGAGTAGAATTGTAATCTTCCATCAGCTTAATCTTAAAAACTTAGGCCATTATATACCAAAAATACTGGACAAGTAGATAAAGAAAATTGAGCTTCCTGAACTGTATGGCAGTATCCAGTCAGAGTAAACATATGTAAATCATAATTATTCACTAGGCCAACAATTCAATTGCACAAATACTGAATATTTCCATTGTAAACCCAGAAAAATCACAAATTTTGGTAGAGCTGCAGGTGCCCAGAAAGACTCGGCCGGGAATCAAATCGGGGCCCTTCTGGTCCAGTCAGGGGCCTTCTGAACCTGGGCCCTCCTGGTCAGTAGTTCAATGCTGTACCCCTGGACTACCATGACCTTCAGACATACGTATTAAAGTAAAATCACTTTTGTACACAGAGTTATGCATAACTTGTCATTCAAAAGAATAACCACAGGCCAACTTTTTTGGAGAGTAAGTTGATATTTTTTATCAAGAACAGGACCTGAATTGACGTTAACAAATTGAGTAAATTAATTCACTTTTCAGCTTTAATTAGCTTTGGCTGTTTTCAGATATTTTTGTTTATCCTGAAGTAATGCAATACCATCATCCGCATTGGTTATTTTGAAATCCAACTTTTTGAAGAAAGCAACTAAAAATATTTCAGATCACTCAAGTAATAATTGTAATGATATGTTATTAAGAAGCATGTATTTTTGGAGAAATGCATGGAGCTAAGGAATCCAGCAAATAAAATTGTTACTACAAAGATGACGTGAACATATATAATCATCAGTTGATACCTTGATACCAGGTGCCGTTTAATTTAATTGAAAATTAAAAATTTTTGTCAGAAATTCGTTCTTTTCAAGGTGTTTTAATATTAACAAATTTCCATGCATAAAATTTATATTTCTAAATATATGAGCATATAAAAAGTATTGAAAATATTTTTTACATATATAGACAGTATAGGAAATCATTTTTTCCTGATGTGGCTGCATTTTGCAGAGTGCTCACACAGCACAAGTTTGGTAGCAAGGTCTGATCTTCAGTACACGTTAAGAACCAATTGCCTATGAGCATTTTTTCAGGCTAGATCATGCTTATAATAGACCCCGTCAAGTGATTTGGTACAAGCACAAAATGCAGTGAAGAATTGAAAAGTGATATGCAATCAAACTTTGATTTTAACTGGGAAAATTGGGTACAGAGATGTTGAGCACGATTTTCCAAGTGATTAAGGAAGGAATTAAGACATAAGCTGTGGTTTTCAGGCAGCCCAAGTTCTTCAAAAATGGCAGAGGGTTGGAGGATGATCCCTGTGCTGGACTGCCATTGGCATCAAGAACCTATAACGGCATGCCATATGTGCATGTAGTTCTGAACCCATACAATTACTCAAGTATGAGCATGATTCCAAATGGTATTGGCATGGATAAGATGAATGTATACCATTATTGCTGAAAATTTGGCAATGCAAAAGATCTGCACCAAACTTGTCCTGAAAGTCTTGACAAATGACCAAAAGCAAATTTCAGTGTATGCTGCCAAAGATCTAGAATGAAATGTGATGATTTTTCAACCTCCTTATAGTCCAGACTTTGTACCAGCAGATTGTTTTCTATTCATTAAAGTGAAATTCTCCCTAAAGGATACCACCATGGGACCCTAAGGGCTGTCAAAAAAGCTAGCACACATACCCTTAAGAACCTTCCAGAATCCGCCAACCAGGGAGCCTTTAAGTCATGGAAAAGCTACTGGTAAAAGTGTCAATCCTGAAGAGATGTATTTTGAAGAATTTTGAGGAATTGTAGTAATATATACAAGAAATGTATTTTTCTAAAGCTTTTCCCAGAACTTTTTACACAATATTTGTATCTTCACTGTAATATAAATATGCTTGCAAATTACAGTTCTTATGGTGAATTGGTAAAATTATGTACAATTTCATAGCAGGTATTTCATTATTTTCTTTAAATTATAGGAATTGCCTTTGAGCAAGGGAAAACAATAAGTATTCCAGAAACAGTACCATTTAGACTCACTCGTGACATCTTAGATGGGATGGGAGCTTCAGGCGTTGAAGGAGTATTCAGAAAGTAAGTATTGATTTTAAAGGCACAACTTGTGCTTTAACAGGCTGTACTTTCATTCTTTCTGTCAGTCAAACTTTTTATATCAATCCAAAAAATGAAAATGCCTCATCAAATCTACTTCAAATCAAACCAAAGTCTACTGGGCTTTCACAAACCTAGCAGTAATTTTTCCCTCCAGCAGTACAGAGCAAATTTTCACTGAGGTTCTTTACAAATATCCTTTAATGGTGACAATTGCTCTAATAAAGCATTCATTTTTCTGTAGTATTTTGTCACCACAATTTTAAAATGGTTTCTCATATTCTGCACCCTCATTATGTTTCTAATACGTACCTTGGTTGAACCTGAGAATATCACAGATAAGGAGAAGTCAAAGGTGGGCCATTTCATGAGTTCTTAGCCTCAACAAATTCATTTTCTGAGATAGTGCAGATTGAAGAACCACAGAGAACTATGTAAACCTTTTCTAATTATGCCTATGGAAGGCTCTATGCAAAGGGATAGCATAATTAGAAATGCCAAGAGATGTGGTGGAATGACAATGATTGATGAAATGTATTGATGTAAAGGAAGTGCATCTACCCAGTTGATGGCTAATCGAATGTTATAAGAAAGGCTTAAAATACATTTAAAAAAACATATAATATAGATAATGTTTAAATCAGGATTTGGTATGTAAGCAAATATCTTGGTGCCAAAAAAAGGCTCCATTTTCATTGTGAGTGATTGCAAGTTGATGAGCAGAAGAGAGAAGATTGAGGAAAGAGTAATAATGTTGTCATTTTTGTTAGAATATTTTTTAGGTTAGGGTATCATCTGAAAGACACAGAGATGCATTTATATTGAAAGTATGCCATCATATTTCCACTTTTGAAACCTATGATGACATTCATTTTCTAATATTAATGGCACCAGGAAAAAAGTTAAGTGATATGTAACTTTGCAGAAATAGGAGTAGTTTCAGGATTAGGAACACACTGGATCATGGGAGAGATTTTAATATCAAATTTTTCTTGAGTAATCAGACTAGATGGGATAACTTATATTTACTGAGGGAATGGTATAGTTTATGATTGAATTTGAATGACGAGAGACATAAGGATTGTTCAGTTCAAGTTTGAATATGCAAGAATCATAACAATGGCTGCACCAACATTTTCTCTTGCTTAAGCAGAATTGAAAAACTCGAGACAATGATGATTAGGGGTTCAATAAGTACAAATATATTGAAAAGACAGTTTTAGTTAGATATCACATTCATTTTTTAAGTGGCAGCAATATCTATTGCTGCTTAGCGCTAGCTGTTCAATAAACAACTTGGATTCCTACCTGAATATTGTCTTGAATTTATAAGGGTATCTATTATTTGAAATTGAATTTTTTATTCAACAATTAACTGTATTAAATAATATTTGTTGAATTGGTTAACCAAGAAATGGCAGCAACTTTCAGAAGTGTAAGATTGATTCCTGAGCTGTCTCTGAGTTAGAGGAGCAGGGAAAGAGGTGAACAGGGCAAAAAGGGATCTTGTGGACAGTTAAATCTTGGAAGTTAATTGGGTAGGTTATGTTATGGTATTATGTGGAATACACTGATATATGTAAATATATATAGATATTTTCTTTTTTTTCTGTCCACTAGATCATGTGAAGTCACAATGGCTCTGATGAGAAAGCATCGGCAAACAATCCTTGCCGTCCTGGAGGTTCTAATATATGATCCACTGTATGCCTGGACACTTAAGGCTAAGTACAAAATGCTGGAGGCAGACATTGAGGCAGGCCTAATTAGCAGTAATACATCAACCACTACACCCTCAGGTGATGCAAATGCTGCTGCTCCCTTACCAAAAATATATAAACAGTTCCCATTGCCAGCAGCAGTGGAGCCTCCAGCTGAGACCAGCAAATCCGAGAATAATGCCAGAGCCTCCACATCTACCAGTGGAAAAACGAGCTTTATAACAACAGAAGAAGGCACAGAGAGAGGTAAAGATTTTAATATTATCAAAAATTATCTATTACATTTCATGAGCTGCATTAATGAAAGGATCGTCTAATCAATTTTAAGTGCTTTAAAATTGATTAAGAGAGCCAGAGGTTTCAAAAAAAGAGAAATGCGGAACTTTCTTATATGTTTTTGTACTCATTCTTCCTTTCTCATATTATTGCAGTACTTTATTGACTCCTGACTGCTGGAGTTGGGTCATGAGACCATAAAATTAAATTCATATTTAAAACTGAGATAACCGTTTGACCTACAGGTTTATGGTTTCGTCCAGAAGTTCATATAAAATCCTTAAAATCCACTCGAAAACAGATGTTTTCTTTAGAGCATTATCACCATAAAAAGTTGTCTACATTTCAGTAATATCCTGATAACTTTTACTGCACTTCACCAAAAAACTATGTTGATTCGTTGCTCCATGATTCCATAAATTTCCATTATCGACCAACAGTAAAAACAAGGACAACAAAACTAACATAACTGGCACGATAGCACAGCTCGACGATCCACCAAGCACAGACGGCTCATTGGATGTCAAGTAAATATTGCCACTAGTGGGTGGGGCTATAGTCCACGTCACGGCTGCCAGATTGTACCAGTTTGTACATTTATTACACAGACCATGTATTGTGTATGAATCAAGTTCACCCTAACAATTTTTGCACATGAATTAAATATGTACTCTTAACTTTCATGGTTATAATTTGTGAGTGAAAAGAATTTAATTTATGATTTTTATTATGTAAATTAGCTATTAAACAAATATACATTTTGATGAAAAGGAAAATAATGAAATGAAAGCCATGAACTAAGTAGCTTTCAGTCTTATCTCTCAAAGTATATACAAAGCATAAAAATAAATCAATCAGTCTTTTACAGTAATATTTTGAAAAATACCAATGTACCAGAAGATCTTTTAATAGATAATTTGACTACTGATCAGGAGGAAAACTATCTTCAGTATTACAGTATTTTTATTACTAGCCATTCCAGGATCAATAGCAAGATAAATTTTCTCTCTTTGTCTTGGATAGTTCCAAATAATATATATTAAATGATAGTTCCTTTTTTAGACTTCTTATAGCTTAGTTTATTTATTTTTTATTCATTTAACATTATTCAAAAAACAGAACCTTTTGGCCTTTACGTCGGAATATTATTAATTATTGCAATGGACACAATTACGAATTCCCAAGCTCTAGGTGGAGGAAAACCTATCCAGGTGGAATCGAACCCGCTATCCTTGGGTTGGCAAACAAAGATATTACCCAGCCACCACCGGGGTGGACAAAAATTTATCCAACAAGGGGCCCGAACCAATAGTTTAAGAAACTTACTTAGCCTAATTATTTATATTTCTGTTACCTATTATGTATTGCCAATTTTGGTTATTTGTAAATGGTCCTTTAAAGATGAATAGTTACAATACATGACTGATGAGTGCCCGACATCCCCACCAGTTCGACCCATGAGGAAAACTTTTCTAATCATGTGTACTTTGGTCATTGAATTTAGTAGTGAATCGTCAAGCACTAATACACTGCAGTAATCACTGCAGTGTATTATTGTTATGGCAAAACTTGATTTTTGTCATTTTCATCATTGTTTAAACTGACTTTTAATAATAAAACCACTTTACTTTTCCACATAAACTTTTTAATTTTTACTACCTAGGTTTCGTTATAACATAACATCATCAGGTCCAGATGATGTTATGTTATAACGAAACCTAGGTAGTAAAAATTAAAAAGTTTATGTGGAAAAGTAAAGTGGTTTTATTATTAAAAGTCAGTATGAAGATTTTCCACCAAGTTACGCCAGAAACTGTTTTATTTATCATTGTTTAAAGTTTTATTCCCAAAAGAATAATTGTTTCATTGTATTTCATTGTTCTTATCATAATTAATTGCAGTGACATAAATATGCCAGGGACTACGGTGTTTCATGATTTGAATTATATGATCAAGAAATGAGATTTCCGAGTTCATAATTATTTTTTAATATCTATGTCAGCGGAACAGAACGCTACAGCCATGAGAGCACTGGAGAGGGTGGAGCAGAAATTACTGGGCACTGAAGATGGGACTTCAGCATCATCTATAGAAGCACAAGTTGAGAGACTAATTCAAGAGGCACGGGATCCAGAGAACTTGTGTCTCCTGTATTCTGGATGGCAGCCCTTCTTATAAATTTATCAAACAATATTTTGTTGTTTTGAACAATATGTGATTTTGTAATTATGATTCATATTATCTTTTCATTCTATATGCTAATTATTTTATTTTAAGGGTAACAATTGTTTTAAATCATATTCCAGGACTTTCTATGTTAAAAGCATGGGCCTTTTAAAATGGCATAAATTAATTAAATCAATTGCGTAATTGAGTTATTTCTTTTCCTCCCTTAAGGTAAAACAGATCCTACCCCTATTTTACAACACCAAACATAAGTAAGAAGGTACAAAAATTCCTTAAGTTGTATGGCACAACTGATCTCATCTATGAAAAAATTTGCGCATAATATTCTTAGGGTTGGTCACCAATGTGCTATAGTACTCCCCATATTCACTACTCCCCTCTGCACTGCTACTCACGCCATCTCGCGGCACAACTTGAAGGCCTAGCATCTGTGCACGTGGTAGGCTTTACGAACATCGATTTTCCCAAACTGCTGTTCCAGCATAAAACACTTTGTCTTCAGTATCCAAATTGATGAATTTTTTCAGGACAGGGCTTGAAATATCAAAAAATAATTAAATCCCTATATATTTTGAAAGCTATTCTCAAGCTTCCTTCATAAATGCGCACATTCGCAATACACCATTTTGCCCAGAAAATACAGTTTAAACATGCTAATACAGTGCCTGAAAGAACATCACTTATTAATTTTATATTATATTTCCCTCAATGCAACTTTTGCATTTTTCCACCTTTTCAGGTACTCAAATTTGTCCCACCAATAAAGTGATCCTGGGTCAACTGAATTTGTACATACTTACGTCCATGCTGTGCATTTAATGTGTCAGACAGTACCTTCCCTCACGCTGTCAGTCAAGTTTTCCTACTATCTTTCTGCGAAAGAGAAGATTCACCTTTATTATAAACCCACGTTTAACCAAGAAGAGCATTAATTGCATTAATCTGAAAAAAGCTGGAGGCATCCTGAGAAAACACCTCATGCTAATCGATGCACCTAATAATGAATATAAGGAGAGTTTGCACTTTTCCACAGATTTATTAAAGCGTACAACACGTTTCAACTCACAGAGTAATCATCAGGTACAAGACTACTCTTGTACCTGATGATGACTCTATGAGTTGAAACGTGTTGTACGCTTTAATAAATCTGTAGAAAAGTGCAAACTCTTCTTATATTCATTATGAAGAACTTCCATGACCTTAAGCCTAAATCTGTTGATCTGATGCACCTAATTTCCACCAAAGAGCCGTCTATCTCCCGTAATCTAATTTTAAATTAAAAAATATAGTAAAATGTAAACTAATAGCAAACATCTGTCCAATGCTTAGCCAACGACTATTTCCGAGATATTTGATTCAAATTGGAAGGCAAGGGTATTTTTTTAATAGTGAGCTCCCCATTTTAAGTATGTATTTATATCAAATATGTCGAAAAACAATGCATTTTATGGCTCACCAGATGCACCAGCACATATAACCCCCTTTTACAGATTGAAACTTACGAGTAACACTTGCTTCAGACAGAAAAGCACTGGAGGATTTTAATAATACCACTTGATAAGAAGATTGAGACGTTACATTTAAAAATTTGCAGTTCCAAATTTATCAATCGTATAATCCAATAAATTCGCTATCATTGCTGCTTAATCATTTGAGCAGTTATTTTCACATGGGATGTCAATTTCCTTTTATGATAGGTCAGTATCACTTCCAAGTAGCGAATTACTAATTAAAATGTTTTTAGAAAGACATTATGAAAGTCTTGCCTTTAATTATCCATCAGGACTTAGTCAATTACAAACACCAGAAATAGGTGCCCGTATCATTCTTACCCTCATTATGGCATCATAACTTGGTACCTTATAACATTTCTGTCGTATTCAAGTCGCAGGTTAAGTAGAGACTTTGACCATTTACTAGTAAATGATTAGACTTTTTACTAACGAGGTGTGTTCAAAACATAACAAGAATTTTTTCATTTCGTGGGCTTGGATAGTCCAATTGTCAAACTTTTTTTATTATGTTGGTATACATGCCCCTGAAGTATAATAAAACTTTCAGCTGTTTTCATTGTGGAATTTGTCTGTGACAGCCACTAAGGTTAGACGTGTTTTATGTGCTCGGTGATTTTCATTTGTTAAAAGAAATGGATCAAAGAATTTGTATCAAATTTTGCATAAAAAAATAAATAAAGTGTAACAAAGTGTGTGAAATGTTAACAAAGGCCTATGGTGAGTCTGCTATGAGTAAATCAAGAGTTTATGAGTGGTATAAGCATTTCCAAGAAGGCCGTAAAGACCTTGAAGATGATGAATACCCTGGACGCCCCAGCACATTAACAATCAATGAAAACATGGAAAAAGTGAAAGAAATGGTTATGAACGATTGCCGAATCACAATTAGAGAGGTCGCTGATGATGTTGGCATATCGATTGGATCATGTCACGACATTTTTTCCAATTTTTTGGGCATGAAACGCGTGGCAGCAAAATTCGTTCCAAAATTGTTGAATTTTGAACAAACACAGTGGCAAGTGGAAGTCGCTCAGGAGTCACTAAATGAAGTAAACAACGACGCAGAATTAATGAAATGTATTATAACAGGTGAGGAAACATGGGTTTATGGATATGCAGACATGCCAACTTTCAAAAATGAAAAATCGGGAGGACATGCCAACTTTCAAAAATGAAAAATCGGGAGATTTTTAGAAGTGTATCACGAAGTAATCACTTTTAATTACCACAATATTTGCATGGCACCTTAATCCCTTTATGACACTTTGCCAATTTTTAATGAATGTCACACTTTATTAACATGTTAAGCTAAGTACACAATTTGAACAGTTCATCAAGAACGTAAGAAGGAAAATCGGGAGTCTCCCGCTTAAATCGGGAGAGTTGGCATGTCTGGATATGACAATGAAACTAAGGCTCAATCATCCCAGTGGAGGCATTCTGGCTCATCAAGACCGAAAAAGGCTCGACAAGTGCGGTCGAACGTGAAGGTTATGCTCACTGTGTTCTTCGATTTAAATGGCATACTGCATCATGAATTCCTGCCACCAGATCAAGCAGTCAATAAGAAGTACTACCAACAAGTTCAACGCTGTTTGTGGGAAGCAATCCGAAAAAAACGCCCGGATCTGTGGAAAAACAATTCATGGCTTTTGCACCACGATAATGCACCAGCTCACACTTCATTGCTTGTTCGTGAATGTTTGTCCAAAAACAATACTGTAACGATGCCCCAGCCTCCATATTTGCCAGACATGGCTCCGTGTGACTTTTTTCCTATTTCTAAAAATTAAGAGATTCTTGAAGGGCCGTCGTTTTACAGCCGTAGATGATATTAAAAGTGCATCGCTGAAATAATTAAAGGCTATCTCAGAGATCGAGTTTGAGAAGTGTTTTGGGGATTGGAAGAAGCACTGGCACAAGTGCATAATCCTAAATGGGGAATACTTTGAAGGTGACAACATCAATGTATAAGAATAAAACATTACAGTCCGAAAAATTAAAATTCTCATAATTTTTTTAACACACCACATATAAGCATAAACTAAGTCCACGTTCAGCTACCTGCCTTCTCTTGTACCATCATTTTATTTATATTTATTTTCAGTAAATTTTTATAAATTTTTGCAATTTGTAATTTTTTGTAATCTACCAGCTAAGGGAAGTTTTGGTTGAACAAAACTACCAAATATCCCCTAACAGAACACAACCCCACATACTACTCTACAACAAGTCACTTATTTCTGTGTACTTCCTTCATCCAATCCAAAGTCCCTATCCTCGTTTGCTTAACAGTCTCCCCTCTATCACTGTCTTCGACATCGCACTTTCGATTAATATTTCATTCATCCATATTTCCTAACTCATTATGATTTCTCCCAACAATCCTCTTACAGCATGTCTAGTACTTTCTCCTTTTGTTTTCTTTTCAGTCCATTTCACCTTCTCTATCCTACTCAACTACTATATTTCAAAAACCTCCATTCTACGACCATCCTCCTGCTTCAGAGACCACTTTTCCGCATACCAGTACATAACTACGCTCATATCAAAGTTTTGACGAATCTTTTCCTAACATCCTTACTCAACGACCCTGTCATTAACTCTCTCTTTGTGAAAGCCTTATTTGCCCATCCCAATTCTTCTCTTTATGCCCCTACTATTTTGATCGCGTGGGTCCAAAACACTTCCAAGATGTACGTAAACTGTTCCACCTGCTCTAGTTTTTGCTCACCATTTTAATGTTAATCATTGACTTTTTCTTTCTGGAAAATCATACAATCTCTGCCTTATTAATATTGATCATCATCCCATATCTATCAAATTGATTTTCTAATTCACTCAGCAATGCTTGCAACTAAACTAAAGCTTGGTCATCAGCAAACCTAACTGATTTTACGAAATCCCCACCGACTTCCTTTACAACTACTACTAACTTCAACTCTTTCCATGCCCCTCTAATCATTTCCTCCACATATATTTTGAAGGGCTCCAGTGATAATAGACAACCCTGCCTTACACCTCTTCCTAACAATGCCCATCCAGACTCTCCGTTCCCCACTAGCACCTGAGCAGTCTAAGACATGTACTGGTTGCCAATTAGCCCCCTGTCCCTCATTTCAATTTCTGTTTTCTGCAATATACTCATTAGTTTATCCTAATTCAATCTATCAAATGCATTTTTGAAATCCATGAAAAAGACTAACATGTCCTGATAGTACTCTATATTCCTCTCGATTACTGATCTCAATGCTGCAGTGACATTACGCGTGACTCTCCCCTTCCTAAACTCAAACGGATCATCCTCTTAAGTTATCATTTTCCCTGCTCTGAATCCCTTGGCTGATGATCCTGAGAACAACTTTAGCTGCGTGGCAAATCAAACTTTGTAGCCCTCACATCATGTAACCTTTACCTTTTTCGGAATAGGAACTGACACTGATCTCACAAAGTCTTCTGGCCAGATTCCTTCCTCATAGATACTACCAATCAGCCCATTTAGATTCTTCCTCTGGCCTTTAGATATTTGTGCGATCCGAGGAAGGCGGTAAAGAGTCGCTGGTATTCTGACTTGGTCGTGAACGCATTAGGGTTCGAGTGTGGGATGGACTTAATATCGTTCTTTGGTGTTACCCAAGGTGGATATTTAGCTTAGGAGACAGGCGATACTTAAGGAAAGGTAAAATTAAGTTTATGGAAAAAATTATTAAAACGAATGGCTTGCGGCCTAGTGGCCCATCTCCGCCTGTTAAATAAGCCTAAAAACCCCAAGCTAAAAAGAAAATAAAAACGTGGGTGGTTCGTTGTAGATAAAACTTTACAGGAATAGTTGCCCATTAAAATCATCCTGTGAGTTGCCAACGGAGGTTCCTCTGAGTCAGCAGGTAAGCTTGGGACTGGGCTGGTTCTAAATGCCCCAGTGGCCAACCATATCCTGGCATTGTGGACATACGTGAGGGGTCTCAAATAAGAATCTTGTCCTGAAGAGCATATTATAGAACCATAGTTCAGTTTTGACTGGACCAGGACTCGATACAATAAAAGCATGGTAGTGAGGTCTGCTCCCCATGTGGAGTGGGTTAAAAACCTTAAAACGTTGAGGGTTTGGTGGCACCTCTCGTGCAATACACATATATGCTCCCGCCAGTTTAGTTTTTGGTCAAGGGTCATGCCGAGGAAGCGGGCGGATTCCACTAATGGGAGATTGCGGCCCAGCAGGCTCAATGTCGGTGGTATGTGCTGTGCGCAAAGACAGTGGAAATGGACACATTTCGTTTTCTCTGTGGAGAAACAAAATCCATCCTTTTGCAACCACTCGCCCATTTTATTTAGGGTCACCTGAGCTTGCCTGGAGGCATTTGCCAGTCGCATCGACCAGCAAAATATGGCTAGGTCGTCCACAAAGAGCAATGCCATCACCGGAGCATTGATGCATTCCATCACGTCATTAATGGCTATGGCAAATAAAGTCACGCTCAGCACTGATTCCAGAGGTACCCTGTTATCCAGTGTAAAGGATCGGGATAAAAACTTTCCAATTCTTACTTTGAAAGAGCAGTCTGTTAAAAAATTCCTGCTAAATAGGGCCATATTGCCTCTGAATCCCCACTTGTGCAGCAGGTTAAGAATTCTTCGTCACCACACACTATCTTAGGCCTTCTCCAGGTTGAAGAAAATTGCTACAACGTGTTGGCGTAGTAGAAAGGCCTCCTGGATGAAACTGTCAGTGTGCACCAGATGGTCTGTCGTGGACCTCCCACGGTGAAATGCACAATGAGCATCAGAGAGAAGGCGTCGCCTCTCCAAGCACCAAACAAGATGTCGGTTAACCATTTTTTCCATCACCTTGCACAGCCAACTGGTGAGAGAGATGGGACGATAGCTATTTTGGTCGTTTTTATTCTTACCCTGTTTCGGAATGGGTATCACAACCAACTCCCGCCAGGAATTTGGGAATCTACCCTTGATCCACAACTGGTTAAGGGTATTGAGGACCTGCCCCAATGCTGATTCCAGAATATTTTGGAGAAATCCGTTGTGTATTTGGTCTACTCCTGGCGAGGTGTTATGGGAGTCCTTGATAGTAGATTGAAGTTCCTAAGGCGAGAAGGGCACATTGTGTTCTGCTGGTGTTGGACCTACACCGAAATTAAGAGGGACTCTCGCATCACCTCTTTATATTGGCAAAATTGGCACCATACCCCTCGTCATTGCTCTTGGCCGCGAACTGCTTGGCAAATATGTCGCCTATTTCAGGGGGTGAAGTCACCACCTGGCCAGCTATAAGCAGAGGTGACATGACGAAGGAGCCCTTGGACCCGGAGATTTTCTTCACTTTGTCCCATACTTCAGTGAGTAGGGTTCTATGGTTAATTATCGAGACATATTCTATTCAGGAAGCCTTCTTGGCCTCCTTAATGGCCTTTTGAGCTCATGCTTGTAGGCGGCGGTAAGATGCCATATTGGTTGTCGTGGGATACTTTTTAAAAATATTCAACGCCTTTTTCCTTGTCGGGATCGCCCTGTTTCATTCCTCGTTCCACCAAGGGACAGGTGCTCGATTAAGGTTACCGGACGTACGAGGGACACTTTCCGTAGCTGCCGATACCAGCGTTGAGCTTAGTGCCTCGATGTTGCGCATTGCATCGAGACTAGCATTGTTTGGAATGTAAAAAGGGCCTTGAATAGCTGATAGACTGATACACCAGTTTTCCAGAGGTTTAAAAATGTTAGAGGAAAAGTCTTGTTTAACGAGAAGAGGAAAGTGGTCACTCCCACAGAGATCGTTGTGAATGGGCATCTTCACCTTTGGGGCTAGACTTTTCGAGCATATAGAGAGATGAGCTAAGAATTCCCCATTAAAAATGTTCAAACGAGTTTTTTTCACCATAATTTAATAAAAACAAGTTAAAATCCTCAATAAAATTAGATAAAATCCATCCTCTCCTATTACTTTGGGTTGTTGGGCCTCCCCAGAAAGGATCATTGGCATTAAAATCGCCCATCAGTATAAAAGGCCGAAGTAGCTTACAGACAAGGGCTTCTAGATTACAGCGTGTCACTGGTGCACCCTCCGGCAGGTAGACATTACATAACATTACCGTTTCAGGGGTGTACACTGTGACAGCCGCTACTTGGAATGGAGAGTTCAGTTGGACTCGGGAGGTGTAAAGGGTCTCACTAGTCGCAACTGCAACTCCTCCTTGGGCTCGTTCTCCACTCGTGTCATCCAGTCTAAAAACAGTGAACCCCTTTAAAATACCCATGTCTGCCGCCTTAATGGTTGGGAATGAAAGGCCTCAATGGGACCGAGTCGTAGCCCATGAGCACCTCGGGGAGCCTATCACACACGAACGTCAGGATGACAGATGTGGTGTTTATTGTCTTACCATTGCTCTTCGTGGTAGGTTGACAACAATCAACCGCTCCCTGAGAGAACATTTCTCTCTTAATTACATCCACCTCCACATAAAAAGGTCATAATGGCAGTCTAAATTAGTAGTGTACCATGTATAAGTTTCTTCACACTCCTAGAGTCTCCTGGAACGGCACTTGAGAGGACTCTTCTGATTAAAAAATGTGACACCTTTTCCAAGGTGTCACCTTCCGTCGCGCAAGGCATTATTAAATACCACTTACATGCGGCATGAAAAATACCTCTTCCGCCCGTTTCTGGACGGGATCTTTAACTTTTGTTGTTGGTCTAAAGACCAACAACAAAAGTTAAATAAGAATTCAGTGTTAGAATCAGAAAAATCAATTGTTTTTTGGATGGTGAACTTCAACATTTTGATGCAACAATGCTTTACTTAACATTTTGAATTCAAAAGAGAAAATGAATAAATTTTCAATCATTTACTTCCATTCTTTAGAGTTTTAAAAAGGTTTAGAGCAAGGTCAGGAATATTTTAACAAAGATAATCTTCTCAGTATTTCATTTTAAAATTATGAATACCAGGGGTACAAAATATTGGATTTCCAATCATTTTTACTTTGTTACATTCTTTATAAACCAATCATTCATACTTTGAATGTTCAATGCTTTAGAAGAAACTATAGGTTGGGCTTTCAACATGACTTCTCAAAATTATAATAATTACATTTGAATGCAATCTTCCACATATATGACTCTGACAGAGACCTAATGAAAGTACAAAACCTAAAAAAAACATGTAATTAGACTGTAGCTCACAACCTGACTTACATGCATACCACACTAATTTTGTGTTGACTTTGTACTTTAATAAGTTTTTTACCAAAATCGTTACAGAAAAACAAAATTATGTCTTCAAATGCTCTCCATCTACGCACAGAAATCCACTCAATGTTCAATTTTTTAATTGTCATTGCTAAATATGAAGTCAAAAATGGTTTTTCAAAAACTTTAACAAATAAAATTAGATAAATATATGTGGTGTTATTACAACAGCTTACTGTGGTGTTACACAACAGCTAATAAAAAGAGATATGCGATGCAACATAAAAAAACAAAGTTTTTCAAATTTTATACATGAATTTTCATAAGTTGCTTATGTTAGAATAATAAAGTGAGTAAAAGAAAACACAGAGATTATAAAATAGATGGACAAGGCAAACAAACATAATTCTTCCTGCTAAGCAAACATAATAGGTTTTGAATTATTATATCTTTTTAACAATCATCAAGGTTAGAATTAGTCTTAAGTTTCCAACATTAAGGATGAGGCAATTAAGAGTAATTTCAAAAGACGAGTGATAAGTCCTTCCATGTCAACAATGACATGTGAAGTTCAAAACATAAATCTTGACAGGGAATCAAAATATAAAATATGCCAATAGGGATGCTCCAACTGTACCTTTTAAATAAAACTGACTGAAAAGAGGCAATGATATAATGACCCATTTTAATTCATACCATAAGTTTAAACCAATCAGAAAATACTGAAAGAAAATAATAAATATTAATATAAAAATCTGAAGAGTTCATGTTTACTTAATTTATTTTAATATGATATAGGAATTTTAATATGATAGAATAGAGAATATAATTCAATAGATAAGAATTACAAAAATTAGTTCTTGTACAGTGTAAGAAATAAGTAGTTTTAAAGCTTTAAAAAATAATTTGAAAATATAACACTTTTTTGCCTGGTATTCATATAATTTTATAGTAACTAAATGGTTTCCTGCAAGTTAGTATTCTAAGCAAAAAGGTGTGCATTAGAAGACTCAATATATTAAGTAAAAAGACCAAATTAAACTTTTATTTAAAACAATTAAATTTTCATGAAATATATAAAAATATTTTAGTTTCTAAGTGCCTCTATAATAATAACTAGGTAATCTACCGGTTAAGGTAGGTTTTTGGATGGACTAAACTATCAAATAAACATTTTGTAACTCCAAAATAAACCCTATCCAGCAGCCAACTCTACATCAGGTCCCTCTTCATCTCTGTGCACTTCTTTCCTCCCTTCATCCCATCCAACATCCCTATCCTGTTCCTGCCTTTTCCTCGCTTGCCTAACATTCTCCCCTTTATTACCTTCTTCAACATTCCACTACCGCTCAATATGCCTATCATCCATTTTTCCTGCCTCCATAGGATTTCTGTCAACAAACCTCTCTCCTCACCCACCATCTCAAGCACTTCCTCATTTGTTTCCCTATCGGGCCATTTCACCTTTTTTCTGGAAAATCGCATAACCTTAGTTTTATTAATATTGATTCTCATCCCATATCTATCGCACTGAACGTCCAATTCACACAGCAATGCTTGCAACCCCTTGGCTGACTGAGCAACTAATGCTTGGTCATCAGCAAACCTAACCGATTTTACGAATTCCCCTCCGACTTTCATTCCTACCTCCAGTTCTTCCCATGCCTCTTTAATCATTTCCTCCACATATACGTTGAAAAGCACCAGTGACAATGGGCAACCCTGCCTTACACCTCTTCCTAACACTGTCCATCCGGACTCTCCGTTCCCCACTCGCACCCGAGCAGTCTGAGACATGTACAGGTTGCGGATCAGTCTCCTGTCCCTCCAATCCATTCCTACTTTTCTGCAATACACGCATTAATTTTTCCCAATTCACTCTATCAAACTCTTTTTTGAATTCTACAAAACAAGCAAATATGTCTTGATTGTATTCTACATTCCTCTCGATTATTGATCTCATTACTGAAATGGCATCACGCGTACCTCTTCCCTTCCTAAATCCAATCTGATTATCCCCTAAGTAATCATTTGCCTTACTCTCTATCCTTTTGTTGATGATCCTGAGAATAACTTTAGCTGCATGGGATATCAAACTTACTGCTCTGTAATCCTCACATGATGTAGCCTTTACCTTTTTCGGAATAGGAACTAACAATGATCTTACAAAAACTTCCGGCCAGATTCCTTCCTCATAGATACTACGAATCAGTCCATATAGTCTCTCCTTCCCACATTTTCCTAAACATTTCAACAGTTCCACAGGAATGTTGTCCACCCTCATGGCCTTATTTGCTTTCATCTCCTTTAATGCCCTTTCTATTTCATGGTCGAGTATTCCTGGACCTAAGCTATCTTCTTCCACATCATGTTCCTTTTCGATGTCTAACCTCGTCGGCCTAAGTTCTCTGCCATACAGTGTTTCTATATATTCCTTCCATCTCTCTATGTTTTTCCTGGTTCAACTATTATCTTACCCCACTTATCTTTAGCTGTTAGCACAGATCTTGCCTTGTCACTTCCCGATAATAACTTAACCTTTCTGTATAGCACACCAATTTTGCCCTTCCTCTGTAAACTTTCCATATCCTCGCATTGCATTTTCCACCATTTTTCTTTTGCTTTATTTGTGGCCCTTTTCAATTTATTTTTTGTACTCTTTGTACTTCATTTTGCCTAACTCTGTGCTTACATTCTTCCATCTTCATCTCTCATCCATCTTTGCAACCATCTCATCCATTACCCATGGTTTCCTTATCCTTTTCCCGTTAACGGTTCCTATAGTGTCTTTTGCAGCTTTCCAAATCACTGTCATGATACATTACCATTTTTCTTTGATAGTACTAAGTTCTTTACCGTCACCCATCATTTTCTCTACAGCCTGCTGATACTCCTTCCTCGTTAATCCATTTAATGCTTCTACCTTCCATTTCCTAACCCGCCACCCTTTCCTTCTCTTTTTGAAACGGACGTTACACTTCATAACAACTAAATTGTGGTCTGAGTCCGCATCCGCTCCTGGGAAACTGTGCAAATTTATCACACTGTTCCTAAACCTGTGCCTAACCATAATATAATATAGCTGATAACTTTATGAGTCACCTGGCATTTTCCATGTATACCTACGCTTTTTGTGGTGTCTAAACCATATGTTGGTGATGACTAACCCCTGTCTCCTGCAGAATTCAATTGCTTTCTCCCCGCGTTCATTCCTCGTGCCTAACCCATAGTCCTTCACCTCACCACCATCTCTTCCTTTGCTTACCGATGCATTCCAATCCCCCATCACTATCAAACGTTTCCCAGCAGGAACACACGTGATTATATCCTCTAACTCATCGTACATGTGCTCCATACTTGAGCAAATTAAAAAAAGTCACTAACATTGGTACAATGTTATTACATGGAAAAATATATGTTAGCACAGCAATTTATTGCACTTGACCTTGAACTTTCATCTTCTTCTATTAAGGGTCGGTAATTTAACTGACACATACCAAACAAATGAAGATCCCATATTTCAAAAATATATTTCTTTTATGCTACATATTAGGCACAGAAGCATAGCTCAAGTTACATCAGGAATGAATGAGAATGTCTAGAAATGGACAATGTTGGACACAACTTTGGATGAAAAAGAGAACTACACCTCTACAGAGCTACCACACTCACACACAGTCAATGCTAAGGATTTTCTTAGGAGTTTCTTACTTCAATTATGCTATATTTAGATAACATGGGTCGTTGAACAAGTCCTAAGAAAAAATAGAAAACATTATTTGTTGTGATTTTTTTTTATTTTTCAATGTATTCTCTTTTGAGCTTGACTCATTTTTCAAAGCATTTCTCTAACTTTTTTTAGACTGTCCAAAATGCAGGATTTTGGAAGGTTCTTAAAATAGGCATCATTAAAAATCCACAAACATGGAAGCAGATGTGCCACAAACTTCATTCAACTCGACTTTGATCTCTTTTTGTTTTAAACTATTTAAATAGAATTGTTTATTCAGTGCACTGAACTATTTTTTCCATTTTCCTACATAAACAAAGTTCCATTACTTCTATCGACTATGAAAATGAAAGCGCCAGATGGATGTAGCTGAAAATATAACAGCAGTGTGGTAACTGATGAGGTTTTCTAAAAGTAAACTTTGCCAATACTACCAGTGCTATCTCTTGGATTTTCTAAGGAGTTATTGAATGACCCATGTAAAGAAAAGGAGGACCATGAGGACATGGTGAGCCATAAGCAAAATCATGGAAATTAAAATTTAAATAATGATTGCACAATTTATTGTTTAAAAATTGGAATAAACAGTAATTCTTCAAATCTAATAAAAAATGACTGTAGTCGTAATAAAAATGCAAGCATGCAAATGATAATTACGAAGTGTGTGCCTCTGACCTTCATTAATAACATTTTGCATGGTGAACAATACCACTTGAAAAATTTTTGACTAGAACAGGAACTGATAAATTTTCTATCTAATATACTTTTGAGCAGGTAGACATGATAAATAACATTCATAAATAACAAGAATCATAAAGAATAATTATGAGCTACTATGCATATCAGCAATGAGTTCTTTGATAACATTATTAATCTTGCATGTATGCATTAAACAAAAAACTTAATTATGTAAATATTTGGAATGACTTACTAAATGGTATAAAAGTATGGTATAATTGGCAAACTAAAATAACTATAAAATTCATCAGTTGAATTTTTATAAGAATAGCACTAAAATGAAAAAGGTTTAGTCCACGTAGCTTTATAATCTATCTTGTTATTACCTCTCAACAGTTCTTATCTCTTCATGATAATTTTAAATAGACAACCAGAAGAGCTGTTAACTTAGGAAAAATGAACACAAAAATATTTGTTTTAAGTAATGAGTCAAACTCAGTAATAAACATTTCTTTGATAATCCTTTATCATGAAACATAACATATTTTAAAACATAAAAATGTTTGTAAAGATAAACCTGCATTTAACAGCCTAATTTACTCAAACAATAATTTCAATGTTTGGATATTGGCAATAGGAGCAAACAAAAGTAATTCAGTCTCTGATGCAACCTGAAAAATCAATCGATAAATTTCTTATGGTAGAGCATTTTCTTGTTGCACATGGCTGTTTTTTTTTAATTAAATTACTATATGGATGCACTCTTGTATTATTACATCGTCGGCACCCAGTACTTGAAGGTAATCTTCTAAAAAATTCCTCACTTGGTGAATCATCTACACTAAGACTACACATGTCCATAGAGGAGTCATAACACTTGCTTACTTCCCAAGATTCTTCAAGTCTGAAAAATAAGCCCATAATGAGGAAAATTTATAACAATGAAAGACAACAGAGAATATGATAAATGGGAGAATATTAGACAAGCAAGGGAGAAAAAGGATATGCATGCTGGTCGGAAAAAAATGAGGTAGAAGGTATGCAATATTGAAGAAGGGTTAATTATATTGTTCCATGTCAGGTTGGGTCTTTCTAGATGAGGCTAAGAAGTGCAGCATTGCCCAGTCTGTGTCCACTAATATCTTAAACAGTAGACTACCAAATAATAGTACTTAAAGGAAAACAAACATTTCAGGAACTTTCTCCGAATTCTGAAATGAGTATTTTCTTAAGTTTAAAAAAATATATTTTTATGTAATAGTTTTCAGTTTTTCAAACTTCTCATTCTTATTGGTTCATTTCATCTTTGCTCAACGACCCACCACCTTATGACATACCCATGAACTGCAATGCTCAAACCCCTTGAGTATGTCCTTTCTTTATGAGATTCAAACCTTCACTGCCTCAACCTAAAAATCACTATGTCCCTATTAGTAGGGCTTTCTGGTAATGTGAGCATTTGTAGGGAGGAGAAAACAAAGTAAAGGATCAACTCAAATTAGAAATCTACTCACCAAGACCTTTCCATAGAACCATATTCATGGGGTGTCTTGACAGTATGCAAATCAACGCATGGAGGGAAGGGAGCATAGAGGGCAGGGAGCATTGAGAGAGGAATAAACTCCAATTTGATATACAGACTATAGACTAGACTATAGTATTTACATCAGGAATGTGTATAAATATATAAGTATGCAATGCTTGCTTTGCAAGTCGACTTGAACATCAGGAAGTGGGTTCCTGACCACAACAAAATGAGAATAAATAAAGTGTCACCACCAAGGAAACCTCATATTTGCACTTTTGAAATTTTCTGTCATTCAATTGCTTTGCCATTCCTGTTCAGGTGGTATAATCACCGATCATGTAGATTCTGAATGACCATTGCATAGCAAAGGCTTCATGATCCATCACCAAGTGAATCCAGGGATATACCACTACGCTTACAGTCATTACAATTGAGAATATCTCATAACCTTGACTTTTCCATTGCCCCAATTAATGTGGTGTCATGCAAAATAACAGGCATAATGGTACTTAATAATAACTACAGATTTTAATTCAAAACCATGCCCCAGCATGAACACTTTCCATCTATTGCATCTGTACCACTGGTGAATAAAGTACCATTTATTTATTCCATTGTTTTCAATGCAACAATTTCAGTGTAAAAATCATTCGTCTTGACCTGGATTCGAACTCGGGTCCCTCGATGACCGGCCGAGTGCTTTAGGCAGTTAAGCTTCGCGGTGTCCTCTTAAACTCTGAAATTTTTGGGCTATTTCAAGGAGCACGATGTGACGAAATACCATACATACAATGTCACAGGCATTCGTAATCGTGCGCAACGCCACAATAGCTTAACTGGCTAAAGCACTCGGCCGGACATCGACGAATCCAGGTTCGAATCCCAGTCAAGGCGAATGATTTTTACACCCTGAAATTGTTGCATTGAAATGCATGTTAGCGAATAACTCCATTAAAAGTTACTGTTGCGGCATCTCCCACAGTTTCTTGAAATTATTCCATTCCATAAACACCTACAATAGAACCAACACACCTCCTACCCTGTGAGTGAGCATTACAGGGTGCTAAGAAATTAGTATTTAATAGCGTAATTATAAGATACAGTGCATTTGCTCATAATAATAGTGGGCAGTTGACAACAGTGCTTATCATATCTCATTGACATCCACGATAGGTTTCATTTTATTTTGTTGTGGATTGAGCAAAGAAAGAATGTATATTAAACTTTTAAGTAAAACATGAGAAATGTTAACCTAGAGTCATGCATTTTATAATCTAAATCTATTAACGTTGAAGAATATTCTACTTCTTTAATTGGGGTTAGTCTCATCTAGTGATTCTATCTTGAGTTTCGATATTATCCTTATAATTCAACAAATCTGAGTGCCTTTTGGAAGCTGTACCTTCCTAAGAGTATAATTGGTTTAGATTAATAGGCTAATGTAATGTGATGGGGTTTACTCATTTTAAAATATTAAATAAAATATAATTGTTTTCCACTTGAAAATATTCTCTTTATTCAAGACCAATTCTGAACCGTACATGTAGAATCTAGAATGAGATTAAGAACCATATATCATGAGTAAAAAGAGACATTTCAGGCGTGATATGGTGGAATATCATGATTAATAACAATTGGCAATTTTGTGGAAAATTGCCAATTTTTATTAATCATATTGCAAGAGAATATTTAAAGTGTACAATCAGCTTTATTCTAAATACTATCTAAAGTTCTCCATGTAATTTACTGACTTCACAGTTTTGCTTGACGTGTAAGCACTTCAGATGGACTTAAGTGAGGATAAATATCCAGAGTGGAGACAGTAGAAAATTTGTGTTTGACCATAATAATCCAAGTTTCAGATTTCCATAACAATGCAGATGCTTAATCATTCGTAATATTCAAGATTATTGTTACATTCCATGCTTATTATTTTTAAATTCAGGACACTGTACGAGTAAAATTCTCCCACACAAATGTGCAAAATCATACATTGGTAGCTTGGGAGTAATTTTTAACCTTGAATTGCCAATTTTAGTTGGAGTAACAAAAATGGGGTTGGCTACAACTAAAATCTAATTTCTCATTACATTTTTTCAGCTGTAAACAAACTGGTGCAAAAATGAGCCAAATAACCCAGAAACAAGTATACAAAAATTTTCATTGTTTACATTTGCTTCTTAAAATATTTAACAACTACTCACCTGTTGGGAGAATCTCGACTCTGCTCTGAATTGCCTGTTATAGGGGTTGATGTCACAACTGCAAGGTCATCTGGGTTCACATCCTGGTGATTTTCATCTATAAGTAAAACAAGGCATGGATGAGCACAGCACATTCCCACATCTAAAATGATGAAAAACTCACACCCAAGAGACATAATTCCTTGAGAATATTCATGAATTCTACTAGTGATTGAACCTCAATAGTTGTGCCATCACAATAGCTGTGAGTGGAAGTGCAAGTGACTGCACAATAAGTAACACAAGCAAAAGTGAAAATAGGTAAAAGCAGTGTAAAATATTTAAGAATAAGTAAGTTTACAATTTTAATTCAAATCACTACGAGTTTATTGAAAAAAATTACAAAATGATAAAGAGGAGGGATAAAATTGCAGATACACCAACAGAAAAAAATACAAGTTTTCCACTTGATCTAAAGAGATACTCAGAAAAAAGAAACAAGATTCAAAATACAAAAAAATAGGGGAAGGGGATTTGATGATAAAATATATCATACTGAGAATCTGATGAATCCTTGACATTTATGATTTAAATTTACAAGAAAATGAGAATATCTATGAATCTGTGTATAAATTTGAGAATAGGATAGTCCCCCTTGTGAACACTCCTTCATTTTGAAATCCATGGGAAATAAGAGATTTAGTTCTTGGACATACAGTGGAATATTGTATCAGCTGATATTGACTCCATTAACATATACTTTACATGTAAAGTATAAAAGTATATATGATAAAGTAAATCTGTATTATTGAGCCACACACATTGCTCTCCCACTAACCTGCAGTGATATTTTAATAGTAAAAGTAATTCAACATCTAAATCTTAACAAAAATGGACATCTTAAAACAGCTCCAATATTTTAGTTTTAAATGCACATCTTTTTACACAATCTTGGTCTACCTATTCGTAATTTCTGAGCGCATGTGGTTTTCATGGATTTTGTTTCCTATGGGATTATTTCATTCAGAACATTACACTGCCACGAATCGTAAATGGATTCAAATTAATATTTTACAAATTCTATCGTCAGCTCATTTCAATTGATCTCATCAGCATAGATCACCAGCTGACCTAATATCAGCTGTAATCAAGGTATAATTAATGGCTTTAATTAAGGTGAAATCCAAATACAGTTAGATTATAAATAAATTATTTGGACATAAAATGATTCAATAGTTGAATAACAGGACCTCCTACCATTGAAAATGGTGGACAGAGAGGATCTACTTTTACATTCCGTAAAAAAATACTACACTCACTTTCAGATTTAGATGAATCTGCATCCAATTTCTCAAGAAACTTCACCTTGCTTAACACTAAAATTCATGTTTTCTTTTACTGCCACTTTTCTTTGGTGCCCTTGTAAAAAGTTACTTAGCAAACATTTTACGCAAGAACAATTTTTGCTGCACCTAATAGATATGTTTACCATAAAAAAATGTAAAATATCAGCATGTTATCACATGAAATTTCATGGCCTGCTAGAAGTGTACACTTGAAGCATAACCCTAATTTGAAGCATATTTCAAATCCCACGACCAACTTATTAATATTTGACTGTATTTTAAAATTCATATTTCAATATTGCCCACAAGAGTATGATAATGACTATTCAATCTGATTTGTATGTCTGAATCAATGCTAAATTTATCATTTCTCAATTTGTGAAATTGGCACCTGGACTTGTTTCTCAATATAGTGTGCATGCATAACCGATAAAAGATGATAACTACATAAGGTTTGATTCATAAAATAATTACCTGGCATCCTTAAACCATTTAGATTATGAGAATTGCAGTTTTGCTTGAGTAGCCACAACTTGAACAGGGCTTTCATCACCATATCATATCCAGTTTTTCCAAAGAAAGCCAAGAAAGATATAATCAGCTTCCCAGATGTAGTCTGCCAAAAATAATAGCAATTATTGTTAGTCAGACATTAATGTGTAAGTAAATATTCAGATAATATCTGTAGATTTTTGTGTAAAAAAACATCGTGCCTACAATATATTACCAAAAATTCTCAATAACAACTTCCAAGTTACAGACAAAATGAAGAGTGCAATAATGTAATAGAAGGTAGGAGAAAAAAACAAGTCCAACCCAGTGTTGCAGAGATTTTGTTAGGCACAAATGGGAAATAACATATTTTTTCTACAGCCGAAAGAAATTGATTTAGCCAGGATATGACACCTCTGCAGTAATTTTAATTCATTGTAATTTCTCCAAAGACTTGAATTGTGAAAATGACACCAGATTCAAGGGATGCTATTTTTTTGAAAAAGTGGCATAATTTTTATTGACTATCTTGAAAAAGGAAAAACTATTAATGGCGAGTATTATGCAAACTTATTGCAACATTTCAGCAAGGAAATCTAGCAAAAGCAGCTGCATTTGCCCAAGAAGAAAGTGTTGTTTCATCAAGACAATGCACCAGCTCACAAATCCGTTGCTGCACTGACCAAAATTCATGAATTTTTTCTTGAAAAGCTTGAATTGCTACCTCATGCACCCTACTCACCAGATTTAGCCCCCTCAGATTATTTTCTGTTCACAGCCTTGAAAAAATGACTCGGAGGTCAAAGATTTTCCAACCGTGAAGAAGCAATGTCAGCAGTTAATAGCTATTTTGAGGAGCAAGACAGTTCTTATTATAAAAAGGGTATTGAACTTATTGAACATCACTGGGAAAAGTGTATAGAGCTGAAAGGGATTATGCTGAAAAATAAATTCATTTTTTCAAAAATTTTTGTGTTTTTCTTTGTTCGGTCGCATACTTCTGGGATCACCTTCATATACCTGGAAAGTGTAAAATTTAAACTACTACTAATAAAACACGTTTTGTGAAGATGTGATACAGCATTATCATTAAATAAATTTTTAGCATGGATAGCCACTGTCTTATTAGGGTGATGCTTCTTTAACCATCAATGGCCCAGTCATCTACTTTATGAAGCTAATGGAAAACACTGTCACCTTCTCACAAATGAATTCTTGTTAATAATGTAACATTACAGTTACTTTTTGTTGGTCCTTGTGAGAATCAACTTTTCATCATTGTAAAGATTATATAACCATTGCATAGATATTCTTGTCACTCCCTTTAATGCAGCTACCTTCTTAATTTTGTCCTCACTGTTGAGGATAGATAGTGCAAATTGTTCATGTCCACCAATTGTATGTGCAAGCTAAATCAGCCATGCTCACACCTTGCCCTCACTTTTCAATGATTTTACATTTCATTTCTATAGTTATTTTTTCTCTTATAGCCATCTTCTTAAAGATTTTTCCAGGAAACCTTGCAAAATATTATAAAATATTGAAAACTATGCAAAAAAATATTATTAAACTTTACACAAAATATTATAACTTTTCACAAAAAATGTCTTTTCAAAAATGTCACAAAAAACACATGTCAGGAAAAATGTGTGAATAGTAAGATGCTCGCAGAACAAGTGCTTAACATAAACTGAAGCAGCAGGCACACAATCTTTCTGAAAATTCCCTTCTCCTAGTCACTCATGCAAAATGTCATTTGTTAAGCCAGTCTCTTTTAAAAATTTTTTGTTCCTTATTTGAATTACTCATGAGCAAGGTGCTCTTCAAGCAAGGTTCCACTGTAGAGCCAATTTTTAATTTAATGCAATTTCTATTAACAAAAATATGCTAATTTATGCATATTTTATTATTATAAAATGCATCAACTCAGTCAATCCCATTAAAATTATTAAAAATGTAATGAGCTTTCACCAAAATTCTTGTGTAAATTTTTATCTGTGTTTCTCCACTTGGCGAGTCTGAAAATATTTCACCATTCCATTAACAGGTATAATTATGAGACACTAATACTTTGTTGCATTGGTGTCAAGGAAGTCAAAGTTATTACTATTTTTTTTTAATTTTTGCTGATTTTTCAGTATATCTTTAATTGCATTAGGATTGGTTTGCTGTCTTGGATAATTTCTGAATAAAAACTTCCATAATTTTGAATTAACGGCTGCTTTATGACAAGGGTGAATATACTTCTGATGAGCAAATGGAACACCTTAGGCAGGATTTTCTAGGCAGGTGTCCTCATACAAGAATTAGTGCTCATCAAAAATTTTGGAGGTACAGTCATTTTGAACATCAAAATGTATTTTTTATTTCTTTATTTTCTTTTTTCTTTTATTTTAGTTTCTGAAAATGGAAAGTTCACAAGACATGATGTTGAAATGGTATTACACTACTTACACATTGATATTCTACTATGTATTTTACTATTCACATGGATATTCTACTATACGTATTTCTGAAGCATACATTTCCAACTAATATCACCAATACATTTAAGGAGGATATATTTATCACGTTTAAAATTGATAGAAAGAAATTCATCTCACATAAATTCATGGGAATGTATTCCCAACTCATTTACGGGAATAAATTTCATATTGATCTATTGAAACATTACAAATGCATTTAATGGTACATACTTCTGTGAATACATTTTAAGTCCATTTATATGGATAGATTATTAATGCATTCAGTGGAATACATTTTAAATTTATTTGAAGAAATACATTCACTAATGTCTAGAAAATTCCGTTTAAATGCATTATGAATATATTCTGGAAATGCTTTAAAAATACATAGAGATGCATGTCAATAATTCAATTTTTAATAGCTTCATAATGTAGACAATGATAAAATTACCAAAGAAGAGAGAAACAAGAAAATTTGAGGAGCATCATTCAGTAAGTGTCATCACTCATGCAGCGAAGATATTGTTACGAGTGCTGAACGCAAGACAACAAAATAATGGAGCAGAACACTGCAGAGGAACAGTATGGCTTCAAAAGATGAATGAGCACAAGATAAGCAATAGTAATACTGCATACCATTGGAGAGCGATGTCTACAGGAAGGGAAAGGTTTGCATGTGTGTTTTGTTGATTTGATGAAGGTTTTTGACTGTGTACAATGGGAAAATATAATGAAAATCCTCAGTCAGTTAGAGGAAGAATGATTATGTTCATCAGGTTTGCAGATGACATGATCCTTTTTGCCAAGGAAGAAAAACAATTATATGTGATGTTGCAACACCTTCATCACATGAAGTAGGAGTATGGCTTGATGATAAAAAGGAGCAAGACCAGGTAAGGTCAAGTAATGAATGTTGGTGAGGAAGAGGAAATAAATATTCTAATATAAGAAGAGAGGCTGGAACAAGTGGAGAGGTAAAAATATCCGAGTATGGAGGTAACAAAAAGTTGGAGAAGTGAAAAAAATGGAAAAAACGATAATAATGGTTAAGGAAGCATCTAGCAGGAGAAGAAAACTGCTATGTAGCAGAATGGCTACTGGGCAGAGAATGAGACCAGTAAAGTGTTATGTTACATTGATGTGAAACATGGACTACATTAAACAGGGACTGGGAAAGGCTGGAGGTGTTTGAGATATGGCTATAAAGAAGTGTTAAGGAGAGCGGGGAGAGACGAGAGAAGATTGCTGAAAAAGAAATTGGCTTGGAAACAAGCTACTAAAAATCTGCCTCTTGAAGGAGATGCTATAAGTCATGGTGGAAGAGCCTGGCAAGTAAGGGTGGAGGAGAGTCTAAATGACAGACGATGTGGAAGAGGGTGATGGGCAGAGAAGGGCTGAGGAAAGGAAGACATGAGACATGGACTAGCCAACCATGGCAGATGACCTATGATGGTGATGATGATGTGGTCTATACAATTAGGGTTGTAGAATTGATGTGATTTTAGCATGACATTTACTATTGAATCAAAAACATCATAAACAATTGTTATTTAAAAAAAGAATGGTTTCAGGCATCACTTTGTGGAAGCGATTCATAACGGAAAAAGAAAATATTTAGTTCTTCCACACACATTTAATTACACATGACCTAGGTTTCAACTTGCAAAGTCATCATCAGGTAAAGAAACAGAAGACACACCGCTTTATACTATACTATATAAAGTGGTGTGTCTTCTGTTTCTTTACCTGATGATGACTTTGTAAGTCGAAACCTAGGTCGTGTGTAATTAAATGTGTGTGGAAGAACTAAGTATTTTCTTTTTCCGTTAATTGTTATTTACTTCAATTTCATTAAATAATTATGAATGAAATTTCAGGGAAAAACTTCCTTTCACATTCCATACTGGTTTCAAAGTAGTTTCAAAGATGTGGTCATTTTCAGGTTTTTTTTCCATCCTGATTTCATTTTTAATCCATGGCAACTATTAACATCATCATAATATACCTATGGTGAAAAAACACCTACCAAAGTCTCCAAAACATGTGAAATCTTTCTCTTCATTAAAATCCTTTCAATGTGTGGATTCATGAGTATCATATCAGCTGTTGGTCTTTTATCAGGCTTAGGGTGCATCATCCATGTTATTAGTCCAAACAAATCCTTAGATATTCCTGTAAATTAATTAACAATTAAAGAAAATAACCTGACAGATTTAATGCATGTTTTTAAACATGCTATTTGGGTTAAGTGTATTGTTTCCACTTTATGGCACAAGCAGGCTAATGGTGTTTACTTAATGTGTGATATTTTAGCACTCAAGGACACAAGCATAAATCAAAAAGATACATTTAAATATCCATTCCCCCCCCCAAGATCCAAAGTACATTGCACATTCATTAAAAACAAAAGGGAAATGCACACGGTTGTTAATTATGATTTCAACACCAATAACTTTTCCAGACTAAAAATCATGTTTTTCAATATATATTCTTATAAATTTTCTTATAAGTAATATGATTGCACAACCTTAATGGATCAATGCCTTAAATAATATACAGTAGACTTTTCAAGTATTTATGTGTGAACATCAAATATTATCTTGACCAAATTACTTAAATATACGTATTTTGAAGCAAATAGATATTAAGTACTTGAAGAAAGAAGGAATTTTCTGTTTTAAGATAGGCTTTTACAATTAATAGCAATTTTCCTTCATAGCATTTACACAATGACTATTCTTCATCATTAATTCCATTTGCAGAATTCCTTAGACATTCATTTCGTAACGTCAAGCAAGATGCAAGAACTGACCCTCTCAAATTTTAGTAGGCAACACATTAATACTATAGCAGAGCTCCACAAAAAAGAATTTTTTAACAATATTATTAATATTAATTTAATTAGCAATTAACATCAATGAAAAAATGAATATTAATAATAATTAAAATATTAGATAGGAAATAAATTTGTCATGTGCGAAATTCAACAGACAACATCACATGAAGATACCTCATTAATTCTTTCAACAAAGGGAAGAACTGGCAAAAAAAAGAAAAATGCCAATCCAATCACAAAGCATTATAAAGCTCTATACTTTAAATGCAGTAAATTTTAATGCTAAATATTTCCATGGAGCAATTTCTTTGGTCAGCTCCAGGATTACACAATTACTGCAAGTGAGTAGACTTATTTTGCCAAATTAGAGTAATACAACCTCAAATATCTGACAAGGAAAGCACAAATACTTGAAAAATATATGAGTAAATAATGGGGAGAGTGGAAAAGGTGAAGGCAGCTAAGCTGCACCACATTCTTATAAAAACTTTTTACAGACCCACACATTTAAATAGATAGACAGGTACAAACAAGCAGACACAGGTAGGAAACAAAGTGAACGCACGTGGCTTTATGATGCTCCAGCTCAACCGCTGTTTCTCACTCCAATTGATAACAGACTCCGCATACTAGCAATTGTCCAACACCACAGATGGGAAACGGCAATCAGGATGACCGAGAGCGCGGGAAACAAGTTCCTCCGGTTGCCCCCGAACACCGTTCAGAACCCACCGACAGTGATCGTCCAGGCACCACCGGCACCGCCGCGAGCAACCGGAGGGGCCCGCACCACGTACCGGCCTACAAACCCAGCGCTATGGCCCTTTCGCGGCCGTGGACGAGGCGGGAGACGGCCCGCCTCCAACACCAACTAACAACCCTGCTCCTGCCGGTTCCGGGTCACCCCGACGGTCAACTCCAGCGGTATGCTGTGCTCCGCAGCCAACTGAACAACAGGCCGGTCAGGAGGACCCGATCACGGATCAACTCTTCGAGGAACTCTTACTCCTTGAGGGTTCGGCCGAACCGGAGGACGCGAAGATTTTAGAGGCAAGTGACTCTGATACTAGTTTTAGTAGTGAACATAGTGATAGTGCCAGTGTATCTAGTGCAAGTATGTATTCAGATCAAGTGTCCGACAATGACGAATCCTTCGATGGGGAGGATCTACCATCAAACTTTGTGCAGCAAATTGATAGTGTCACGAATCCGGAGAAATTGCTACCTCGGGCCGCTTCCCCCGCGCCCGAACAACCAGACGTTCAACCTCATGAGGCAGACGAATATGTAGAGGTGCCCATCTTCCCTACGGCCTCACGCTACCCATACCAAAACGCATCGGTGAGACAACTCTTTGCGGAAGGAGCCAATCTCGCAAAGCCCACAGCAGCGCCATACGTTTTCAAGCCAACTAGGGTCACTCCCGAGATCTTGCATTGGGTAAATACGTTGGTTCAGCGAGGAATTCTGGCGATGGCCAGGCCTTCCTGTTCTTTCCCCCTGATCGCGATTCCAAAGGCATCAGGGGGCACCCGGATCATTCAAGATTTGTCAGATTGGACAAAGTTTTATAACAAACCCAAATTCACGCTCAAGGACGCCGCCAAGGCACTTGAAACAATCCCAGAGGGCTCCTTCCTTATCAAATTGGACCTCACGGATGCATTCTGGCAAATTCCCATCAACCCCATCCACCGGCACTTCTATGGCATATTCGTTAACAGCGAATATTTTCAATGGGCGCGTCTGCCCATGGGACATGCCCTGGCACCCGCAATTATGCAGAGATGGGCAAGGGCAGTGGCACAGGAAATCTATTCCCAATTCCATGTGCTGATGATCGCCTATTTGGACGACTGGTTGTTCGTATTCCCCCCAACAGCCCCCAACCCGTGCAAGACATAGTGAAGTTCTTAACGGAGGATTTAGGTATAGCAATTAATACAAGAAAGAGTGTGCTGACGCCTACGAAGCGGCTCAAGTACCTGGGGGTCAACATTAATACAGAACATAGACAGTTATCCTTAACTTCTGGGAGCCTTCAGAGAGCCAAATACATCATCGACATCATACCACGCTTAAGACGCAAGGACTTTCCAAAGGCCATCGGATTTATCTCCTGGTGTGCATACATCCTCCGCCTCCCATACTTCCTTATGTCAGATTTAAGCAGGAGACAAGTAGCATGGGCAATAGAGCTATGGGAGGCAGGGTTGTGGCATAAGAAGCGCACATTCTCAAGCTATAGCACGCAGGTCGACGTATATTGCGATGCCACGCCATTCCAGGCCGCATGGACCATACCTGAGAGAGACATCACGGAAATATGGGTATTCGTCAAGACCATGCCCATACTAGAAGCAGAAGCATACGCGGCCCTAATGAGTAAATTACAGCGGAGTTATCACAATACATGTTAATATTACATTCTGATTCTAACAATTGCAACACATGAGTTAGGGCCATTAGGGCCGCGTATGCTTCTGCTTCTAGTATGGGCATGGTCTCGTCGAATACCCACCTAGCAAACTAATCTATATCAGGACCCTCTTCATCTTGGTGTACTCCTTTCCTCCCTTCATCCCGTCCAACATCCCTATCCTGTTCCTGCCCTTACCTCGCTTGCCCAACATTCTCCCCTCTATTACCCTCTTCAACATTCCACTACCGCTCAATACGCCTTTCATCCATTTTTCCTTCCTCCATAGGATTTCTCTCAACAAACCCCTCTCCTCATCCACCATCTCTAGTACTTCCTCATTTATTTTCCTTTCGGTCCATTTCACCTTCTCCATTCTTCTCCACACCCACATTTCAAAAGCCTCAAATCTACGTCTATCCTCCTGCTTCAGTGACCACGTTTCCGCACCATACATAGCTATGCTCCATATCAGAGTTTTTACGAGTCTTGTCTTAACATCTCTACTCAACGTCCCCGTCATCAACTCCCTCCTCCTTGAGAAAGCCTCCTTGCCTAGCGCAATTCTTCTCCTTACGTCCCTACCACTTTGACCTTATTGGTCCAAAACACTTCCGAGATATGTACACTGTTCTACCTGCTCTATTTTTTCCCCGCCTATTTTAATATTTATCTTAGCCTTTTTCTTTCTGGAAAATTGCATAACCTTTGTTTTATTAATATTGATTCTCATCCCATATTTATTGCACTGAACCTCCAATTCACTCAGCAATGCTTACAACCCCTTGGCTGACTGAGCAACTAACGCTTGGTCATTAGCAAAACTAACCAATTTAACGAATTCCCCTCCGACTTTCATTCCTACCTCCAGTTCTTCCCATGCCTCTTTAATCATTTCCTCCACATATACGTTGAAAAGCACCAGTGACAATGGGCAACCCTGCCTTACACCTCTTCCTAACACTGCCCATCCGGACTCTCCGTTCCCCACTCGCACCTGAGCAGTCTGAGACATGTACAGATTTCGGATCAGTCTCCTGTCCCTCCAATCCATTCCTATTTTCTGCAATACACGCATTAGTCTTTCCCAATTCACTCTGTTGAAGGAATATATAGAAACACCATATGGTAGAGAACTTAGGCCGACAAGGTTAGACACAGAAAAGGAACATGATGTACAAGAGGATAGCTTAGGCCCAGGCATACTGGACGATGAAATAGAAAGGGCATTAAAGGAGATGAAAGCAAACAAGGCCGCGTGGGTGGACAACATTCCTGTGGAACTGTTGAAATGTTTAGGAAAATGTGGGAAGGAGATTGGACCTAAGATATCTTTTTCTACGTCATGTTCCTTTCTATGTCTATCCTTGTCGGCCTAAGCTCCCTGCCACACAGTTTTTCTATATATTCCTTCCTTCTGTCTTGGATTTTTTCTGGTTTAACTATTATCTGACCCCACTAATCTTTAACTGCTAGCACAGATCTTGCCTTCTTACTTCCCGATAATAACCTAACCTTGCAGTAGAGCGCACCAATTTCACCCTTCCTCTGTAAACTTTCCATATCCTCACATTGTGTTTTCCGCCATTCTTCTTTTGCTTTATTTGTGGCCCTTCTCAATTTAACTCTTTGTACTTCATTTTTTCTAACTCTGTGTTTATATTTTTCCATCTTCTTCTCTCATCCATCTTTGCAATCATCTCATCCGTGACCCATGGTTTCCTTATTCTTTTCCCGTTAACGGTTCCTATAGTGCCTTTTGCTGCTTCCGATATCCCTTGCTTGATACATTCCCATTTTTCTTCGATTGTACTCAGTTCTTTACCGTCATCTATTATTTTCTCTACAGCCTGCTGATACTCCTTCCTCGTTAATCCATTTAAAGCTTCTACCTTCCATTTCCTAACCCGGTTAGGTTATTATCGGGAAGTAAGAAGGCAAGATCTGTGCTAACAGTTAAAGATTAGTGGGGTAAGATAATAGTTAAACTAGAAAAAATCCAAGACAGAAGGAAGGAATATATAGAAACACTGTGTGGCAGGGAGCATAGGCCGACAAGGTTAGACATAGAAAGGAACATGACGTAGAAAAAGATAGCTTAGGTCATGGCATGGGGCTTAGGAGGCATGGGAAGAACTGGAGGTAGGAATGAAAGTCGGAGGGGAATTCGTTAAATTGGTTAGGTTTGCTGATGAGCAAGCGTTAGTTGCTCAGTCAGCCAAGGGGTTGCAAGCATTGCAGCATAACATAAAAACTCTGATATGGAGCGTAGCTATGTATGGCGCAGAAACGTGGTCGCTGAAGCAGGAGGATAGACATAGATTGGAGGCTTTTGAAATGTGGGTGTGGAGAAGAATGGAGTAGGTGAAATGGACCGAAAGGAAAACAAATGAGGAAGTACTGGAGATGGTGGGCGAGGAAGGGGTTTGTTGAGAGAAATCCTATGGAGGCAGGAAAAATGGATGAAAGGCGTATTGAGCGGTAGTGGAATGTTGAAGAAGGTAATAGAGGGGAGAATGTTGGGCAAGCGAGGAAAGGGCAGGAAGAGGATAGGGATGTTGGACGGGATGAAGGGATGAAAGAAGTACACAGAGATGAAGAGGGACCTGATGTAGATTAGGTTGCTGGATTGGGTTTTGCTTGGAGTTACAAAATGTTTATTTGATAGTTGTGTCCATCCAAAAACCTACCTTAACCGGTAGATTACCTAAAAAATATATGTGTGTGTGTGTATGTGTATGTGTGTGTGTGTGTGTGTACACATATATATGTGTGTATTTAAGATTTTTTATGAAATATGTAATAGTATTTCAGCAATTAAATACTACACCATTGCTGCATACAGAAGGTCACTCTTGATTATAATGCTTATTTAGCATGCAATGTATGGGCAATTTCACAACAACTCATTCCAAAACATGAGATTAAGCCTCCTCTCTGGTAAAGCTATTGACATAAATAATGGTTGTTTAATTGGCAATGATTGACATAATTTTTTGTACACACCTAGAAGTTAGTTTGCTTAGGTGCCATAAATTTGAATAATTGTAGAGAATTTTTTATTAAAAACACTAGAATTTTTCAATATAGTATACTTTCCACACTAATAATCATACACACCCGTAGAAATATCAACTTTTACAGAAGATATGCAAGCAATACACTACAAATTACTATTTATTGGAGGAGTAAACCCTTTTATACATATAATGGTACCTGTTTTAAATTGAAAGGCCTTACTCAAATAAATGTGAACTGGAAACAGTTTTCATTAAGTGGGCATTTAGTATTAATAGGCAATCCTTCCATATACCATTCCTTTGACCCTTATTTTTAAAATTATTGCTACATATAATACAAAGTTTACAAATGCATCTAATACTACTACTTACTATCAATCCGAAGGCAAGGAATTTGACCCTTTCTTAAATTTTGCCACAGCATTCCACTTTGTGGCAAATTCACATCATAAGATAGCTCATATATTGATATTCCTAAGCTAAAGACATCTGCAGACTTTGAAAAATTTTCATTCAAGACTTCAGGAGCCAAGTATCTAGCATCACCATCCATAAAATCTTTACATATCTATAATAGAAGAGAAAAAATAATTACTTATATGGCCTAGTTAAGTCCTATGCTAAAACAATAGAATAATTTACTGAAATATTAGAATTCTAAACTTAATTATAATGGATATTAATAATTAAATATCATTTTAGCAAGTTTTCTCTAGCATGTGTGGCTATATTTTTGATGAATTTCATCTGGAAAAATAATTTCTAATAATATGTATGAGCCCATACCTGTGAGCAGTCTAATGAAATCCCAAAATCACTCAACTTGAAGGAACCATCATTCGCCATTAGAATATTGTCTAATTTGATATCAAGATGCATTATATCCAGATCATGTAGATGTCTAAGGGCCTATGAGGGAAAAAGACAAAAATGAGTAACAACAGTTACTCTTCATACAAATAAGCTAATGAAATTCTCCTAAAGAATACAAATGCCAAATCAAAATGAAGCACCATGTAAGATACAAATCAAAACAGCAAATACATATAGATGGACCCTTCAAAAATGTAACCAGAAGAGTGTGGAAATATTATATGTAATATGCCAAGAAATTGCATCAAATCAGAAATCATTCATATCATCGAATGCCAAATTGACATAAATTGAACATTTGACACCTGAAAGTTACCATTTAATAGCGATTCTCATGATCTTTATACATTATACAGGATTGTGGATACATGCTGTAACTGATAATAGTCACACTCTTTAAGTGCTAGTGGTTTGACTTCCTGTACACTTGATTCTATCTTAATGGATTGACAAGCTTGAGTGGAGCCTAATCTGGAGGTACACAGGACACAGCAAGCAGTGCCATAAGAGATGTAGAGTTCAAAAGAAAAAAATTACAAATGGGTTATTCCATATCAATTCAACTATCAAACACAATTGGCAGAAATCTCCAAATTTGTTCAAACATTAAACATAAATTGTTATTACCCAAAAACTGAACTCTATGATATATTTACCATATTTCCCAAAAGACACACTGTGCATTAACATATGTGTGTGTACCATATTAGGGACATAAGACTCACTGAGGTTTTTCAGGGTAGAATTTATGAAAAATACTGGGATATGTCAGAAAAGTATCAAAGTATTTTGATGTTAACACTAAGTATGAAGAAAATTGAATTGTTGCATTAACAAAGAAGCAGATACATGCATGATCAATCAATCAAAAATCAATATTTATCCATTGTAGCATCCCAGAAATTCATTATCACTGGGCCAAAATGCCCTTCAGCTGACTTTTTTCCATGTTTAGAATGGTAAATAATGAATTAAAGTTTAAATGCAATATTGTAAGACAATTTTCTCTCTTAAGATCCAATGCGGTTACTATAATCTTAACTTTTCATGCGATTCTCATTTTCTGTTATTATTTTTATGGCATCGAAATTTGCATTAAAAGCAACTATTTTCTTTGCTTTTACAACAAACTCAAAATTCTTAAGGTTGAATGCCTGCAGACTCCAAGTTAATCCAGAGAAATACTATGTATGTACTATTAATGACAAATTTTATGATGAATAGTAAGGAGAAAATCAGTCCTGGCAACTACAGGACTTGGCCCAACAGTAGAAGAGGCAAGGCTTCTACCGTTGTCATCTCACAAAACCCTTGCAAAGCAAAAGAGACAGCAGCAGCACAGAAGATGCAGAAAAGGACAACATTGGCTAGAAGAGGAACTTGGAAAGTTAGGACAACGTTGAGGACAGAGCATTTAGGGAATATAAAATGAGAAAAGGAAAGAGAAATTATAGATGTTTTAGGTCTATGAGAGTTGAGATGGAAGGATAGCGGGGATTACTTGAGGGATATTTATGAAGTAATATGCAGCGGAGGGGACGAGAGCCAGCAATGGGAGGCAAAAATATCAAATAAAAAGATAGGAAGAAGCATAGTTAACATAGAGCAAGCAATGGAGAGACACGTAGTAGTAGTAGTTGTTTGTTTGGGGAGGCGACCGACAGCTCAGGTCATTTGCGCCATTAGGGATGGATGGGAAAGGATGAAGGGTGGAGAGAAACCCGGCGTCGGCATTAGCCTGCTCTTAACAAAAGGCGCCGAGGGGTCCGCAGCTTAACGTCCCATCCAACGGACGGCATACTCACTCAAAGTGCCCTCCACAAAGCACCTCAAGTAGGGATCGGGATACCACTGAAAAATATCTGTCGCCACTGGGATTCGAACCCAGGCCGTCTCGGTGGGAAGCCCGTACATTAGCCACCCCACCATCCCGATCCCCCGAGAGACACGTACTAATAGAAGTAATAACAGAACAAACTTGGAAATTGTTCAGGCATAGTTGCCACCGAGCAATCATAGGGAGGAAGAAGTTGATAGGATATATGATGAGTTAGAGGACATCATAATGGATGCTCCTGCAGGGAAACATTTGATAGTGATGGGGGATGGAATGCGACCATAGGCAAAGGAAGACATGGTGTCGAGGTGGCGGATACGGTTTAGGAACGAGGAATGACCAGGGGGGGGGGGGAGAGCGCAGGAGTTCTGCAGGAGACAGGGGTTAGTTATCACCAAAACTTAGTTTAGACCCCACAAAAGGTATAGGGACACATGGAAAATGCCAGGTGACTCAGAGAGGTATCAGACTACATTATGATTATGCACAGATTTACGAACAGTGTGATCAATTTGCAGTTTCCTGAGAGCAGATGCAGGCTCAGATCACAATTTAGTAATTATGAAGGGTAGCATTCAATTAAAAAGGATAAAGCAGGAATGAAAGTTTAGGAAATGGAATGTGGAAGCCGAAACTGGATGGAAAAGAAAGGAGTATCAGAAGGATGTAGAAAAAATCATGAATGATGAAAGGATACTATAGAGGAAAAATGGGAATATATATCGAAAAAGGGATATCGAAAGCCGCAAAAGAAATTATTTACCTTAATGACTTAAATGGGGTGAGATTGAGACTTCATAGTTCCTTCTTACGCTTAACCCCTACATATTCCATTAAAGACAATTAAAAACATCCAAGCCCTAGGTGCAAAACAAATCCCTTTTAGCTTAAACTTGATTTTTCAATGCACGGAAAAATCATGAGTCATTATTTCGTTCCCATAATACAGGGTGTTTCAAAATGAATAATGGGGTTATGTAGTGTTTATCACATTTAACTTACAATTATAGGTTATACTTCAAATGAAAGAGCAGTTAAAATGATTTATCGTACAAGTGTTCAATGTGAGAACCATTTACCACACAGCACACAGGGAGTTGATAGGCGAGTTTTTCCCAAACTTTGATAAGTGTTTCAGAAGTAATTGCTGCAACAACTGCTTCAATCCTGTTTCTTAAATCGGGTAGGTCAACTAGTAGCAGAGTCACATATACATGATCCTTTATGAGCCCCCAAAGCTAAAAACTGCATGACGTGAGATCAGGTGAATGTGGATGCCATGCGAAACATACTCTGCGATCCATGTAGTCAATCCAGCGGTCCAGTACAGCGTGGTTTAACCAATCACGTACTGAGTCATGCCTTATTCCAATTGACGAAAGAGGCATAGTTCTGGTGCAATCAAGATAAAAAAACACCAGTTACGGGTGCTTCACCGAAAAAAAAGTTTTAAAACCTCATTGTTCATTTTGAAACACCCTGATGATGATGCGGATGATGCGCAGCATTGAAACCATGGTCGTAGAACATTAAAAGTGTGTGGAAGTGTTAAGATTCTCTTCTATGTTTTATCCTCATCTTGAAACATCCTGTTTATTATATGTTATATGAGAACGGTTCTAAAACAGGATAATTAGGAGGATGTTCAAAGTCAATGATGTTTTCATTGCCTAAAAATTGCTTGGTGGATAAAGCATTGTAGGGGCGTGCATTGCCCTGGTGCGAGATCCACCCTCTCCTCCACTACTCATGGCATTTCCTTTTCACTCATCAATGCTATTTTTCCAAAACTTCTTTGTAGTATTTGTGGTAAATTGCTTGATTGCTGGAAGCCAATTCTGCTATGATATTGTCCTTAAGAGAAAGCATTGCCTTGAAGTTCAAATGACTTGTGCATGCTTCTTACAAAAGATAGTGATTTTCAGAGCATAGATTGCCTCTTGGTTTCTGGACCATGCATAAATACACCTCGCCAACCATAAAGACACAATTTACAAAATTGGTATCTTCATTACTCCATCCCAAATTTTCAGAACGGGCATCTTTTCTATTTATAATTGTTCATCCAACAAAGATTTGTATACCAATTTTGCATGGGCCTTCTTAATGTTAATATCAAACACTTTCTCCATTCACATACTTTTCTGCTGGACCTCAAGTACTCAAGTTTACTTCAAGCACTCTCAGAAATCAGAAAATACTCCTTCACTTATGGATAATGATAAATGACATGCACCATTCTCAAAACAAAGACAAGGTTAAAATACTAAACAGACAAGACTTCTATAAAAAGTATCGGGACAATTATTTCCTGATGCAACTGTTCATCACAGCATGCTCCCACCACGCAGGTTCGGTGCTGGGGGGTCTGACCTTCAACACACGCCAAGCGCCTGCAAGAATTCTTTCAGGCTAGATCATGTTTTTTGTGGGTCCCTGTTGAGTGACTCGGTGCAATCGCAAAATCAGTGAATGACTGAACAGCGGTAAGCCATCAAATTTTCTGTTCGACTGGGGAAATTGGTACAGCGACTTTGGGCATGATTTACCAAGTTTTTAAGGATGAAGCAGCATGTCAAACAAGGCAGTTTTTAAGTGGCACAAGCTCTTCAAAGATGTTCGAGAGAGTGTGGAGGACAAGTCCCATGCCAGAGAGCCATGCATGTCAAGAACAGAAAACAATGTGCAATGTGCGGGTGAAGTGCTACATTCAGACTGTTGGTTAAGTGTAAGAATGATCACAGGTTGTATTGGCATTGATACAGCCTCTAAGATCACTGCAAACCATTATCTCTGAAAATTTTGTGATGCGAAAGATCTGCACCAAAGTCATCCCGAAGGTCTTGACAGACAACCAAAATGACGGTCAGGTGTTTGCTTCTGCAACATGTTGATTCCCCAACCCCCTCTTGGCACTAGCGCACTATTCCCTATTCCCAAAAGTGAAATCCTCCCTCAAAGGACAGCACCATGGCACCCTAAGTGCTGTTCAAAGAAGCTTGCATGCATACTCTTAAGGGCCTACCGGAATCCACCCACCTACCTTCAAGTCATGGAAAATCCACTGGCATGCATGTGTCCATGCTCAAGGGAGGTACTTTGAAGAATTTTGAGATATTGTAGCAATATCTTAAATAAGCCTTATTTTTCCAAAACTTTTCCTAATACTTTTTATGCAAACCTTATACAATAAAAATCAGCAGATAGCAACCCCTTATCCACGGAAATGTAGTGTCTAGGAAACCCATTACTTAGCCTTTTTGAAATATAATAACATTCAAAGCTGAAAATATTTAAGAGCACAAGGGTGAACTTAATAACTTTAAAAACTAATACTTTAGGGGGCATACAAGAAAAATATTCATATTTTTAAAAACATTTAAAATGCCATCTCTTACCAATGCTATATCTGTTAAAATGTTCCATATCATTTTTTCAGGAATCTTATGATGAGACAATGTATATTCAGCGAGGCTTAATTCACAAAGCTCCAACTGTAAAAAGAGATAACCATTCTCTTCCCAAGCTCGATGCATCTGAATACAATTTGGATGTTTTGGAATTCTCTCCAATCGTTCAACTTCTATCAGTTTCCGCTTCCTGAGGAAAAGATTGTTCATAAGTATTACAGTATTTGTACTCTAGTAAAATATAAAGACTAATTGTGAGCTGTTTTCACTAACATTAATAGGGGAAAACTTACTTATCCATGGCATTTCGAAATCTTTCTCTGGATTTCTTAATAGCATAAAGTTTACCATCTTCAAGGCTATTAACCTTAAAGACCACACCAAAGCAACCATGGCCAATACAACTGAGAACTTCAAAACATTGCTCCAGATAGGAAATGTTTGAGTTTCTGTCATAACATTGAGAGAGAGAATCTAAAAGTGTCAAGGAGAGATTTTTCAAAATATCAATTCCATTAATTAATGGTTAATATAATAGCAACAATATAATCTTAACAAGGACATGTACCAAATTAAGATCTATAAAACTACTGACTGATTATGCCATAAGTAGGTTAGTGCTTATCCTGCTCAACCATCATCAGAACCTATCAACACCAACACTAGTTCGCTACATTTCACCATTCTGTTCTCTTCTAAGAGACCATAAGATCACTTTTTTACATTACATTCCCCATTAGCTACTAACATATTTTCACAGCCTTTTCCTGATAAGTATATTCATTGTGCTGATTTCGTTTTTTCACAGCAGTATTTTCAACAAATTCCAACTTCTCTAAAACTTGGTTAAAGTTTAATCAATCCAATCTTCTTCATTCTTCAGTAACACCATATTTTAATATACACATACAATACGACCATTATTGTTAAAAATAATCTGTTTATCAGATTGAGGATGGACATAGCCTCGAAAATGGTATAATGATGCATTTACCTGCCTCTTCTGCTAAAACAACCTGACATCCAACACTACAATAAATCACTCAATTGTGGACTTTGTCCAACATCCCAATCCTTTTCTTTCCCTTTCCTCACTTACCTAACATTCTCACCTTGATCACAGTCTTTAATATTCGTAGAGAACTAAAAAGAACAGACTAAATCTTCGTCACACACTATGAAATGGTTAGGTTGATCCCGTAACCTTCTCTTTAGAATTATTATAACTCACATTTTCACAGTTTGTAGCAAGTGAATAAAAATAAGCCGGATTAATCCCTGAATTCTCTTCAATTCTCATGTTTATAATATGTTTTGTAAGATGATTTTGACAAATGACTACCACAAGGCAATACACTTGTCGATGCTATTTCAGCAACCCCCTTACGTCACAGGCTCAGCAACCAGACACTCAATTAGCATCCGGAAATAGCTCTTATGGAATAACGTCTGATGCCTTTTCATGTAGGCAGTGCCATAATGGCATTGGGTGCCATCGATTAAAATTAAAACAAGTCAGTAACAAATAAAAATTATGCCAAGTTGACTAAATATATGCATATATTGAGAAAGGATTGGAATCAGCAAATCATAGTGCTTTATAAGAAGTGGAATGGTTAGGAATGATTCACTTCTGCAATGTTTCAGAAACTACATTAGTAATTAGTGTTTTTAGGGTTAATCAAAGTTTGCCAAATGAATTCCCAACTGTCTAGGGTACAATAAAAGAGTTTCTGGCGTAACTTGGTGGAAAATCTTCATACTGACTTTTAATAATCAAACCACTTTAATTTTCCACATAAACTTTTTAATTTTTACTATCCAGGTTTCGTTACAGCATAACATCATCAGGTGATGTTATGCTATAACGAAACCTGGGCAGTAAAAATTAAAAAGTTTATGTGGAAAAGTAAAGTGGTTTGATTATTAAAAGTCAATGTCTAGAGTACAACAAAGATTTGGACCCCCATTTCCTGTTTTAATGCTGTTGCACAGAAGATAAGGTAAAGATTTCTCTACTACATCATGTTTAACTAAATATCAGTATCTTTATGCTACTAATTGTATTCAATGACATACAAATAATTTTGCCAGGAAAATTGAAAATAGGTTTTTATGTTGTTATATTTTTTGTCATATGTATGATCTAAGACACAAATTCTTTTCATTAGATGTTATTATTTGTTTTACAGGCATTTGTTTTATATTTTGTTTATTTTCTTTGGCTAGCCTTTATTTTCCTACCTTTGATTTGTAAAGAATTTACTTTTCACTTTGTTCTATGTTTAACATACAATTCTTGTATTTTAAAAAAAGGGACCTACCCTGTTAATATGTAAATTAAAATTATTTTAGTCAACTTTGGTTGTCATCAATAAAAGACCACTTAATAAAGTAAAGGATACTATCATCATTTGTTGAAAATGATACTGCTTGAGCACCAGATGGAGACAAAAATGTCAGGTGGGATTTTCTTGGACGTAATGGCACAGGTTTCCCGAGTGGAAAGGCATTATTCTGCAGGGTAAAAAATAAACAAAACAATTAAAAAAAAGGAAAAATAATCTGTATCTCATAAATTTATATACATCGCCAAGTAAATCAGTTCATATAAAGACTATTTGTACTTTTCGATGCCATTTTCAGAAATAATAACATCAAAGAATGAAATGCATGACATAACGGACATACGGTAGCACCATCTCATGAAATAGCTTCCAAAGACTAGTCAAAATTTCATTAATTGATGACATGACCATATTAAAGATTAGTTATGGCTTAAATGATAAATAAATCGATATAATGCTTACCTACCTATTAAATACAGGCTTTAGGTTGCCCCAAAATGCCATTATATAGTATTATTACTCATATGTCACTATATTATACTGCATATGTATTACTTGACAACCTGAGAGTTGATGAGTTAAACAATGTCCACAAATGTAATGGAAAGAAAGTAAAACAATGACTATTATAAATGAAAGGAGATATTAAAACTTTTGCAGAATTACATGTTGTCAATGAAATTTCTAACTGTACTCAAGAGGGGAATCGTATAACCACTGATGGATTCAATTTTGAAGTTTAGACTTGAATTTAGATGATGCACTTGCTGTGAAATGCATGCTCACCTTCTCAACCTGAATCTTTGTTTTGTGACTGCACATCAAGAGAATGGCAAGGCAGACCTTCATGGTACACTTTCCATTTTCAGGCTCAAGCAAGATAGCAACTTACATATGATATCACACAGTCCAGTCAAGCTTTTAATTAAGAAGGCCCTGTTCATTAATCTTCCAAGGCATTTTTAGCAACAAGTTTTACATTCAACGCAAAAGTTTAGGATACTTGAAGCCACCACTTTGTTCCAATCATGATCCACAGCAGCACTTAGCTGTTTACAGACTTTCTGGCTTAATGTTGACCTTAATCAACTCGCACAAAGTACTGGACACATCCACGATTTCCCTTTCCACAAAATGGAAGAGAAGATTTCCGAGAATTCTCATTTAGACATGAATGAACAGTGTAATATACCTCAGAATCTGGAACTTTTGGAGAAAGATTTTGAACTAACAACAATTCATGTTGAAAATATGAGTTTGGGTATCAGAAATAATCCGTGCAAGTTTGTCTCTAAACCACTTAAATGACTTAATCTGAACACAGACAAGCAATGAGAAATATGGATAGGAATATTTCTTTTTAGTCGGCTGATACTATAAAGAGAAGATATGTTCATTTTCTTACAGCAGCAGTTATGAAATCTCTCAAGGTAGATGTTGCTACTGGTGGCTTGTACGAAATCATATTGCCTCGCTAATGAGAACTTGACAATACCGTGGAGGTTTTTCATAGAAGTATTGAGAATCAAGTTCCTTTGGACAGCATCATCCTCAAATGCTGCATGAACATGCCAATCACATGGCCTACAACAAGGAAGAGCTCCATACAAGTGTTAAGCAGATGAATGTAAAAGGGAAGCTCCAGCGTGACAATTAATGGTAGATGACAACAATGCCAAGGCATCAACTAATGTCATGGCAGAGGGTCCCTCATTTGCTGGACTACCTGCTGGATATATGAATCCCTCAAGTCTAACACTTGGATGATCATTAACTGCACATTTGTAGGGTTTGCTGACTTCAGTTAGCCTCACTACATTTTTTAGTTCAGCTATGCTGCAAAGTAAACACTTGTCTTTATAGCGACCACCTGGGAAACATTGAAGCTATGATGCACAAGGACTGAGCATCTTTAACTGTCTTCAACTCCATGAAAATATTTTAATTTTTTAACTTGGTTGAAAAGTAACCGAGATAATGAATATATGTTCTAGCATAAGAACATCTAAAGAGGCAGTTAAAAGAATTTTATTATCATGAAACCCCCCATTGTCATTTCACTGATCATATCCTCTACATGAGATCACTCACCAAGATTTAAATAATTCAAGTATATGTCCCAAAAAATTTGAGGAAATGGATTTTTGGATTGTTTGGTATCAGTTCTACTAAGAGGGCTTTGAGAGCAGAGAACAGATTTTACTATGAAACTTAAGAAAACAGGTATTATTTTTTATTTGTTTGTTATTTCTCTTAAACTTATCTTCAACTCATGTTTGTTACCATAAGATATGCAGACTCATTAAACTGGAGAGCAAAATGCAGACGTATCAACGGCACATTAGACATTTTACTTTTTGGTCAAAAAGGCTGAAAGTCATTTATGAAAATGATATATAAAAAGTACCTAAAATGAACCCTTGTAGGACCACATGCTTGACAAAAGCACATTGGCTCCATGAATATTAACACCAGCCTTAAGTTTAGTATTTATTTAAACTATTAGCTCATGTTAGGCAGGTAAGAACTTATCCAGGCTAAGGCATTGCCATTTATTCTCTGTCAATCTGCCACTTTGAGTTTGTTTAGAAAACAGAATCTCATTTAAGGTGTTGCAATCCTTCGAAAGGTTAAAGATCACTTTCTAGAAGGCCAATTATCTCTTTCTGGTTTGATATTGATATTATTTCATTAGGGAGCTGAAAGGCAGCAGAAACGGTTGATTTTCCATTAATTAAGCCTTGCAGGGAAGAATGCACCAAGTCAACATGGCATGAGTTATTCACAATACAACTATTAAAACGTTTTTCAAAATATTTTAAGACAACAGAAAGTAATATATAAGTCAATAATTCGTTGATTCAATGCACAATTTACTTTTATAGACCTGGATTATCACTGAGATTTTCAGATTTAGGATACATAAACATTGCAGATTGATGGATTAAAGATATCAGATAGGGTAGAAATGAGATAAGCACTTCGCTTATCTATGGGCATACGTACCCCAAAATTACCAACAGGCCATATACAGCAAAATATAATATAAAATTTTGAACCTCAAATGGAGTGAGAGCGCATAAGAAATATTGAGGCAGGAGCATTTTCCATTCCGCCTGTACATAATAGTAACTAGTATTGTTATCAACTTGGCAAACTAACTCTTTAAGCAATTAGCAATGACTAAAGGCTTTGAAACTGGAATTGAATTCAACTCTAGGAAAGGCGAGTGTAGCTGGTGAAGTTTACTCCACAATATCCACCGAAATTGTATTACTATGAGCACCACCCACAAAACGCAAGATACGACGAGGCGCGCCTTAAATGATCCATTTTGTTATTTATTGATATATTGTTATTCTAAAGCCATAACTTGTGCTTAAGTAGATATGTATCCCATTCATAAAACATAGGTCTCCCATAATACAATGGTTAAACCTTAAAAATTAATGATACATGTTATGTCCCTAAATTAGAGGCTGTGACATAATGTTCCAAAATACCTATGAATCAAAAAACACTTTTAAAGTAAAACGTGCCAACCTCTTTTGTGGTAAAGTCCTCGTGCATTCTACAGTCCACTCTCGTTTATTACTTCACACTGTGTTCTTTTTGAGAACCAATCAAAGAGGGCGATCTTTTATGTGGAAACCAGGCAAGAATGAGTGCTCGGCACGTTTTTCGGCCTTATTCATGGCCATCTATGAACGGGAAATATAACTAAGAGATGCCGACAGACCTCCCCCATTCTATATATGGGGGTGGGGAGAGTAGCGTCTTCCCGGGAAAGGATGAAATTTCGCTTCTAACTGAATCTCGCTAGCTTCGATATAGTTTAGTTTTCTGTGATCTTTCCCTGTTGAATATTCCATAAATTAGCAATGGCACGTATAAAATGTTGTAGGTTCCGTTGTGACTTAAGAGGAGGGAAACAATTCGACTTTCCGAGGGTAATTGAGAGGATACTTGCGTAATAAGATTCATACCTCACGTAGTCAGGCGCAAATGTTGCCAGTCAATGATGGACTCACTTGTAGCTTAAATGATCATCAAAACTTCATGTGTAAGATAACTATGTACTACTCATGCGGAAGTCAATTAATGAAGAGTTGGTTCTGCTTGTCTCACTTAGTTAAATACTGGATCTACCTGCAGTATTTTCGGAAATTGTTACCGCACCGATACAATTCCATTTTAAGGTGTGTATTTTGTGCTAAATGTTGGCTAAGTTAGTAATATTTATTGCTATGCCGCAGGATGTGTGTACCTTTCTCCAAATTTTAGTTGTTTTACATGAGGATGACTTGGCAGGCCAATTGCTCTTACAGCATTGTTAATGTTTCCGGACTATTATTATTATAAGGTAATCTACCCATTATGGTAGGTTTTTGGATGGGCACCACTACTAAAAAAATATTTTGCAACTCCCAACAAAACCCAATCCAGCAATCTACTCTACATCAGGTCCCTCTTCATCTCTGTGTACTTCCTTCCTCCCTTCATCCCATCCAACAACCTTATCCTGTTCCTGCCCTTTCCTCGCTTGCCCAACATTCTCCCCTCTATTACCTTCTTCAACATTCCACTACCGCTCAATACGCCCTTCATCCATTTTTCCTGCCACCATAGAATTTCTCTCAAAAAAACCCTCTCCTCACCCACCATCCCTAGTACTTCCTCATTTGTTTTCCTTTCGCTCAATTTCACCCTCTCCATTCTTTTCCACACCCACATTTAAAAAGCCTCCACTCTACGTCTATCCTCCTGCTTCAGCGACCACGTTTCCACACCATACATGGCTATGCGCCATATCAGAGTTTTTATGAGTCTTGTCTTAACATCCCTACTCAACGTCCCCATCATCAACTCCCTCCTCCTTGAGAAAGCCTCCTTGCCTTTCGCAATTCTTTACCTGATGTCCCTATTACTTTGACCATGTTGGTCCAAAACACGTCCGAGATATTTAAACTGTTCCACCTGCTCTATTTTTCCCCTCTTATGTTAAATTTTAGCTCGGCCTTTTTATTTTCTGGAAAATTACATAAACCTTTTTGTTACTAATATTGATTTTTATCCCATATCTCTTGCTCTGAATTTCCAATTCACTCAGCAATGCTTGCAACCCCTTGGCTGACTGACCAACTAAAGCTTGGTTATTTGGAATAAAGCCTGATATTCACACTTATAATTCAGCGTTATTTATAAACAATTTGGAATATTTTTAACTTAATCTTACCTAAAATAAATTTTGTATATGTATTCATTCTCCTGTGTCGTTCATTTTTCAATCGCATGCTTTCAAGTGAACTACGTCAATTTCTTTGAATATAAAATGAGATCACAAAAATATAGCAAGCACTTAATAAGATATAATGGTTTGTTACTGGCATGAATGATAATTTTCAGTAGCCACCACCAAATAATAGCGGTTTTGGAGCATTGCTTCTTTTTGATGAAGTAACCAAGTGATTTAAATAAGCTTTGAAAAAGTTTATCATTTCACACTGCAAACTTTTATTTACAATATCATGGTTCAAAATTGATTTTTTATATTACCTGTTTCTGTTGTTCTTATAATCTTATTGGCTATGATAATTTTATGTGTTATATATTTACTACCTTTATCATGTTTAATTTATTTAGGCTTTAACCTCACAGAGACTCCTTTGTCCGCAACATCATTCCAGAAAATGCATGCTAAATTAGCAGGGTAAGTTTTTAGTAATCATGTTACTGCAGGAGTATATGCAATAGTTAGAAGAGGTGAGATATGAGAACATTTGTAAGTTTAGGTCAAGCTAAGAGACCACTCACAATGAAAAGACAGCTGCTGTGTTCAAAGAAGATAGAACTACAGATGAGGAAACAATACCTGAAAACCTTCATATGGAGCATAGCACTCTATGGATCAGAAGCATGGACAATCGGTAGAGTAGACCAGAAAAGACTAGAAGCCTTTAAAACCTGGTGCTGGAGGAGGATGCATAAGATCAAATGGATTGATAAAATAAGAAATGAAGAAGTATACAGTAGAATAGATGAAGAATGGACCTTATGCAACATCATAGAGAAAAGAATCAGATAGACTAGCCACACTCTAAGGCAAAATGGATTATTGGAGAATATAATAAAAAGAAAATTAGAGGGACAAGTTCCCTGAGGAATAGAAACATGGGACAAATGAAGAAGTAAGTAAATTGCAAAAAATACCAGAAAGTAAGCCAATTAGCATCATATAGGGTAGGGTCGAGGGCTGTAGTCAACCAATCTTATGATCGAACGACCAATGATGATGATGACTCTATAGCTTCTAACAATTACTTTATCTTGTGATTTCTTTCAAGAACTTGTTATAAGTTATGTGCTTTCTGAACAATTTGGGAATTTGATACCTCAATAGAATATTGTTTTTAGATATGTTTTATACCAATCGACATGGAAAAAATGTTTCCTCTTCAAAATTCATTTTACTTTCATAAAATTTGTTGATAGCAGAATTAATTTTTACATGAAAAATGTTTTGTGTTCACATTATTCTTTTTACTTTCAGGCAACTTGTCTATTAAAGATTTGTTATTTATGATGTTGATGAAAAATACGGCACACATTTATTTTTGAATCAAGTTATTTTAATTTGCCTTCAGTTTCCGTTGCCACTCAGAGAATTTTTTTACCTATTCATGGAAATAACAAGAACGAGAATTAATATTTAGAATATAATTATTTTCATACGCTAATTCACGAAATAAAATCAATATATATTTCTGAAATTTCAGTATAATTGTAGTTTCTAATATTTGTCGACAATAAGAACTATTTAGTAATTGTACTACATAGATAGCAGTATATGACTGATTCTGTTATGCGCTAAATTAAGATTGAACGCCGCGTTTATTACACTGTAGTGTCATCTCTGTTAATAATGTTTGTACTAACTCACCTAACATATGATCTGCGACGCCTCTACAATTGAAAATATTGAAACCAGACGATGTTTTAACTCGGAGTCGACGCGTCCACGTCCATGATACAGGAATAATTTAAATTTACGAAGAAAAAATCTCGTGGGAAATATTTCAAAGATGAAATCTACCATCCATAAACGTGACTCCCCGAAAATAGATTTGCCTGAAACGCTCTGGCAGGTTGTTAAGGCGTAAATAATTCCCGTTCTTTTATATGTGTCGCATCAATGAGAGTCGGTTTGAGTTTTTGTTGCCCATTGATTGGGTGAAATCTCTCGCGCCAATCGCTTAGCTCGTAAGATGTTAGTGTTTGTTAGTCTTTAGTGGAGTGAGGTTCACCAATGCTCGCCAAACCTGAGTATTTTGGAATTGTGGTTTGATGGCATTTATAAGTTTTTAAAAGTCATTGAAAACGTTGCCGGTTCCCCATTGTTGTTTATTGACCCTCTAACGCAATGGTGATTGCGAATTTTGATCACAGTTTACAAGCTGACATAGTATTTGCAATAGAAGGAACAGCAATAAATGGAGCATACTTGAACGACATTAAGACTAATTACTTAATACCAACAATAGAGTGAGTGTTCAAGTTTTTTAATATTTTGACAAACAGCTGTTAAATCACCAGTATATCTCGCAAAAATGTTTGGTATTACCCTATATGTTACGCATATCCGCGTCGCCAATGCTCCTCTTTAATGTTTCGTCCGGTTTTTTCAGGTACTTCAGCCAAAGCAGCGTTGAAGAAAGGGAGTATATTGCCGAGGTTAGACCCGTTGTTGATCCTATTTGTCACTATTAGAACAACCCTCTTATGCACAATCAGAAGGTTCTTGATATCACTTAGTACGAAAGCCCAATATTTCATTATTTTTAATTGAAGGTTTACTTCCATGTTTTCCAATTACTTGAGTTTGATAACGTTGTCATTTTTGCTGATATAATTTTAATTTCGGAATGACCGTAATTGTTCAGTTAGCAAGATCGTAATGTACGTATGATTTTTTCCTTTGCTTCATCTAGCAAATTTGAATTCTGTGTATTTTATTGCTTTTAGGAGAATTTTTTTCTCTTCCACATCACTGCCATTATTTGAATACAATTGTAAACTAGCTTAGTAAAAATTTAGAAGTCTGTATTTTAGGTGAAAGATAACGATGGACATTATTTGTGAAGTTAATGAACACAAAACTTGAGTCTCCATTTGTGAAAAAGCATTAACCCTGCGTTCATTTATATTCCTGCACGTTTTTCGATTGTAAGCTAGAACTAAAAATATTTTCAGTGATTTTTTTCAGAAATTAATAGTGCTTGCCATTTTGCTTTTGAGAAAACTTTTAGCTCAAATATTACCTTGAATGTCGTTAGAAATTGAGTAGATTACTTCCGTGTACCGATGGGTTTCATTGTAGAAACAATGAATTCAATGGGAATTAATGTGATGGGTTAATGTAATGGGTTAATAACTGAAAATGTTGAAATTCATATTAATTTTGGATTGATATTCAGTAGAACATTACTGCAAATGTTGTGTAACAGGTTGTATACAAATGAATAATGTAGGATGAAAAAAAATGTGCACCAGAACATTTTGGACATACAAAGGTTTACTCTAATGTTAGTTGCTCCCTTTGGCAGCTCAATAATTCCTGTTTCCATTTTGTTAAGCTTTTCTAACTTTAGCTATCTTAGAAATAGGCAGCATAGAATTGGTTGCAGCCAGCTGCTCTAGGCAGTAGAGGGCAAGGTTTGTTGACGTATAATTTCAGGCAGATTGTATGCTGCCATTTTATTCATTTAATCTTAGTGTAACAGACAGTTGCTGAACTTTAGTGATGTTGCATATTGGTGTAGTATTTTATGTCATTTCAATCTATATTGGAGTGCTAGGGACTATTGCTTTCATCCATTGAATAAGGTCATGCATTTCAGCTTGCTTAGACAAGACCTCAAGGTCCGAAACATATTCAAAATTTCGTAATTTCTCCTCTCAAGATAGTGAAGTTGACCTTGTCTTCTTTATTGACTTGCACACTACTGTGCTGTGTCCCTATTTTTCTATGGTTCATCATCTGTATTTTCAATCCTAGGATTGGTTTATTGCAGCCCTCCATTCGCCTCTAAATGTCAATTCCCTCAATTGATACCTTTTCTGTTTTATGTTTTTCTTAATTTGTCCTATTTACATGTCTCTTGGTCTTCCTCTTGTGATCTTTCCTTCTATTTTTCCTTCTATTATATTCCTAATCAATCCATTGTGCCTCAATGTGTGTCCAATCCATCTATTTCTTCTTTGCCATGGAGTTCTCCATACCTCTCTCTTCTGCTTCTATCATCTTCTGCTCTTCTACATACTTCCTTATTCCTTACTTTATCTGTCCATTTAATCTTAAGCATTCTCCTCCAGCACCATATTTCAAAGGCTTCTATTCTTCGCTGGTCCAATTTTTCCAATGTACCAAGTCTCGGTACCATAGAGCGCCATGTTCCACAGGAAAGTCTTAACGAATTGTTTCCTTGTTTCCAGCCTTAGGTTCTTTGAACATATTAATTGCCTCTTCTTCATGAATACATTCTTAAGCTTGGGCTATTCTTTGCTTGATGTTGGCCGAACTTCTTCCATCCCATGTTATGCTGCTGCCCAGGTAGATGAAGGATTCCACTTGTTATAGTTTCACCCCTCGAATTGTGATATCTGCATTCAGTTTCTCTCTTCCACACACAAGGATTTTAGTTTTCTTCTTGTTGATGCTCATATTGTATTCCCCCAGTACTTGGTCCATAGCACTTGCAGGTCCTCTTGTGTTTCGGCCATTACTACGAAGTCATCTGCCAACTGGAGCATGTTGATTTCTTCTCCATTTTCCTTGGCTCCTTTGATACCCAATTCTTTTGTTTCTCTTATTGCCTCTTCCAGGTATACGTTGAATATTGCTGGCGAGAGGTTGCATCCTTGTCTTACTCCTTTGTTTATTCTGGCTTTATTTTTCTCCCATTTTTCGTTTGCATTCTTGTAACCTGATTCTTGTATAGGCTATGGATAATTCTTCTGTCGTTGTAATCCAGTCCAAGCCCTTCGAGTATCTTGAACATCTTGTTCCATTCGATGCTGTCAAAGGCCTTCTCCAAGTCCACAAATGCCACATATAATGGCTGTCATTTACATATCTCATTTTTTCCGCCAGAACTCTCAAGCTTAGAATTGCCTCTCTTGCTCCTCAGTTTTTCCTGAACCCAAATTGGTTTTCTGAGAGGTTTCCTTCTATTCTTCGGCTACTTATCCAAGTAAGGATTTGTATCAAAATGCTCGCAAGTAGGCAATACATGTCAAACTTTTTCCCCCTCATCAGATGCCCCTGGTGGTTTTTTTTTAATATCTTATTAATTAGATTATGGTAATTTGCATTTCAGGATTATAGGAGTATAATAGCGTAACAGGTTTGATTCTAAGGCCTCTATAAGGCCATGAGTCAAAACTTGTGTTTTCTGTAAAAACTGCTACTTTGCTAAAATTTTTGTTGCCTGCTTAAGTAGGCACAATAACCATAAAAAATATTTGAACAAAAATACTTGTGTAATAAGTGACTTTTTGCATAATGAGTGATGAAGACAGAGGAGTTCCCAGAATAATTGCATAACAACAGCCTCAGTTTTTGTTTAGCACTCGTTCCGCTAGCATCCTAGGTTCGCAGGTCATCACACATTTTTCCAAACTTGTGTTCAAGCTTATCATTTGTGATTTTTTGTGCCAAGATTAATAATATTTTGTGCATAGTTTGGAAAAGTCCCCGAAGACAAAGCCTCAAGATGACCGCATAAGGGAATAAAAATAGCCGTAGAAATGAAAAGTAAAATAATTGACAATCAAGAACAAAATGTTCAGGAAGTTCTCTCGGGTTTCCCACCGGGTCAGCGTGGTGTGCACCGACGTTTCGACGGCTAACTCTGCCATCGTCTTCAGAGTGAAGTGCAGAGCAAGTTGCTCTGCACTTCACCCTGAAGACGATGGCAGAGTTAGCCGTCGAAATGTCGGTGCACACCACGCTGACCCGGTGGGAAACCCGAGAGAACTTCCTGAATACAATACGCCGGGAAAAACTGAGATCCTTCAAGAACAAAATGTGATTGTCGCTGATTTAGCATGCGCATACAATCAGTCGGCATCAACGATTTGCACTATCCTCTAGAACAAGGACAGAATTAAGGAGAGAGACATATCAGGGGGAGTGACCAGAATATCTACACAACGGTTATGTATTTTCAATGATGTGGAAAGGTTGCTTCTCATACAGATAAACGAGGAATAATTGCAATGCTATTTATGAGAGCATCATTCGTAGTAGTAGTAGTTTTTATGGGAGGCGATCGACAGCTAAGGTCATTTGCACCATTAGGAAGGGTAGAGGGAACCCCAGCGTCGGCATTAACCTATTTCTTGTCAAAAGGCACCAAGAGGTCTGCAGTTTAACATACCATCTGACAGGCATCATACTCACTCGTATTGCTCTCCAGAAAGCATCTTAAGTATGGATTGGGATACCGCTGAAAAATATTTGTTGTCTCCAGGGTTAGAGCATTAATGGCCAAAGATGAAGTGTTTAAGGGAACCCATGGGCGGTTTAAGAAGTTACGAGAGGAAAACCAGTAATCATAGTGTTGTGAGACATGATGAAGCAGCGAGCTCCAATTTATGGTGGCAGAGAACTTCATTGGTGATAACAGAGATGGGTTGAGGGTTTGTAGATGGAGAGGGAAAGACAAAATAATATGAAGACTCTAGTTGGTTTTGTTGAGATAGTCTTTTCTTCTTATTTGCATTCCTTATGGCATCCATCGGGACATCCATCTTATGGGACATATCCCCACGGTGTGCAGGGAAGGAGTGTTGGATGGGGTCCGTTGGCCAATTGGTCTTTCATTGGGAATCATCTGGGTGCCGAGAGTTGATCCACTCCACGGTGCAGTTAGCATGGGAGGTCGGTGTCTTCCTGTGTCAGGTTGGGACTCAGGCTGGTCTCAAGGAAGTGTCTGTCCGTGGGTAGGGAGAGGAGGAAGGGGGAAGTCCGTCCTCCACCAGGGTAAACCCCAGTTGTTCAACTGTTAGTTTTGTGTGCTATGCTTTGATTTTGGATGGGATGAGGCAAGAAAATGGTGGTTTAATGCGGTGACAGGTGAGAGATGGTTTAATTGTTCCAGGGCATGTAGTTTCTTCCCTTTCCCTTCGATGTGTGGAATTTGGGGGTTGACGTTGTATTTGTGATTGGTTTTAATTATGTGTTTCGCGACCATTGAAGATTCATCTCCTTTCTGTAGGCACTTTCGGTGCTCGTTTGCTCTTGTTTTAAAGTCTCTGCCTGTTTGGCCTATGTATTTAGCGGGACAGGAGTTACAGGTCAGTTCATATACTCCACTTTTCCGAATTATATCTACTTTGTCTTTTGGATTGCTCAATAGTTTGATTAGTTTCAATGGTTGTAATAGGAAACTCTGTATTTACCTTTGGGGGATGAACACAAATAACTTTGAAATGTCAAAAGAAATTAATTTACAGTTGGTGGGGATATTTATATTTTTGAGTTTTTCAGTTAGATTGATGGAATTATCTATTGACTGTTTTGCTTTAAAATTTGTAATTTGTCGGAATATATGGGAAAGTTTGTAGCTATTTTGTACCTTAGGGCATCAGTGTTGGATACTATGGGTCTGATTGGTGTGTTGTTTTTGTGTAACTTCGGTAGTCCATAGAATCTGGGCATTTGTGGGTTCATTGAAGTTAGTCGGTATTTTCCATTCCCTGGGAAGAGTGATTTATTGGAGATGATTGCAAACCTGACCCATGTATTGAATGACGGTGTAACGTCTTTTGAGAGAGTGCTACATTTGTTTTGAGTAATTAAATCTTTGCAATTGCAAATGTCATCTTCTTGATTCATAATTACTGTTCCATTTCCTTTGTCACTTTTCACAATGATTAAATTATTTGCACTTATAGGTTTTCGGATGGTTGATTGTGGTTGATAAATTTCTCCTTTGGGCTGGTTGTCCTCGTGTTTTCCACATGGTTAGAGATGATGTCCGCCATGTGGTGTTTGATGCCAGGAGGTTTGTTGAGGAGAGCTACTTCACAGTCACACACTAGATTTTTTTAAGGAATCAACAGTGGTAGGAATTGATGGGTAAAATTTAAGTCCTTTGTTGAGAAGTTCAAGCTCAGGGGGTCCATTATTCTGTTTGGAAAGGTTTGTTACTCTAGGGTGGAACTAGGGTCCAATTCCTGTATTATTAATTTTTGATTTGGGATCCTTGGTTAGGTTCACTAATTTCTAACAGATAACTTCCAGTTTCTTCTGTGTGATGTCTTGTACTAGTGATCTCACCAGGTCGTCCAGTGTCAAGAATTCAGCATGATGTAGATAGAACCCGAGTTCATAAGGTCGAATGAAGAGATAATTAAATAAGGCTTCTCTTCTGCTGTACCAGGAATTTAAGTTCTTGACTCAAAGAGGGTCTGCGGGTTTCCCTGTAAAGATGTCTGCTGATTATTACAGTTGGTCTTGATGACAGCGTACTTTGGGGTAATCACATTTTTAAACACTGGCTGTAGTCTTCATCTCTGTTATTATGAAATAGTTCCACCACATCACTTCTGCATTGTGATTGAAATGTAATTCATTGGTGATACCAAGAAGCTTTATAGACCCAGAAGCTAACCTAACCAGAGGAGAATGCATTGCCCAACCACAAGCCATTGGAAGACTTCTCACGTTATTTTGTGGCAATGCAAGCAGTGATTTGAAAGTTAAACACCTGTTGTTTACTCTTCTGAAACTCCATGAGCCCTCAAGAAGAGCAGGCTAAATGTGATGTGGAGTTCAAGAGAAAGGGTGAATAAATGTTCCATCGTATAAACCATCACCTTTCCGGCCAACCGTACTGCCTTTGCTTTCTTTGATGGTGGTGAATCAACATGTTTACACTGCTTTTACTTCTGTTTTGTCTCTGGAGTGTTGTAATGGACCCAAGTTTTTTTCACAATGGACCAATCTTTGGTTGCAAACCTGTGCAGAAAATCTTTTTGGTTGCTTTTAAAAAGGTTCAAACATTGTTTGGAAATTTTCATTCTGATGCCTTTCTGATTCTGCGTCAAGGGTCCACCTAGCAGGTAATTTTCTCATATCCAATTCCACTGTTGAATTGTGACATGCCTCTTCAGATGACTTCCCTGCAGCTTCTGCAATTTCTTGCATTTTCTGTTGGCAATCCTCCATGACCATTGTATGCACTTTTGCAATAATTTCCGGGACAGTGGCACATTTTGGCTGACCAATACACAGGTCATTATCTCAGCTATTCTGACCAAACTTAAGTCAAGTATTTAACCACTGCTCGAATGTCAATTTATTTTCATCTACCACAAATTCCTACCGGGGAACAACAACAGAGAGGCATCTGCACCTCAGATCTCTTCCCAAAGCACTGATGCATTAAATGTTTTCCCTGAAAGGATGACCTATTACTAAGCAGGAAACTTGTCGTGCTAGTGCTGGCATTTGGTGATGGTTCCAAGAACCTTTCAAACTATCATCGTCGATAGAGCTTGCATTCCAAGTTAGTACATTCTGCGATAGTAGAAAAGATGAAGTCTCATAGTAATTTTCATTGTAATTTTAGAGGAAAATGGTGCCCAAATTGGTTGTAGTAAGTTGTAGTTGTAGTGTACTGTTTTAAGTAAATTGAGTGTAAAATATGGAAAATCACCGAGCCAAAAGGCAGTATTTGTACTCTGTATAAGGAAAATGCCTTTCTGCGACATCAAGGAAGGAATAACACACACAGAAGGAATATTAAGGTGGAAGGAATTAAGTTCATAAAAGATGAAGCCATGAATTTGGATTATAAAATAACCCTGATAGCATGATCTCTGGAGAAAATGTAGGGATTTGGTTTTTTGAGTATGTCATTAAAAGCTGTTGTAGGCAAGGAAGTTAATTTTTTTATTTCCTTGGAAATATAGCCTCTTTTATTTGGTAATTGGGCAAGTTTTATTTCAACAGCAAAAAATTGACTACAAAAATGAAGGATGATTATACACGCTGTTGAGTTTTGATTTGACATGCCAGTGTATGTTTACTGGAGGGAATGTTTGTGAATGCATATAAATTTATTATAATGGTGCTTAATTCTTATTAAATGTATGCTATTTCAGAATAACAATATCAACTATGCCATCGTCACCTACTATGCTGCCGACTGTCTTCCAAGCCCCAGCAGTGACTGCTATGGCCCTTATACTAGTCCCCAAAAACTGCTTAGTGTACTGGATAAAATGGAGTAAGTTACCTTTCTTTAAAGTTTGCAACCGGGTCTCTGGATAGTAAGTTATCTTTCAACATTTACTAGTGTAGACTTCATGTATCAGATACAGGCACCTCCTTTTCAGCTTTTTACAAGTGAGCTGGTTGTCAGGTTCACAGACATCCAAGTATGAGGGGAATTCAATTATTTCGTGGTAAGAATTTAGTTTCAAACTATGAAAAGGAGGCTGATTGGGTGACTGAAGTAATCCTTTCACAGAGTGACTCATTTTCATGATATTAATTCAATTCCATTATGTGGATGTTTATCCTTTTGGTTAAATAATGATCTATTGTCTTTTTGTAATCATCTTTCAGAAATGTAATTATATTCTGTATAACATGATGTGATTTATCCCAATGTCATGTTAATTTTTTGTTGCTTGTGACCTACTAACTCCTGCAATTTCCTGCTGCAGCCTGATATTTAAGTGAAAACTAGCATGTTAATCAATATTTCCTTCTGTAGGTCATCAGGTGACTGCTTCTTATTGTTAAATATTTTATTTTGTACTGTTAATTATTTAAAAAAAATTTCAATTCTGTGAATGCATGGTGTTAGCACCGAAACTTAAATTGTTTACTAGTCAATATTATCGGTTAGCCAGTGGCTGAAATATTAAACATTTTTTGTAGATCTCCCTCTCCATGCACATCAATACAGAAGGTTGTTCTTCCACATATTGTGTAATACATAGAATTTTCTTTAATAGCATCACAATAAAAGTGATGCAAACTAACAGGAAGTTGGTGGAGAATTATTTATCAAGTGGTTGGTTGTAAAGGTGGTGTTCAAAATATGCTTAAAATTTATTGCTGGCAAAGAATGTTTTAAAAATAAAGTGGTCAGTTTCCAAGACCAACCATGTGTATAAGGGCTCAACATAGAGACTATGTGGTTGAATATTTAGTTAAGGTGACTGCCATGTTATTAGGAATTGTCTCTGCCTCTTAATGCTGAAGTTAATTTTTTATATACAAAATAAACCAACAGTAGCACAATTTAGTCTGTGATTGGCATATAATAGTAATATTTAATTTAATGTGCACAGGTATAAACCCAGTAACATTCATTTCAGAAAAGTTTTTAAGAAGAAACAATTCTGAGGACAATCACAAACACTCAAACCCTGGGTAGAAAAAAACCCATATAGGCAGGAATTGAACTTGGAACCTCTGGGATAGCTGGCTAGGGTGTCACCCCAACCTGAAGGCCAGCTGACATGTTTAAGTATCTATCCACTGGACAAATCATAAATGACTTCAATTTCTGCATACTTTCATAGTATTCCCTCTCTGACTTTTTTGTTTGAATATTTCCCTTTCTGGTAGTCTACATTTTTCATCCTTGTGCATTAGAGTTGTTCAAAAAATAAGTTATATTTTCTGCATGGAATGTTCACTTAAAGAAATCGGGACTCTATGGGGACGGGTTATCTGGCATCCACGAAAACTGAAATAATCAGGGATTTGACATCTTTGATATCCCACTATTTTTTACCTCTCTTCTAAAATACACACACACATATATGTGTGTGTGTGTGTGTGCTTTGTTGCCGATGACTTTAAATGCCTTAGTATGATAAACAGGAATACTCAAGGGTGAAAACATCTTGTGTCAAATTAGCAAATTCCTATTAGACGGAATTTGAATTAAGTGAATTGATAATGATTTTATTTATTAAATGTGAATTCAGGAGTCTATGTTAGACTGAAGTTGAACTAAATAACAGTTGTTGAAAAATGAATAATGCCTGAGAATGCTGGTTTTCATTCTCATGATCATTATGGTCATAATTAATTACTTACAATTTCATTATACAGCATGTTAAGTGAATGCATGATGTGATTCTGAAATCATGTCAGGATTATTCCTTGATGAATATCTAGTGCTGGGTGACCTATTTATACTGATTTAAAAAGCTAGGTAGGGATGTCATTTTCTGTAAATGAATGCTATTCTAGCCACATATTGTTAAAAATTATGAAGGCAAACTAGATGATAATTAAAGTACTAATGCAAAGAAATTTAACAACCATAATTGTGAAAACTTTAATTTTAAGCCATACTTGGAAAAGATTTAATTAATGTGAAATACTTGTGTATGGACTTACTACTTTCCATCATTGGCTGATGTACAAGGCTGAAGGGATGCATGGATAAAAGAAAGAAATATATTTTGTAATTATTAATTAGCTTGCTTTTTTGTGGTCACATATGAATTTGTCTTACAGAGTTCTAATATGTCCGTAATATTGTTACAAGTCCAAAGCGTTATCTTTAAAATTTATGAGGACATCCAGGCTCTGGTGGACCTTCGGGATTTTAACTTATTTTTCAGCAGGTTCCTTTTCATTTTCCGAAGATACAGTTCCCACTGTCACAACCCTATTAGATATTCCTTCTGCTGTAATGTTTGTAAAACAGAATCACCTTCATCCACATTAAGCAAGACTTAAATGTTTTTAATAGTAGAGGATATTTCGCCACCCAACTGCAAAAATTTCCTGATAATCTTCTGGTTCAAATCCTGTAAAGTTGCAATCAACTTCCGTTTTCTTTTCCATGCATTTATAATACTGGATTGTTTCACGATCCTTCAAGTATCAACCCATTTGAAGCAGAGAGACTTAATTTATTTTTTTTTATGTATTATTGTTCTTTGGCCCCTGCTGTCTTTAACCTAATGGTCACTTGACTCTATCACTTTGAAAACTTCATTCCAAAACATTCTCTTGTATAGCCTCTTGCAATCCTTTCCTTGATCTGTTGACTAAGATACCAAAGTTGTAATTGGGGACAAAGCAAGGTGCCGAAACTTTTCATCCCCACTGCACAAGTTGTCATAGGATGGGAGGGCATATTGTCCAAAATCAAATGCATGTTTACATCATCATTTGAAATTCCCAGAAAATACACTTCACATTTCACAAATTTGTTAATAAAGCGGTTGTGGAACCAGTCCATTGTGATAACTCCGGTAAACCACACTTTTGCTAAGTGCTTATAAAGTACAGGGAATTCATTCAATATTTTGTCAGAGTTTGGGCTAGTCATACTTTTCCCACAAAAGCACAATTGAGGCTACCATATCAATTAGCACACAAGTGTATAGACACTTCCCTTATTACAGTGGAACCTGACACAAAAAGCATTTTTTGTTCCATGATCTTTCTTGTAAAGCAAAACACGTTTGTGAAACAATTTTTCTCAAATAAATCACTGTAAAATATGATGATGCATTTTTCATGATGAAAAAAAATTGTGTACAAGTTTTGTTCAAAGAAAATTATATTTACATTTTTAGGGTTGTGGATCATGGTCATCTTTTTTTTATCATATTCCATATATAGGTAGAGATTATTGAGGGTTTACTGTATTAGTTTGTGAAAAACGTCAATGATATCTATTAATATATAGTCCATCTGACTTTTAGAATGCCAGCTTATGTGTTATATGGTATCCCAATTGGGAAATCTCTCCTTACAAGCCATAAAATTTAACCAATTGCATGAAAATATTGAGGACCATTTAAGGTTGGAAATAATTACACTAGTTTTATTTCAATGTATGTGAAAAAATTTTATCCATGCTTCTCTTAATTATTTGGTTAAAGTAGTCCTAGTTGTTATGAGAGATGGTCGATGACTGATGTCATGTGTGCCATTAGGGACGGGTGGGTAATTTGGTGAGAGTAGAATTTCACGGCATGGGAAAAGGGTTAAGAAACCTAGACTCAGTCTTACCCAATTCTTTACACAGGGCCCACCTGGTTATACATCCCATGTGACATAAGGCATGCTTCATTTGAAATGCTGTCCACGTGGCACCCAAGTAGGAATCAGGATATTTCTAAAGAACTGCCACCAACAGGTCTTGAGCCCAGGTCCTCAGGGTGGGAAGCTATTAATTACACTGACTGCCACACCAACATCATCTCCTTTATTTCATTGGAACTTTATATGATGATATGAAGGGAATTCAAGTGCTTTAAAACAAATACTGGCTATTCCTTCAACTGGGATCACAGTTGAATGTGCTTGGTTTCCAAGGATTTCTGGGTTGGCAGAGGGGGTAATAGTACAAGTCCGTATTATGAGTTTATAATAGAGTCCCATTTTCCTTTTGACTAGGAGTAAAATTACTAACAACACTTTGATGTTTGGAGCAAGTGTGAGGACTCTTGAGATTGAGGATGAGCAATTTTTAAAAAGGTACCACACATCTTTCAAGATATTCATGAGTGGGACCATGCTTCAAATGCCGCTGTATTTACAAAAAAAATTCAACTTGTTTTATAGGATGGTTGGTGGAAAAACAGAATCTCATGCTAATGTTGCTGAAGGCCTGGCTACTGCATTGCAATGCTTTGATGATTTGAAACCACGGTACAGCATTGAGCAAGCCAGTAGCAATGGTGGAGCATCAGCCTCTCCTGGTACACTCTCAGCCATTACATCACCACAATCTCTTCAACTTGTTCAGAAGCACTGCATTCTTATATGCAATTCACCGCCTTATAATTTGCCAGTGATGGAGTCATTTGCATATGCTGGACACACAGCTGAACAGCTGGCTGTGCTACTTCAAGAGGTTAGTTACATTTTGATTTGTCTGAAGTTTTTAGGATAACTCCTCATGAATATTATGCCATCTCTCTTGGTACTCGAGACAAATCTCAAGTGAAATAAAGACATGTGTATGCTTTCTGAAATAGTAATGATATACTCTTCCCTTAACCTCAGGATGTATTCCAGGTGCTCTTTTTTAAATAAATAACTATTAGGTAGGAAAACCTGGAAAAATCAGAACTATCAAGGCTTGTACCTTAGAAAATCAGTGAACCTTTTACTAATTGGTGCACTTTTGTGGCATGCTTCTCAGGGAAAATCTTATCATCTCTAATTAATGAATTTTTTAGTCATCTGGGACATTTTGTGTCAAATATTTTGTCCATATATTCTCTTCATGCTCAAAGACAAAAATGATATTTTTATATTTTTAATACTAAACAGTTTGTTTGTATAATTTATTAATAGTATAAAAATGATCCATTCTCAATTGTATTTCCCTTATATTTGCAACGATTGAGATATGGGGCAATACCGAATGGCATCACTTGCCTTGTACGTCTCGTAACTTGTCCCATCTAAAGTCAGTATATTTTAATCCAGTCCAAGGGGTGGGAATTTTCTTTTGGTCTTTTGGAGAATATCTTAGGCCATTAATAATAGCATTGATGCTTTGACATGAGGACATCATGGTATTTATTGAGTTATTAATCCAACTTATGATAATTACGAATTCCTCTCCGATTATTCAGTCCTCAAAATTGCTGACTATCTTTTTGGATTCCGTTTTGCGCTAATGTTCCTTTTGCACTTTAGTGCAATTATTTCAAAACACTAAAAAAATTATCCCTAGAAAAATAATATCAATTTATAAACAAAGTGGAGATGGTTTTATATCTTCAGGAAAACATTGATCATGGACACCAGCAGCACATACACTTAATCAAAATTTATCTGGAAGTGCTCATGTCTGAAATATGATAGAAACTTCCTTTTTAAAATGCTCATGAATAATGTAGTTTCCAAAATGTGTCATTAATTTTTTTAGTGTTGTTGACATGGTAAACAAATTTCAGTATTTGCCCAAAGTTGTCCATACACATTGATTTTGACACTAACTTATTTCTTATGTCAGAAAATGTTCCCAATGATACCTTTTACTTTTATAATATTGTATCCATGTAATATGTTGTCTCTGTCATAACTGTATGGAATTTACACCACGTATTGAAATGAAGAAGTAACTTTCGGTTACTTGTTTCGGCGTTGGGCGTCATTATCAGGTAGTTCCTGTAGAAGACAACTTTGTGTATATACCTTCAGAGTGGAGGAGGAGGGGGGGGGGTCAGTCAGAGTGGGAGGGGAAGTTAGGGTGGAGGAGTACAGAGGTTAAAATTTAGATGGGAGGGAAAGGGAAGTACAGCATTTGGTGTCAATCGTGGACTGTTAATGGAGGTTTGTTTGGGAGGGGAATACCCTCTGTGGGGAGCACTGTACATGAAAAAGTGGTAGAGCTAAGAGTGGGAGGGGTACAAAGTTTTGTTAGCAAGTTCATCCACGCAACAGACCCATTTTAAAATTTCTAATTGTGCCAAAGCATCATCTATGGCATTTATTTTCAAAAAGGAGAATTTCAGTCACAGTTGTGGTCATTTTCGATAAGGCGCTTTGCAAAGAGGAATGTTATGTTCCTATTCTTTAGATGTTTGGTGCTCTTTTTTTCTATCTTTAAATTTCCATCCCGTTTGCCAAATATATTTAGTGGAACATTCTGAGCTCTTAAATTCATACATGCCACTCCTCTCATCTTTAGGAAATTCGTCTTGAGTCTGTGAGATTAGGTTCTTAATGCATGAATTATTGTAAATGGCAAATATCAAGTTGTTATCCTTTCCAGATATTCCTTTTCTCAAAGTGAAATTTCTTTGCTAGAAAAAGCCATAAAGAAGAACATACCTAATATTCTTATTTCCATAAAAGACAATAAAAACCTGTTGGTTGACCTTGGAAGTAGCCCTTGAGAAATAAAATATCATGGTTAAACAAGTTTTGACTCAGGAGTTCCATAAAATCTCACAATCGGAAGTTAAAAAGGAAAAGTATTCTCCGTAATATGAGGTCTTAAAGTTCATCAAACATTTAGTGGCATCTAAAAACTTGATCAACCAAAAAGCAGGTAAAGGCAGCATAGTGATTGTCATAGAGAAAAATAAATACATCATGAAATGGGAAGACTTCATTTATGGCAATAATAGTGAAGTGCTTCGTTCAGAACAACTCCCAAGTTTCAACAAGAAATTACAAAAGTGATAACATCCAGTGATATGTTATTTTAATTTTAGTTTGGGGAAGTGATGGAAATCTGATGGAGCCAAATCAGGCAAATAACGTGGGTTTGGCAACAATACATATCTTAGTTGATATATTTTTTATCATGGCAATGACACTTGTGTGTGGGTATGCATTGTCTTGATGAAAGATGAGTTTTTTCCTTGGCAAAGCTGGCCTTTTTTCATGTCTCTTGTGGTGTAGTTGGTCCATGAGATTAGGGTAGTATTTTCCAGTAATTTTTTGACCAGTGGAAAGATAATCTATCATCAGAATCACTTTCACATCCCAGACAATGGAAGCCATCACCTTTCCGACCGACTGCACTGCCATGTTGGATGTGAATCTTTTCCCACTAAGGCATTTTTTTCAAGTTTGGAAATAAAGTCACTGGAGGTCTAATCTGGTGAATATAGTGCAGGTTGTAGTCATTTGAAATTTAATTCATTATTTTTGCCATTTCTTTGCTCAACCAGTGCAGTAAAGATAGCACTCTCCATTGTCCTTTTTGTAAGTAATTGATGTAGATGATGTATCCCAAAAAACCATGTCCATCACCATGTTGCCAGATTTCACTGTCTTTGACTTCCTCAAGTCAGAATCACCTTTAGAAACCCATTGTTTCAATTCTTCCTTTGTCTTTGGAATAGTAGTGTATCCATATTTCTTTTACAGCTATGTATTGGCACAAAAACTCATCAGGATTGTGACAGAATAAGCCTCTGAATTAAACACACAATTGTGTTTATTGTTCACTGAAAACAATGCAGTACCCGCTGTGCCAAGATATTTTCACCCAATTTCCATGCAAAATTGAAAGCACTGTATCGTGTGAAATGCCTGTGGCCTCCATTGTTCAAAGGCATTGGTTCTTGGTAGCATTGGTTCTCTTTGAGTCAAGAAAGTAATGCAATTTTGCTTAGTAATGTGAGACTTTATAGGGAAATGTTTCATCAATGTTCACTAAGCTTGATCAGACAATATAAGCAGTTGCTCTTAAATGATAAAACTAAAAGTGACTTTCAATCCAACTGTGGTAATGGTAACTTATTTCAAACTGAAGCCTGGAGCAATATCCTTTGCCATGATTAAGTTTTATTTACTTTCAGCATCAATGGCTACATTTGAGGAAAAACCATTTATAATTTCCTTCTCTATTAATCCTTCAATTTGCATTATAATTGTAGCCAAAAGGGACTTATACAACAGAGGAGCAAGTGGCAAGGGACTGAAAGAATGCTGTTTTTTCCATTATTAGTTTGTTTACAGTGGCTTTAGACACATTTTTGGCACTGACACTTGTGAGGGATCCATCCTCACATCTTTTTTATCCCAGCTAAATATGCAGTTACATAGTGAAAAATGGCAACTGTATGACCTCCAACATGAGAATTTTTAATCCACTTCTCAGGTTAGAGTTTCTGCTTAGCTGTGGAATAGCTGTTTCTCTCATCTGTACTTCATATGACTTTTTAACACACCATGCAATGCATGGGAGACCATAATACCCTCATGTTTCTCAGCAAAGGTTAATCAGGTCTTTTATTCACATGTTCTGTCAACATCCAGAGAAACTTAGGTTAGCAGTTGGGATATCCATTGACGCAAATTTAGCACCCAAGTTGTATTACAAAAAATCCAACTAGGTGATGTATTGCTGTGGAATAACCCAATCACACATTTTGAGGTATCTGCTAGAGACTTCAACTCAGAGCCTTATAAAATAAGTATACGATTTTTATAGATCCGTCTGACCTTTCTGGGAAGTCTTACAGAGAGACATGAACTTTGAGAACTATTTACAGGCCACTGTTGCATATCTTCAAGAGCTCATGGTCAAAACATGGTGCGATACTATGCATAATTTCATATCTTACCTTGGTTCTTTGAAGTACTATATTTACTACAGTTTCCAAATTTTATTCTTGTAGGTGTAATCATAGATAGTAGAAGAGATAATAGGAGTTTGTTCAATCAAGAGTGAATGGAACCTAATCATAAATTTTGTTATTGTAGAATTTTTGCAAACATTTAATGTTATATTGTTAGATTAAAGTGCAATTTCTATGTAGTGTGCATTTCATTGATTAGACTTCAATATTGTGTCAGTGGTAGTCATTGCAAGTTAGAACATGTTCAGTTTGCTCATGACAGGGTTCAATGAATTTTGCCTGGACCAATTGTCATCTGAGGTTTATGTAATGCTACAGGAGGCTTATGGAGAGTCAGTTCTTCCCTGCAGCATAGTTAGAAGATGGTTTCAAAATTTGAAGAGGGGAAACAATCAATTTCAAAGGATCAGTCTCCTGTCCCTCCAATCCATTCCTATTTTCTTCAATACACGTATTAATTTTTCCCAATTCACTCTATCAAACTCTTTTTCAAAATCTACAAAACAGGCAAATATGTCTTGATTGTATTCTATATTCCTCTCAATTAGCGATCTCACTACTGAAATGGCATCACACGTACCTCTTCCCTTCCTAAATCCAATCTGATCATCCCCTAAGTAATCATTTGCCTTACTCTCTATCCTTTTGTTGATGATCCTGAGAATAACTTTAGCTGCGTGGGATATCAAACTTACTGCTCTGTAATCCTCACATGATGTAGCCTTGACCTTTTTCGGAATCGGAACTAACACCGATCTCACAAAATCTTCCGGCCAGATTCCTTCCTCATGGATACTGTGAATTAGTAGTATTATGATATTGAACCATTTTTTAATATAACATATTTACATAGTAAATATAGTGTTATTAATTTACACTTATTTCTTTTTAGAGGGGAATCAACTTATCTATCATGTCTCCCAGAAAAATACCTGCTCTCTTCAAACTCTTTGACAAGGCTGGTGGAGATTTGCAGGCTTCGCAGACCAAAAATTACACTAAGGATCCGAGGCATTTGGTTCTTCTGAAAGGTTTTAGGTATGTAGTTTTTAAATTTGTTGCATTGCAGCTTATTTAATATTTTAAATTGTTTGTTCATTTTACTTTCATCATTTTGGTTGTTGCCTATGCCAAGTGTAATATAAGTTATTTTTATGTCCTTCGTGGCACAATTTCTGATATGAGTTGACAGAAGAGTTCAATCAAATTCCTTTCATCATTTTAATGGGATGAAGTGAATTTTCTTAATATATCTTATGTCCAATGGTGAAGGACTATTTGCATGATTGATCTAACTTTTTTGATTGAATTCACTGTTGGTGTGGTTTTGCTAATCTGTAGTAGAAGTCAAGGTATCCAGCACTCCTGGCCCATCAGGTCTAATTTCCTGGTTAACTGTATGTTTTATATTTATAGATATGTATCTTGTTTTATTTCACAGCTATTGTGGTGGTTCTTGCATTGGAACTTTTATTCATATTGTAGCTAACTTAACATAAGGTGGAGGTCATCAACCAGAATACAGTAAAGAATGAAATAATTTATATTTACAAGGTTCATAAGAATGCAAAATTCTCAACATTATTCTGTTGAATGTAGGTGCTAATTTATTATTCCTTGCAAGGAAAGTTAGAAATTGATGTTACGTGATTCTTAGATATCTCAGCAACTGCTGTTAGCCCATGAGAAAAATATTCCCATGGTTATTAATTGATCTCATACTTTAATAATTTTCCTCTTTTGGTTATCCATTGAAGTATAATAGTGTGTTAAGATTCTAGACAGCAGTCTTGTTCTCACTTGAAGTGGATTGATGTGCCAACACATCAGCTGGCCACTCTGCTTTTGCGTTCTTGCTTCGGGACATTCAATGAAGTATAAATTGCATCATCTGCTTTCTGTGCTGGGATTAAGCACTTAGTGGCAGTGGCTAATTAGCACATGCTTGCGTGAGAACTGCACCATAAAAGCTTTGAGGTGTAGATGTGTGAATTGGTTTACCAGAGTGCATCAACACAATGAACCATGATTAGTGACAAATAGTTTAATTTAATAGTGCTAAAATCTTGGAAGATCATGCTTTTGTTTTGCAATAGATTTCTGCTTTGTTTGCTCGATAAGATTCTTTTAATTCGAATTTTTGATGCTGAATCTGTGCTTTTATTACCTCACTGAATCTGTACCAGAAGCTCATGGTTCAGATAGTCTCTCTCTGCATCTTCACATAGTATGGCTTGCTTGAACAATGAAAATTGCAAGAACTTTTTGTAAACATTGAATGCTAAAATTGCACTTTTCTCCTGATGAAGCTCTATTCCATGGAATGTTTTTTTTTTAGAAAATTTAAAAGACATGTGAAATGGTATTCCTCAAAAGTGAGTTAAAAGCTCTCAGGCCCTTAAATACAAAGCAATTCTATAGAAGACTTGCTATTGTGGAACCATGAGGTTGTGTGTTACATAAATAATTTGCTTCAATGGAAAGCACCATTTGTTTAAACTATGGTTAAAAATATTCTGAAGAAAATAAATTGTTAAAAGTAGAATTATAGTCATAATGGGTGGTCATCTCATCCATGTTGCATGCCTCCCTTGTCAAACATTGTTTTGTTCAAATTGGCCTCTGGTTAATAATTGTCTACAATTTGAGGTCTTTATTGGAGTATTTCTGTCACAGTCATAATTCTGACCATGCAAGTGTCAACTTAACTGTTATTTGTCACAAAGAAGACTTTGTCTTCCCCAAGCAATTGAAATAATCATTGCTAATTTTGTACTAAATTTCTTTTCACTGCCATCTGATATCAAAATACAGAATAATTTAACCTTTTTCCAAGCCTAACTTTCTGACCCAGGATGATAATTTAATACTATGTAGTTGGTATTACAAAAAGCAAATACTTTAAAGCAATTGACAACTCCAAATTTATCCTGATATAAAGTACAAGAATTAGATGGGCTTGCTAACCAGGAACCGTGGGTTTTTGTTGTCAGGCTGATTGAAGGAACCAAGTTCATGGTAATGACAAATGGAAAACAAAAACACTATTATGGACTCCTGCATGGAAGAATTTCTAAAATGTTGGTCTTTAAAGTTAGGGTAAAACCCCTTAGTTGCCAAAAAGCGTAGTTGCAACACATTTAGTATTTTATTTCTAACTTAACCTTCCATAAATGAAAAAATTGTGATTTTTCCATTATTAAGCATCGAGTGCAGGTCTAAGATTCTTCCACTGTCCTTCTAGCAAGGAATTATCACAGTTATAAATAAATTCTTTTCATTTGATTCAAATTCGTTATGATAATATTCTTATCACTCTCTTTGAAGTATCTATCTCCTTAATTTTCTCTTTTTTCTTCAGGATAGTGCAAATTGTTGATGTTGACCAATTGTATATGCATACTAAATCAGCTACACTCACATTTTGTTCCAGCTTTTCAATGGTTTTTACTTTTCATTTCCGGAGTTATTATTATTCCCATGTGGTAGTCTTCTTGTGGCTTTTTCTTTGGGGACATTTTTAAAACTATTCCCAAAATATTATTCAACTTTGCACAAAAAACTCACAAATAATGCCTGAAGACTAGTTGGAAAATTGTGTGATAACCAGTGACATGAAGATGTAAGTGGAACGAGTGCTAAACACAAACTGAAACAGCAGGTGCACATTTATTTTGGCAGTTTCCCCCTTCTCATCAGTCATTATGCAAAAAGTCACTCTTTAAGCTAGTCATTTTTAGTAAAAAAAATGTTACTCTTTAAAAAATCATTCACTATGCAAGGTGCTCACTAAGGTTCCACTGTAGCTGGAACCTTAACAGCAGTCTAGTGAAGGATGAATCTTATGAAAAATTAACCTTTCTCCAACACTAAGAGTGCCATGTCTAGGATTTTCAATGGAATTATTGAACAACACATGTAATTAATATGGACGAATAATGTATTGCAAGAAATAAGAAACAGCATATATTACCAAGTCCCATGCTATAATTTATGATCAATACTCACCTTTTATTCATATGTTACACGCATGATCTAGTTGAATTTCTCAAAATAAACTTGATGTCATTTAGATGCTAAAACATGTCATGCTAATAGATACAAATAGGAAACTGAAATTTTGTTTGTAGATGTAATATTTTCCGCACTTTGATTAAAAAAATTTTACCCTGCCAACTTTTCATGCAATCAATAATGCTACACTTTCATTCTTAAGTGAATAGTGTCGTTTCTTTTGCCATTCTAGTAGTGGACAGCATATTATCTTTGTGAATGATTTTCCCTCTCAATTGGTAGAAGTTTCAATGCATCTATTATGTATTTCTTCTCTGTTAACCATTTGATAGTGCTTTTGCATAAATGCCTTCTGGGAACTTGTTTTATAGTGGCTCTCCTGTGCATCCAAAATAGACCTTTTAGGCTATTGATCATTTTGAACTCATGTGTTTTCTCTAAAAATGGTCATCGAATTTTTTTTGGCAATTACATTTAAAAGTCTGTAAAATAGCCTGATATACTACTAATCCATTTTCTATCATTGAGATAACGCAGTATATAACAGCCAATTCTTTAAATCAGCTCCCCAATATTTTGGTTATATGGTATATATTATGCAAACTGGTAGCAATTTATCTTTTTTTCTTTTGCCCTTCGGCAAACTGCTCTGCTGTCATCACTGATACCCAGAATGGGTTCTGGCCAAACATTACTCATTTTTGTAGTCTTTTTCTTTTATGTAGTTTGAGATGTGATTTTGTTCTGATGTGCTAGTTATGCATCCAAAGTATTACTCCCTCATATAGGAGTGGCTGAATGACTCGGAAAGCAATTCCTCTTGTCATGTTAATATCTTTAATGTAAACTCTATAAGGGGATGTTAACTAATGTAAACTAAATGCTTTGGGATGCATTGATAAATGAAAAATGCATTGTTAAAATGAGAGGAGACTGACCGTAATAAATGGAACCTGCAATTAGAGATGTTCTGCTGGAAGTGCAAATCTTGAAGTTTATTAAGATCAGGAATGATATGAAATATTTTCTTTATAGTAGTTTATATATATATATAGATATATTTTCTTTATATGATAGCAAATATTTTCTTTAGCTCTGCTGGTTCCTAATGTGATTATTTTTTTCATTGTCATTTAAATAGAGAAATTAATACAGTAGAGGAAATCTATCACGATTTATCTCCTAGGCCTTGCTAGAAACGATGTTGTTGTGAAATACAAGTAGATACTTGGCTTTTAAATGGTGTCCATTTGCTTAAATAAGGCCTTGAAAAATAAGTGTACCTGTCACTTGAACATTATCTTTAGAAATGGTTTTCTATGACTGCACAATAAATCACCTACAGACATTACCATTCTGGTCACCATATTATTCTATGTGCTAATTTTTTATCTTCAATTTTTTAAGCCAGTTTATCAAAGAAAAATGATTCAGCTATGGTTCTTTATTTTCAATTTTAAAACCATGCATGCCTCTAAAATTTTCCCTCACCCTCTCTAATCACACACACCTCACCAGCTCTACACACAATACCAGTATCACTTTTGTTACTAGCTCTGTTGCATCCATTCCTGTGCAAAAAAACTTGATGGTAGTCTTGGTTTTTTTTTTACTTGCAAATAAACTTTCAGTTGACCCAATCTAATGCAACATTTCTTCCTCAGTCAACTATGCCCACCTTTTTCTACTGGTCGATGCCATTGGGGGATGTGTCTTTTTTGGGACATATATCTCTTTAGGAGAGTGCATTACTTGCTTGCTTTAACCATTTAACTAGACTTCACATATATATCCTCATTGGGAGCACACATGATTGGTGTGTCCTTGATGGTTTCTTAATTTCATGTTACTCGCTTAGTAAGTCCTTCCCTATCTGTTTTTGTGGTGCATTGGGGCACTTAACCTGGCAATGCCGGGTGAAAATTTAATTTTTGAGAGGGAGTCAGGAAAGACAATAGGTCATATTGTGTTTCTACAGGCATCAAAATACAAATATACAATGTAATGGAACCTTGCTTAAAGAGAATAATTCATTTCATTCAGACTCTTGCTCGTAAAGCAGAATACTCATTTAGTGAAACAATTTTTCTTATATAAATTAATGTAATATGCAATAATGCTTTCCATGCCAAAAAAATAACTTATGTACAATGTTTATTCAAAGAAAATCCTAAACATTCATTGTTTAGGATTGTGAATCATCTTTGTCATTTCTTCCATTGTGAAATGAATCAACCTGGAATTCAAAGTCAATTTGCAGAAAATAAAATATAATTAAAGTATATATAATAAATAAAGTATATATAATAAAATATAATTAAAGTAAATATAATTTACTTTATTATTAATGATACATATCTAATTCTTTTTGGCAAGAAAGCTGTTTAGAGACATTAGTTTTTGCAGATGCGTCAAAATTTTGTAAAAATCCAACTCCGCATTATCATTAAATAAATTTTTAGTGTATATAGCCATTGCCTTTTTAAGGTGATGTTTCTTTTCCCATTGATGAACCTGGCATCTTAATGAAATCAGCAAAAATCACTTCCACCTTTCACAAATGATATTCTCATTAATATTGGTACACTGTAATGGTAAAATTATAACGGTAAAATTTATTTATATTAGAAAAAATCTTTCAGCATCATGTTATATAGCCATTGTTTAGGTATTCTTGTCACAGCAAGAAATCAAGAGCTCTACGGCCTCTAGGTTAAAATAATAAGGGGGAAAGACTCCAATGGCCGTAAAAAACAGTCGCAACTCTCGTCAGACCAAATTGTTGTGTTGGTATTCGCGGGAACCACGTAAGGGACCAACCACAACCTCTCGACCAAGAATACCCTCTGTGGTGGTTTACAGGAAATTAATCCACGCCAGGGACCACACACAGCCACACACACACTATCCTGTCTGGAATCCTTCACGAAGCTGTGAGACCCCGTTAAAGATTCCAGGTGGAAATGTAATCCTTCACGAGGCTGTAGGGAAGACCCTGTTAAGGATACCAGAATGTTTTACAAGCACACACTCTGTGACTATCCACGAAGGACGAGCACAGACCAATCACACACACTAGCACTCAAGAAGCACACACACACGCACTCAAAGGGCCCAACTTCTGGGAGAATCTGAAAACAATAGAGCGCAGACGAGGATATGCGTCGAACACGCATGTTTCGGCCACAAAGTGGCCCTCTTCAGCGAACTGAAGGGAAAAACACCTCCAACACAAGGTTGAAAGTAAACTACCGAAGACAGACGTCAAATATATATAGTGACTGCAGAAAGGATGTAGGAGATAGGGGACCAATAGGATCAGTTCACTGAAGAGGGCCACTTTGTGGCCGAAACACGCGTGTTCGACGAATATCCTCTTCTGCGCTATATTGTTTTCAGATTCTCCCAGAAGTTGGGCCCTTTGAGTGCGTGTGTGTGTGCTTCTTGAGTGCTAGTGTGTGTGATTGGTCTGTGCTCGTCCTTCATGGATAGTCACAGAGTGTGTGCTTGTAAAACATCCTGGTATCCTTAACAGGGTCTTCCCTACAGCCTCATGAAGGATTACATTTCCACCTGGAATCTTTAACGGGGTCTCACAGCTTCGTGAAGGATTCCAGACAGGATAGTGTGTGTGTGGCTGTGTGTGGTCCCTGGCGTGGATTAATTTTCTGTAAACCACCACAGAGGGTATTCTTGGTTGAGAGGTTGTGGTTGGTCCCTTACGTGGTTCCCGCAAATACCAACACAACAATTTGGTCTGACGAGAGTTGCGACTGTTTTTTACGGCCATTGGAGCCTTTCACCCTTATTATTTTAATTCTTGTCACACTAAGATGCAAGTGGTATTTACAAACTGAAGAAGCAGGTGCACAATCATTCTGGAAATTCCCCTCTCCTAGTCACTTTTTATGCGAGAAGTAGCTTGTGAAGCAAGTCATTTTTTATCAAAATGTTTTTGTGTGTTGTGTGAATTACTCGCTACATGAGGTGCTCATCAAATGAGGTTCCACTATAGCTGAAGCTTTAATAGCAGTCTAGTAAGAAATTATGCAACTGAACAAACCTTTTCTGGCATAATGAGCACCTCTTGGATTTTCTGAGGAATTATTGAATGCCACACATAGTACTACAGGGAAAAAAATGTATTGCAAGAAATAAGAAATTGCATATATTACTGAGTTCTCTCTGTAATTTATGATCAAATGCATCACAAATGAAATGTCCGAATACAAGTTGAGAAAAATATGTGAATATTAGTGAAGACCCCTCTGGTGTGAATTTCACATGCTTTTGGGTTTAGTACGAGTTGAACTACCCTCACCTATCAAACTGACCTTTGGGTTAAAAACTGTGCTTATGGTTTAGTGGATGAAATAGTAGTCATGGTCCATAATTTCAATCAAATCCAAAAATTCAAGGCACCTTTCCCCTCTGATGTCCTTTTGGTCTTGCGAAAAGTTTTTTGGAAACATTTTTGTGCAGATTTTTCTCATTCCATATATTTATGTGTGTATATGCATGTGATTATAAATATATCTGATATTATATGTATATGACGAATGGGTTAAATGGAGAAAGGGGCCTAAAGGTCTGAATTTCACCCAAATTAAGACCTCTATCTATCTATTTATCCCCAATTCATTGGTCAAAATCTTATGAACGGTGATGTGAGTCAAATTCAACTCTACCCTGATCATTCTGTCAACCACAATCTGAACGCACAAGATCCCGGATTCTGTCGAAATTTTCATTGGTTCTCGAAGATGAAGGCCTTCCGCATCATGGTTTATCTTCAATGGACTGTCTTCCTTCTGAAAATGCCTAGAACCACTGAAAAACCTGGGCTCTTGACACAACACTATTTCCGTAGTCCTGCTGAAGTGTAGCTAGAGTTTCCATTGCACTCTGCCCAAGTCTGAAACAAAACCTAATAGCACACCATTGTTTGAAATTGATGTCACTCATTTTTGGAACACAATAAAATGAACTCTTTCACAAAAAATATCGCTACAGACAAGCAAATGACCAGTGAGTTCAAACCTGTACTGAAGGCGGATCACATGTTCCCCTACCACGATGTTGGCATCCTCATTACTTAATTTACAGACCTTGTATGTAAGACATTAAGCATAAAATATCCCAAAGGCAATTTTTTGCTAAATACATTATGTGACTAAAAGGGTATGTGTCCTCATAATTGAACTGCATACTTATAATGTGAGAGCAATTACTCTCCTCAGCATGCATCATTGACATGTGGCATACTCTTAAAAATTGCATGATTATATTCCTCAATTCCATCACAAAAATAGGCGTTCAGTCACTGAATATTCTTTCATCCCTGTAAAACTTGTAAGATTTTTTTCAAAAATTAGAAGTCACAAGATCTTTATGCTCATATTTGAGTAGTTTATTAAAAGGCTTGATGTGCTGTCTTTAAATAATATTTTCATCAAAGTCTTTGTCATTCTGCCGAGCAGTTATCATTGCTCTTTCAGCACTCTTTCATCCATGGAGACAGATGGATGAAAGAGTGCTGAAATGCATAATTCATCCTCCCAGGTTACAAAATATATTTTGTAAAGGTCTCCATAGCACTCACCAATATCATTTGATCCTTGAACTAATATGATCACACTTTTAAATTTTTAATTCTTTTTTGGAGCTGTCACAGCTAAGGGAGCAGAGAACACCACATTTGCTCCACAAAGGCACGGAAAGTGCAAATACCCTTCCTCTTATTGAGTCAAACTGACTCCTGGAGGATTTCAACTACAAGCATTCTGGTCTCTTATCGTTCTTGGAAAAAATTACATTTAAACACATCAGTCCTGCAGTCTATCTCTGCAACCTTATATTCATGATCACTCCAATCGTAATACGTTAAATATAGTAAACTCGCAAATATCCATGGAAATGGATAAATGACAAAGCATAAATAGAAAAACATGGTCAGCTGAAATATGTGGAAAATATTTCAGCCGTTTTATTAAGGTTGAAATAATAGATGCACAAGAACACAACTATCGTATGGTGAATAGTAAAACTTATTTTCTTGTGAAAGCTATATCAATCTCATATTTAGGAAAACAAATGAATGGCGTGCCATAAATTTTAAAAAAGGATCATTGATACATATCCATATTCGTCATAAATGCCAATAAAAAATGCAGAGGTTAATGACTTATTTGTTGCATAGTAAAGTACGAGGGTATTTTTAAAGGTTCTTGGAACCATCACCAAATGTCAGCACTAGCACGACAAGTTTCCTGCTTAGTAAACGGTCATCCTTTCAGGGAAAACATTTAATGCATCAGTGCTTTGGGAAGAGATCTGAGGTGCAGATGCCTCTCTGTTGTTGTTCCCCGTTAGGAATTTGTGGTAGATGAAAATAAATTGAAATTCGAGCAGAGGTTAAATACTTTGCAAAGAAAATTCATGCCAACTTTCAGAACACTGGGGGGCTCTGCTCCTTCATTTTCAACTGTTGCGAAGTGGACAAATAAGTTTAAGTTTGGTCAGGATAGCTGAGATAATGACCTGTGTATTGGTCATCCAAAATGTGCCACTGTCCCGGAAATTATTGCAAAAGTGCATACAATGGTCATGGAGGATTGCCAACAGAAAATGCGAGAAATTGCTGAAGCTGCAGGGAAGTCATCTGAAGAGGCATGTCACAATTCAACAGTGGAATTGGATGTGAGAAAATTACCTGCTAGGTGGACCCCTGACGCAGGATCAGAAATGCATCAGAATGAAAATTTCCAAACAATGTTTGAACCTTTTTAAAAGCAACCAAATAGATTTTCTGCACTGGTTTGCAACCAAAGATTGGTCCATTGTGACCAAAACTTGGGTCCATTACAACACCCCAGAGACAAAACAGAAGTAAGAGCAGTGTAAACATGTTGATTCACCACCATCAAAGAAAGCAAAGGCAGTATGGTCGGCCAGAAAGGTGATGGCTTCACTTTTCTGGGATGCGAAAGGGATTCTGCTTATAAATTATCTTCCCACTGGTCAAACAATTACTGGACAATACTATGTCAACCTGATGGACCAACTGCAGCAAATGATACATGAAAAAAGGCCAGGTTTGACAATGAAGAAAGTCATCTTTCCTCAAGACAATGCACACCCGCACGTGTCGTAGGCATGGCAAAAATACATCAACTATGATATGAATTGATGCCACACCTACCTAAATTCCCCTAATTTAGCTTCACCAGGTTTCCATTTCTTCCCCAAGCTCACAATTTTCCTTAGTGGACGGAGATTCTTCTCAAAAAAGAACTAACTGCAGAAGTAGACAAATACTGTGCAGGTGTGAGGAAATCCAATTTTTGAAATGGGATCAAGATATTTGAACATAACTGGCCCAAGTGCATTAGTGTACCGGGACAGTTGATTGAAAAATAAAAAAGTTTCACTGAACTAAGTCTTGTTGTTTCTATTCCATTCCAAGAACTTTTCAAACTACCCTCGTACTATTAAAACTAATGCAGTAGCATTTGCTTGTCTTATAGGAAAATATGGTATTCTCAGTATTTTTTTAAAACAAATTGAAAATGTATTTATTTACTCATTATGTCTCATAAAGGGAACAACTTTTAGACAGTAATCCTTAAACCAAGAGCAAAGTGGATTATCTAAGGCCTGACTTACTGATGCAGGATACACAGGCCGAAAAACAAATCATGAATGAGCTTACTTAGGCCTTGTATAAAAAGTCGATACCCATTCAACTCTCTAATGGAATGCAGGGTACTGTTTTTCAGCTTTTTTCCAGTCCAGTCCCTTTTTTCAAGTCCAGCTTTTTTCTGTTTTCTTGCATCAGTGAGGTTAATTCTACTGAAATTGATAATGTTGACAAATTTATATGGCTGATGGAATATATTTTGTTTACTTCCATAGTAGAATATAGGCTGAACTTAAAATGAGGAGTCTTCCTTGGTAATGCTATACATGCCAGGGCTTACAAAAAAAAAGGCCTCTTGGCTTCCTTGCATAAACTGTGCCCATCAACAGGTACCAGCTCTTTTCAGTTGTGAGTATGGTACAAAAAGTGATGGGAAACTTGGCCTCTTACTCCCATCATTTTATCTCTAACCCTGCTATTCAAAAGGAGAATAGCTCTCTGGTTATTAGATCTTGCAGGCTCATAGAATCAATTAGAAAAGTGATAGAAAAGGTACCTTAGATCAAGTGGTTGCCTCATTGATAATACAATGTTTTTTTTAGGTTTACACAAAGACTGTATCCATGCAAACACATGACTGCGTAATTCTGCATAAATTCTTAATCAACAAAACTTATTTTGTGACAGTAAAATCAGTTGAAATGCTTAATTTCTGTTCATTGAATTATATTTACTGTGTTAAAATCAGCCATGAAAGCAGAGAATCACACCCACTAGTAGTCTATGTCATCACACTTGTCAACTCCCGGTACAATTACAATAACTTGGTTCCTTTTTGTGGGTCAATGAAAGTCCTGTATTTTGATAGAATCAAATGAACAAATTGTTCTGATAGTGATGGTTAAGTGTCTATCATTGACTGTGACAAAGTAATTTTTTTGATAAATTGGAGAATATCCAAAACAGTTGACACTTGGAAATGGAGTGAATCAGTAAAATTGTGTGAAAATAATGAAATATCTCAAATTGATCACCTATAAGCAGAGATTAGAATATTTCAATAGAGCAAAATATTGTCACTCTGTAAATAGGTACTAAAATGAAAGAAGTAACTCTAATGACCTTAATTTGTATGACATTGAAAATTTTGGCCAACTTTCGAGACGTTCATCCATGATCATATCCATGTAAAAATTTTGGGGAATACATGGACCCTAATTGTTGAATTATTTGTGGCTTTAGACCTGAAAGTATGAAAACTTAAATTTCTTACCATTGAAACCCCTGAAATATTCATTCTCATATGAGGTTTTTCATAAATGTACTAATATCTCTTTGGGCACTTATTTTCCCCTAATGAGCTTTTTCACAATCAGCTTCCCATGATCTTTAATTTTATCTTCTCATAAAATTGAGTTTTTACAAACTCAAAGCTTTTTTTAAGGATGCTGGCTAAGTTGACTTCTGCTCTTCTAATTAGGTGTATAGTTTCATACTCAGTTTAGATGGTGCAGCACAGTAGATAACAAATGCTTTTTCTCTTTATTTATCCCAGCCTTGATGTAGTGGAAACTCCTAACTTTCTAGAGGACTCAGCTAGTTCATGTAGTTCAATCTCCAAACTGCGTTCTGCTAGCTCATTGAGTCTAGCATCTGATGCATCCTCTGCATTTATTGACTTTACCTACCTTAACCTATGTAAAAGTGTTTTCACCACTCCAGACACTGTAACTCTTCAAAGCGGTTCAGATCAATCAAACAGCACTAAAAGTGAGTCCACTGTCATTTTCAAATCTGAACCTCATGATGAACCATCTAGAACAGCAGTTATGGATTTGCTTGACTCAATTATCATGGAAATGAGTTCCGATATTGAGTAAGACCTACAAGTACCATGAAAGTATTTTGTGAAAACCAAAGTTATTTACTCAATGGTATTATGTAATCACATGAATTTTGGAAAGAAGTGATTTCTAAATGTTTCATTGCTAGTATTAAATAAATTCTTGTATTTCAGAGCATTTAATGGGTTGATATGAATCAAAAAAAATTTTAATGTTTTTGATTTGTGATATTTTAAGTACATTAACTCATTAAAAAGACTGAATTGGAATGTATGCATGCTATAAGGTATGCACGAAGTATTAATCAATAGTGATTAAAGGGTATGCTAACAGTCTGGATGCATACCATAATTTTCCGTGTATAATATGCATTTTTTTAATTGTTATTTATCCATAAGAGGGCACCTTTTGCATGATCACAAATGTGAAGTATTTTTCTTTTCCCAATTTGTATTAGATATTTAAATGCAATTTCAATCAGTAAATACCATGCAACTTCTGGCTCTTAAACTCAGTATCTCTACTGAGATTTGAAATAATAATCATGTGATTTTTGTGTTAAGATCTAGTTAAATTGATCCTTTTCAGTCAGATACCATTATACTTTTTGGGCATTATCTGGCCACAGTCATGGGATGATCCTGTCATTCAAAAATGTAGTTCACTCTGAATTAGTTCCAAATATTAAGCAATGTAAAGCATTAATCACTAAGAAAGATTTCTGGTGACTGGATTATGTTCATCAAGTTGGACTTAAGGAGTTTATGGGGTAGAAATGGAAACCTTACAGAATTCATAAATTCTGTTAAACTTAAGTTAATGAATTCAAACTATCATGATTAATATGGATATGGTAGTTAAAAGAGAAATGAGTCAGTTTGTAGAAGTCATTGAGCTTTAATGTAGGAATGAAGAAATATGTTTTTTTATGCAAAATTTGTCTCATGGTCACAATGTGTGCTCAGAGACATGAATGGGCAGTAAGAAAGGAAGACTCCCTCCACTAGGCATGCTGTATCAGTAAATTTGAGCGGGTGACATTCTCCAATGAGGAAGTTTGAATTAAGTGCATATTGCACGTGATAAAGGGAACATTTACATTTTGCTCATGAAAATACTGTGGCTAATTATAAACGGAAAATTATGGTTATTTAATTAGTTTTGAAAGGGTTCATTTTAATATTTTTGCTATGTTTATTTTCTGGTTTTGATTGTTATATTTATTTTCAGTAGATGATTCAAATAACAGGTTAAAGGGTAGAATTGAAAAGAGTAGTCATTTAATATACTCAGGGTTTTTTCCCATTTTTGTATTTAAGTTCTGTGTTTCATTTTTGTATATAAGTTTTGTGTTTCATTTTTGTATTTAAGTTTTGTTTCATTTTTGTGAATGTTGCTCTGTCACTAACCAAAACTTGTCAAACCGCTAAATGAGCAGGTAATATAATTGTTGTTATTAGCTCTAAGATGGTACTTTGTTGAACGTATTTTCACATTTATCAATGTTGTGTACATAATTTGAGCCAAAGTTGACGGAAAATACTCAAACAGAGATTATTTCTTGACTGAGAAAAATGAGGATGTACGGGAAGCGCTTGGATAATAATGAATTTTAAAGTAATCCCTAATAAACTTTAATTCAAAGTATCTGTTAATGAATCAGTATAGTTGAGCTCTTTAAATAAATTTGTCTGATCAAAGTATTAAGTGGATAATGCTGTCTGTCACTGTTATAATTGTCTTTTGGAAAACTTCTTTGTTACTCAAGTAGCAGATTTCTTATTAAAATAAATGGAAGCTTATTTTTTCATTTCAAGCCTGAAAATATTACGGTAGTCAATATTCTATCTTGCTTTGCAATCATGGGTAGCTTTTGAAAGCCATCTTAGAAATCCTGCAAGTTTTTTTTCCCACCTTTTGATATAATAATTTTTTTAGACATAAATATTTTTCAAGTGGTTTGTCTATTGATTGTGTGCAATTAAATTATGCAAAGTTCCTATTTGTTTTGTATAAATATTATGTTGACGGATGCTCAAGTACTGTTGTTGTACTTAAACAATAACACTTCTGTTATTTCAATGAGCAGCTTGAAATATATTTTGACTGTTTTTATTGAGACATATGGAGGAAGTGTTGTTCTTGAATATATTTTATGATGTTTGGAATCAAAAAGAAAATTTGATGAGTCAAATCAGTTGTCAGTAATTGACATTGCATATTTCTTCATGAATTTAACATAAATAAGAAGTCATAATTTATGTTACATTTTTATAAAATTACAAAAGTATTTTTGTAATGAAAAAAATTTTAATGTATTTATAAAAAAGTGTATTTGTACCTGAGATTTTCAGTCATTAAAGAGGAATCTTTAGTGCTTTTTGTTTTGTTATTTTGTGCATGATTTCTTTTACATTTTTTTAGGACTACAGCATAGCTCAAGATTAACATTTTTCACTGCATGTAGATAATGCACTGCCATACCAAAACCTTGGTGTTTTAGTTTTGGTCTTTATAATTTGTTTTGTGGATTCCATATAGGTGGTTTTATTGGCTAGGTATAATCAAATTTCAAAATGGTTTAAGGTAAAGCAACTGATGTAAGTAAATGTCCTATACTTTCTTCTGGCCACCATGATAACATTCCATGGCAAAACTTTTTATTCAAATCAATATCTTCATATTCAAAAATTGTCAATAATATTATCTTAAACAAAAATTCTCCTTCTCACATTTCCTAACACATTCTTTTATAGTTTACTGGTTAGTTTGTTTCTAACTCATGATTTAGTTATTTAGCTGTGTTAAATGTCTACTGTATCAGTAACACTAAAATGGAATGTATGGACTCGATTGAATGCTTGAGCATTGCCCTCGCTCACAACCTCTCCTGGGTGGGCCATGTGCAGGGAGTGTGTGGACAGGCGAATGAAGGATTGGGATTTATTGGAGAAATGCTGAGTAAATGTGATGAAAAGGTAGAAATGTTATCTTTTTGCCTTCTAGCCTTAATGTTATCTGTTTAGGCCTTATTTAGAATATGCTGCTGGTACATGGGATCCTGAAGTTGGATTGATTGCCAAATTGGATCACATGCAGCGTAGAGGAGCCAGATTTGTGAAACATTGTCATGATAAACTTCATAGAATATCAAGATTATGAGAGGAAGTAGGCTGGGAATCACTCATATATGGAAGGTGAAATTGCAGATTAAATATCTGGCATAAATCGGCAGGATGTCTGTTAAGCATTGATGTTGAAAATGTATTATTACCCCCATCGAACTATGGTAAGCAGGCTTGCCTGCCTCTGGGATTGGATAACTTGAGTGTGGAACAGATGGATATCAGATGTCATTTTTAACATGAACAATAAGGGATCATGGTAACACAACAGAGACGGGTGTTACCAGTGTGTGCCCAAGTGTTCCAACCCTTAATTGCACATGGCAGAGGCAATTACTGCATGCACTTTATTACTCAATACACATGTAATGAAGCACAGTGAAATTGAGCCTGCTACAATAGCAGATATAGCAGCCTAGTGGTTATAGCATTGTGATACTGACTGGATGATCAGAGTTTGATTCTTAGTGCCCTTGGAAATCCTCACCCAAGCTGTGTGATTCTTCAGGTACCAGACCTGCCTGAGAAACCTTAAGTGGCACTGGGGGATGAGCTGCCCTTTCCACCCTGATTTGTCAATGTCACAAGCTGTTGGAATTGGTATTAATTTAGATCTGTAATCACTTTTTTAACCAACAGTTGGGCTCATTTCATTTCCACCGAATCTTAAGAAGTTAGTTTTATTACTCATAACCTTCCTGTTTGTGTTCTGAACTGACTTGGCAGATTGTTAATCGCTCATAAAAAGCTCTTCCTCATACTTGATTTTGATATTTATTCTATTATATTTTTTTGCTCTTAACTAATAATATTCAAGGTTGTAATGTGTTTGAGTTTGTATCGGAATATGAAAAAATCAGTCTACAATATTAGAAATTACCCCTTTGAAACATAATGGACTCCAGTGTACAACACTGGAGTCCATTAACACAAAGTGCAACACTCTTATTTCAGACCCAAATCTGTTGAAAAGATTAACGCGATAGTTTTCTTTATTAGAAATATTGAGTTATCTATGAGACCTCTAGTTGTTCATTAGTTGTTTGAAGGGAACTTAAATGAAATGGAATCCTCTCATTCTGTAAAGCTTGTGATGAAAGGGATTTATGTGTAGCAAATTAACAGCAAGGACCTATAGGAACAATCTTATTGTAGTAGAGGGAAGATGAAAGGTGATTTCAATGAGGAAATGTCATTCATCATCATCTTGAGTTATCAAATCAAGGATTCGTTTTTGCCAGCTCTCCAAACTATACTGTTTCCTACCAATCTCATCATTCAATCATAGCTCCTGGCACCAACATTTTTCAGGACTATTTACTTCATATTATCCATTCCTCTGTAATTCTCCCTCTCCTTATTTCTCTTAAATATAGTCTTGCTTCACCTATCTTTCTCCAGGATGACCAATCTACAATTCTTTTAAGCCTTCTCCATAGGCTTCTCTCTCCACCCACTTTTCCAAGACTTTTTAATACGTTACTTTCTCTCTATCCATTTGATTGTCGTCATTCTTCTGTGAAACACATGTCCATGTTCACCAATTTTCTTTTCCCAGCTACTCCCTTGGTCCAGCTGTCATGTCCATTGGAAGGTGGACTCCATGTTAATTCATGAAATATTGCTTACTATATCCCACTTGCGGAAGAAGTCGATAGGATGTACGATGAGTTAGAGGATATAATTGCGTGTGTTCCTGCAGGGAAACATTTGATAGTGATGGGGGATTGGAATGCGACGGCAGGCGAAGGAAGAGAGGGTGGTGAGGTGAGGGACTATGGGTTAGGCACGAGGAATGAACACGGGGAGAAAGCAATTGAATTCTGCAAGAGACAGGGATTAGTCATCACCAACACATGGTTTGGACATCACAAAAGGCGTAGGTATACATGGAAAATGCCAGGTGACTCAGAAAGGTATCAGTTAGATTATATTATGGTTAGGCACAGGTTTAGGAACAGTGTGATAAATTCGCACAGTTTCCCAGGAGCGGATGTGGACTCTGACCACAATTTAGTTGTTATGAAATATAACATCTGTTTCAAGAAGATACAGCAGGGGCGGTGGGTTAGGAAATGGAATATAGAAGCATTAAATGGATTAACGAGGAAGGAGTATCAGCAGGCTGTAGAGAAAATAATAGATGACGGTAAAGAACTGAGTACAATCGAAGAAAAATGGGAATGTATCAAGCAAGGGATATCAGAAGCAGCAAAAGACACTATAGGAACCGTTAACGGGAAAAGAATAAGGAAACCATGGGTCACGGATGAGATGATTGCAAAGATGGATGAGAGAAGAAGATGGAAGAATGTAAACACAGAGGCAAAATGAAGTACAAAGAGTTAAACAATAAATTGAGAAGGGCCACAAATAAAGCAAAGGAAGAATGGTGGAAAACGCAATGCGAGGATATGGAAAGTTTACAGAAGAAGGGTGAAATTGGTGCTCTATACAGCAAGGTTAAGTTATTATCGGGAAGTAAGAAGGCAAGATCTGTGCTAACAGTTAAAGATAAGTGGGGTAAGATAATAGTTGAACCAGGAAAAATCCAAGAGAGATGGAAGGAATATATAGAAACACTGTATCGTAAAGAACTTAGGCCGACAAGGTTAGACATAGAAAAGGAACATGACGTAGAAGATAGCTTAGGTCCAGGCATACTCGACGATGAAATAGAAAGGGCATTAAAGGAGATGAAAGCAAATAAGGCCGTGGGGGTGGACAACATACCTGTAGAACTGTTGAAATGTTTAGGAAAATGCGGGAAGAAGGCCCTATATGGACTGATTCATAGTATATATGAGGAAGGAATCTGGCCGGAAGATTTTGTGAGATCAGTGTTAGTTCCTATTCCAAAAAAGACAAAGGCTATATCATGTGAGGATTACAGAACAATAAGTTTGATATCCCACGCAGCTAAAGTTATTCTCAGGATCATCAACAATAGGATAGAGAGTAAGGCAAATGATTACTTAGGGGATGATTAGTTTGGGTTCAGGAAAGGAAGAGGTATGCGTGATGCCATTGCAGTAATGAGATCACTAATCGAGAGGAATATAGAATACAATCAGGACGTATTTGCCTGTTTCGTAGATTTCGAAAAAGCATTTGATAGAGTGAATTGGGAAAAATTAATGCGTGTATTGCAGAAAATCGGAATGGATTGGAGGGACAGGAGACTGATCCGCAACCTGTACATGTCTCAGACTGCTCAGGTGTGAGTGGGAAACGGAGAGTCTGGATGGGCAGTGTTGGAAGAGGTGTGAGGCAGGGTTGCCCATTGTCACCGGTGCTGTTCAACGTATATGTGGAGGAAATGATTAAGGAGGCATGGGAAGAACTGGAGGTAGGAATGAAAGTCGGAGGGGAATTCGTAAAATTGGTTAGGTTTGCTGATGACCAAGCATTAGTTGCTCAGTCAGCCAAGGGGTTGCAAGCATTGCTGAGTGAATTGGAGGTTCAGTGTGATAAATATGGGATGAGAATCAATATTAATAAAACAAAGGTTATGCGATTTTCCAGAAAGGAAAAGGCTAAGTTAATATTAAAATAGGCGGGGAAAAAATAGAGCAGGTAGAGCAGTTTACATATCTCGGAAGTGCTTTGGACCAATACGGTCAAAGTGGTAGGGACGTAAGGAGAAGAATTGCGCTAGGCAAGGAGGCTTTCTCAAGGAGGAGGGAGTTGTGTGATGGGGACGTTGAGTAGGGAGGTTAAGACAAGACTCGTAAAAACTCTGATATGGAGCCTAGCTATGTACGGTGCGGAAACGTGGTCACTGAAGCAGGAGGATAGACATAGATTGGAGGCTTTTGAAATGTGGGTGTGGAGAAGAATGGAGAAGGTGAAATGGGCCAAAAGGAAAATAAATGAGGAAGTACTAGAGATGGTGGGTGAGGAGAGGGGTTTGTTGAGAGAAATCCTATGGAGGAAGGAAAAATGGATGAAAGGCGTATTGAGCGGTAGTGGAATGTTGAAGAGGGTAATAGAGGGGAGAATGTTGGGCAAGCGAGGTAAGGGCAGAAACAGGATAGGGATGTTGGACGGGATGAAGGGAGGAAAGGAGTACACCAAGATGAAGAGGGTCCTGATATAGATTAGTTTGCTAGGTGGGGAGTCACAAAATGTTTACTTGATAGTTGTGTCCATCCAAAAACCTACCTTAACCGGTAGATTACCTAATAATAATAGGTTGATAATTATGAGTATCGAAGGTGATCGAGGGATAATCTTGGTTCTGAAGCCGTCTCTTATCAGCACCTGGAGAGTATATCAAGGGAAATGCTGGATTAAACGCATACAGTTCTTCATTTAGTTGCTCGGCAGTTCATGGAAATAATGAGTGATAAAATAGTGGGTGTAAAATAGTTTGAAAGATATTCATGAAAACGGGATGATAGGCGCAGATTGGTGGTTTTTGAAGACTGGGTGTGGAGAAGGATAGAAAAGGTGAAGTGGACAGAAAGGAAAACAATTGAGGAAGTGCTGGGTGTGGTGGGGGAGGAGAGGAGATATTTAGGAGAAATCATATGGAGGCAGGAAAAATGGATGACAAGCAAAAGCAGGGATGGATGGATCGGCAGTGAGGTCTTGACCACTATAATAGAGGGGAGAATATTGGGCAAACGAGGAAGGGGCAGGAATAGGATAGGGACGTTGAACGAAATGTAGGGAGGAAGGAAGTATAGGGAGATGAAGAGGGGCTTTTTGTATAGTAGGATTATGGGTTACGTTTTGTTAGAAGAGGAGGATAATTTTTGGTAGTTGTGTCCATCCAAAACCTACCTTAACCGGTAGATTACCTATAATAATAATAATAATAAATCCCACTTGCTTCTTCCATCACCGGTTCTGCTACCTAAATAGCAGAACCTATCAACTTGTTCCAATGTGTCCTACCCTAGACTTCTTGGAACCTTTCTTCCCTATTTAAGGGCTAGGTGGAAGCTGGAACTATCTAGTCTCAATCTTACCCCAATAAAAATGTTTTAGTATTATTACTATTTCAATTGCAGACTGTGTCCTTATTTCCAAAGTTGTTAATTTAGAGGATTTTTTTCATCCCCCGGTTCATATTTGCTACTATCCTTTTCAGGATGTTTTTCATCTCTACATGTATAGTTTTATCACCTGCAAATCATGGCATACATATTCTTTTTCCCTGAATTTGTACACTTCCTCCTTTACTTGATTTTGTTTAGTGCCTTCTCCCATCTTACTCCTTTCTTCAGTGTAGCTTCTTCCTTGCTTTCACCACATCTAATCACTTTGGACTGCTCTCTGTACAGTGTTCATCTATCTTGTCAGTGTAGTTAATTCCAGTTTTCTGTAGGCCCCACAGCATCATTTGTTAGTGCATTTTGTCAAAATCCTTCTGTACATCAAGTAATGCAATATGATTCTCGTGATCAATCTTTATCCTCTTCTGCACAATGAATCCAAGGACAAAAATAGTTCCTTTTGTTTCTCTGAACCTAATCTGATGCTCATGTAAATAGTCTTCCACTTTCTACTGTATTCTTTGGTAGATCATTCTTATCATAACCATGAATGCATGGGTATTCAGGCTAATTTTTCTGAAGTATTCACATACTTCTACCTTTTTATTTTTTGGTGTGTGGACTATTAGGGACCCCTCTCAAGCACATATCACATATTAAGTTATGCATCTCTCTCAGATTATTTTTTTTCTGTATGGTGCATTAGTTGCGAGAGTATAACCAAAGTTAAGCACTCTGAGGGGCAAATGGAGAACTAAGGAACTAATATCCATTCTCATTATAATCGAAATTATCCTTTTATTCCATGGATTGCTCTTCTTTCATAATTTATGTGTGTTCAGTTGGTCTTCATCTTCGGTAAAAATTGCACCATTTCTATCCCAAATGGCAATGATATTTGCTCTACATGCATTAACCTTTCTCTGGATATGATGGTGCTGCACTCCTTTGCACAGGGTCTTCATCCACTCTTCCCTGTTTTTTGTAGCACATCTGCCCTCTTTTTGTTGGTCCTGAATTTTTATACTTCATTCTCTCTTCTATTAAGCCAGGTATTTCATCTGCAATCCATGATTTCCTTTTCATAGGTTTCCTTCAGTCTTTAGTTTCGTCTCTGCTGCTACTAAAAATTCAGTCTCCATTTCCAGTCCATATATCTTCAATCGATCCTATGTTCTCACATTTTTCCATTTCCTTTTCCAATTTCTTTTGAAAATCCAACCTCAGCTCAGCTTCCTTCAATCTGGTTAACTATCATTCAGTCTTCATTGTCTTCTTTAGTTCCTTAAATTTTAGATGACACTTCTTTAGGGATAAATTTTGGGGACTGTCAACATATGTCCCTGTATAGCTTATGCATCCATTATATTATTCCTAAATCTCTGCTTCACAAGTATGACATCCATTTGGTATCTTCTCACACGTCCTGGCATAGATGTAATTTTTTTGGGTTGTTCTGAAAGTTTGTTTGCCACAACCATTTTTTATTGTTTGTAAAACTCCAAAGGCCTTTCTCCTTTTCCAGTTTAATTCCATACTCCAAATTTCCTAGTGTTTTTCCTTGTTGGCTTTCTCCAATAATTGCATTTCAGTTTCCAAGTATAATTTGATTTTTTCTCTTTTTTCATTTTTGTATAACTTCAAAGATATCATCAGACACCTCCACCTACATCTAATGTATGTAATCCCATTCTATTCATCACTAAGTTCACATCCTTTTACCTTCCACGTGCTCAGAGTAACTGGACATTCTTAGCTCCAGTCCTAAATTGTTTGACTGATGCACTCTGAAGTCGTCCCCACGCTGCAAAGTTCCAAATGGGGGACTAGTTTATAAACTGGAATATTGTGCTCGAGAAGGATTCCTCTTGAGCAGAATACATTGCTCATTTCTGCTATTTGATTCAATGAAAGAAAAGGAGTGGATTGTGGAGCTGCTCCTTGGGATGGTAATGTGTTGGTTTCCCAGTCTTTTCCACCCTTTAGTGCTGCAGCCATTAAAGCAATTGTGACCACACCTGCAGTGAGATGAGTGTTGCTGTACTCACCACTATGGGCTCCACCTTCACACGTATAAAGGAGGTCTGATGCCTCCTTCTCTGGGTAAAATGTGACCTGTTGTTTGGTGGCAGTCATGTGCCAAGTCAAAGCACCTTCATAGACTACTCTAGAATTTTAGGCCATCCTACCCAAAGATGGTCTTCTACGTCCTCCAAGAACCACCACTAAATATGTCCATGGCTGTTTGTTTGTCTAGTGAACTCACTTATTTTGCAGCTAACCTCTATATCCAGAGAGACTCAGTAGATGACCTCAATGGCACAAAGCTTGGCTAGGAAATGCCATTCAACCTACTATAATTCTAATGTTGATTTCGAAAAGGTAAAATTTTAAATTCAATTTCCATTCTAAAAATTAATCATGGAGAGAGGGTTTTTTTCCATCCAGCAATTGTATGTACCACTATAGGTGGCAAAAAAGCAGGATGGAATCATTCATATAAGTTCAAGATGTCAACAACTTCTAATTCAGATCCACATTTTGGGAAGATGTAAAGTGCAAAAGAGCTTGGTCCATCATTAAAATTGTTCCCTTGTTCAAGGGCTTTGCATACTTATTTTTAATTACAAAATATTGTCTGTCAAAACACGACTCACCATCCTCTACAACAACCCCTCTTCATCCCCGTGACTCCCGTCTTCCCTTCATTCCGTCCAGCATCCCTATCCTATTCCTGCCCCTTCCCCATTTGCCTAACATTCTCGCCTCTACAACCTGATACTGATATTTTTGAACAATTGTTATCAGCATTTTTTCTATTGATTTCTTCCAAAGTGATAGATATAAAATTTCCCATAAAAGTTGTTTTCAGCATACACTTCAAATCATCTATAAATCTTGATAGTATTTGTTGGTTTCCTTATAATATAGTCCCATCATTTCTGAATCTTCAGTTTTGTAAAGGGCCAGATTACATCAGAGACCTCACACTTAATATTCTAAAGAGGCTGCCTGTTTAAAGAAGTAACCGCACTACATTTTTCCAGGTGTAATGTTCACATAAATTAACCACCTCGATCGGTTGATTAAAAAGTCAAATTTTACCAATTGAGAGGATGAAATACTGAAAATTCATTAGGGAAAAATTAAAAATTACCACATGAAATTATTTTGAAATAGGAAATGTGTTGGAAAACGTCAAAGTACCGATAATGCCTCAGAACACCTGTATGAACAACTATAAAATTATACAAATGTATTAACAACTGCACAATTATATTAATTGCCGTCATGTATATGATGCTGTTCAACTATAAGCCCATTCAATGATAGAGCATTGTTACATTACGAGATGAATACAATGTTGCTGGCTTATCCTGCTCTTTCAGCAAAAAAACTCTTACTCCTGCAATGTTTATATCGGAATTGCTGTACAGAGGGAATAAAATAATGCAGTATTCACATGTGTAGTAAAGTTATTCATAAATTCTTACCAAAGTTATTCATAATTATTGAAATCAATTGAGAACAAATAGGTATTAATTGTACTTACTGCTGGAATTATTAGTTTTCATCTCTTACTTTCTTGGGAATGAGTTTAGTACCCCCTTATTTTTTAATGATTATTTTAAGTCAAAAGTAAGGGTATATGTAGGAATATAGATAACTTGTTCTTAAATTATTAATTATAAAGTGATTTCTCTTGGAAAAAACAACAAAATAGGTTTGGTAGTAAGAGTATTTTACTTCCAATGACAACAGACATGCTGTGAGTCAAAATTATAAATATAATTACCCCTGATGTCATATTTCACTCTTAATCAGCTGCCAATCTCAGCCATGCTCACTCCCTTTGGTCAGTCAGTAGAGTTCAGCAGATTCTCTAACCTCGGGAAGGAAATTCACCTGCCTTGGGAATTGAGCCACTTTCTTTCTGGGAATATTTATTTATTTATTTTTGTTGTGGCCTGAAAACAACACTTTTTGGCCTTTACATCGGACAACAATGACAATACAACAGTAACAACAATATAAACACTCAAGCCCTAGGTGGAAAAATCCCACCCTGGCGGGAATCGAACCCGCGACGATTGGCAGATTAGGACGTTACCTAGCCGCCACCGGGGCCATATTCTGAATCACAAAAACATCCTTATTAGTCAAATTATTATTTACCAAAAAATATTTCTTACATGTTCCATAACATACCATAATGGCCTGAAGGGTAGATGTTAAATTAAAGATTACCTGCCTTAAATTTAAGATTACTCCCCTTTCCAAAAAAATATGATAAATTTACAAAACAATTTGTATGCATTTTTACCAATTTGGCACTTAAAGGAAGGCTCGAAAAGTAATTTGGCTTCTTTCTTCCCACTTTTTTTATATATTTCTTAATTCTTCCCATCTTACCTTGTCGTGAACCTCATTCCAATTACAATGCAACAATTTCATACCATAATAATCATTTGCTTGACCAGGATTCAAACCCGGGTCCCTCGATGCCCTGTCGACTGCTCTAGCCAATTAAGCTATCAAGGTGTCCTCTTACGCTCCAAGATTTTGGAGGCTTTGAAGAAACAAGATGTTGTGATGAAATACCGTACATAAAATGTCACAGGTATTCATAGTCATGCACAATGCACCCCAGTCCACAAGGTTAAAGCCAACTTCAAACACTACGGATGTTTTACCTTTGACAAATTCCAAGAAACTGCAGGAGATGCCACCACAGTACTTTTTAATGGAGTCATCTGCTAAATGTGTATTACTATGCAGCAAGTGTGTGATAATAATTTGCATTGACTGGGATTCAAACCTGGATCCCTCAATGTCCAGCCAAGTGCTTTAGCCAAAATCTCTGAATGCAAGTGGATGCCTCAGTAGCTGAACAACCAAAGTACTTGGCCGGACATCGAGGGATCCAGGTTCAAATCCTGGTCAATGCGAATGGTTATTACATGCTGAAATTGTTGCCTTGTAATGCACGTTTAGTGGGTGACTCCATTAAAAGTAACTTTAGTAGCATCTCCTGCAGTTTCTTGGAATTTCTCATTCCAATTTCTAATAGCTGTCTTCAGTGCCATCCATTGAATTAGATAGGCAGTATTTCTTGATTCTTCTAGATATGATGTTGGGATCAATTTTTTTCGTTCTAAAATAATCCATGAACAGAAATGGTGTACTGAGCTTCTTTATTTCCCCCATTAGAGTAAATGTGTGGTCCCATACCAAGAGCTGCTATGAGCATATTGCCTTAATATAATCTTTAAAGAGCTTCACTTGAACATCAATCGCATAAATTTCTGAGATCATATCTCCTGATGTTATGGCTGCAAGGTCAGTATACATGCCTTGAAGAGTTTTTTAATTCCTTTTGTAAGGCGTTGATTGAATGTATCCAGCTTGAGAAATGATCTTTGTCTTAAAAGAGTCCCAGATTATCTTTTCGTCACGGTGCTTAGTCATTATATCAGTTGGTGTTGACATAAATAATAATCCCATTCAGTAATATTTTATTAGGCACTGTTTTGTTTTGAAATAGCATGCAATGGCAATTTTGTGGCCTCAGAATCATGGCAAATAAGCAATTTTACATGCAAAGTAATTTTGGTGATCATTCTTCTTAACCATTAGATGAAACGGCATGTCAAAGTAAATTGGTACCACATTTATTTTGCTCAAGAGGTAGGTATTCATAACACAATTACGTGCCTCTGGAAATCTATTACACAGGCCAACAGTGGTTTTGGTGCCGGAGCTTTTAATGCTGATTTAAAGAACAATTGGGGTGCTGAATCCAATTATGACACTAGTTTTTTCCTATCAGCTATAGTTTTCAAGATGTAGATATGTTGTTACTTACGTAAAAAAATCTTCTACATGATGATATGGGAATATTATATTAATAATAAAACCCACTAAATATAAAGACTTGATTTATTTCTAGGGCTGTTAAATCACCCGCAAACACAACAGAATTTTACAATACAATTGAACACAAATATTGAAATTTTTTACTGTAATAAAACAAATTGAAAAGAAAAAAATGCATAAAAACATCACTCAACACATCGGAAGCTTCTTTTGCGCGATTTTCTTGAGTGCACTTTGTTCAAACAGTCTCGTTTTAAGCACCAGCAGTAATCTGCCATCATATGGTTATCCCATCTTCCTTGGTAGCAAGCTTCCATTGTTTTTGTATCCTGGTGAAATCTTTCACCTTGTTCTTCACTTGTGTCTCCTAAATTTCCAAGAAAATTGTCTAAGTGGCTGTGCAGGTTTTGTGCTCATATTACATCCAAGTGATTTGAAGTTACTGAGCATAATGTTTACCAGCTCAATATAATTTTCACTTTTGTGATTTCCTAGAAAATTTTTTATGATCTCAACAAATGACATCCAACTAATTTTTTCAATCTCATTCATTGACTCGACAAAAGCAGGATCCTTTGTAAGTTGTCTGATTTGTGGCCCCTCTAAAATACCAGCTTTAAGTTTTTCAATACTTATATGGGGCATCTTTAGTCTTAAGTAGCCGAAGCATGGACCATCCTTGTCAAGAGCCTTTACAAATTGCTTCATTAGGCCTAGTTTAATATGTAGAGGCGTTAAGATGATTTTCTCTCTTTCAACTAAAGATTCAGCAATGATGTTTTCTTTCCCAACAACCAAGTTTTCTCTCTTAGGCCACTCCTTCTTAATCCAGTGGTTTTGTCTGTCCCTGCTATCCCAGAGGCACAAGAAACAAGGATATTTTGTGTAGCCACTTTGCTGCCCAAGAAGAAAGTTCACCATTTTTAAATCTACACAAATCACCCAGTGATGTTCCTGGTATTTTATCTTCTGTAAGACCAATGCTATTGTATCGTATTCTTCTTTCATTTTAGTTGAATGAGCGATTGGTATTGCGCCAAACCTGTTACCATTGTGAAGAAGTACACATTTTAAACTACGCTTGGAGCTATCAATAAACAAACACCAATCACTAGCATCATATTGTGATAGTAGCCCCATTTTTTCCAAAAGACCCTTAACGTCTAAACAAAATGTAAGATTGTCTTCTTGAGTAAAGAAGGGTAGCATATCCTTTTTCCTTGTGCGATAAAAACTTATTTTTGTACCGGGTTGCAGTAAATTCTTTTCATGCAGTCTTGATGCTAGTAGTTCGGATGCTTCCTTCGATAAGTTCAGTTCTCTAGCAAGATCGCTTAGCTCATCTTGATTAAATAGTTGAGGAATTGTTGATACCCCCTCGTAGTCACTGCCACTATCGTCAATAGAATGAGAAATGTTTTCAAATAACTCAAATTCTTCCTTAGATATATCTGGTAACGTCTGAAATATTGGGATCGGTATTTCTTCTGAATGGGGTACCGGGCGCGCAGCTGAAGGCAAATCTGGATATGTCCACTTGTGGCTATTTTTTCGATTAATTCCCGAAACATTTACTATGCAAAAATAACAGTCGTCAATATGGTTCACAGGTTCTCTCCACACCATTGGCACACCAAATTGTAGGCTTTTCCTTTGTCCTGTTGTCCATTGCCGCAGATGTTCAGTACATGTTTTACACACAAAATGCGGTGCCCATGTTTTATCTTGGTCACCAAGCTTAACACCAAAATATCCCAAGTATGCACGTTTCACAAAGTCTGTAATATTTTTCCTATTTTCTTTTACCATATATTCCCATGTATGCTTATAGATTTATTTAACTTTGAAAATTATTTTCCGGAATATATCAAATATTAAAACAACTAATCGTAAGATGTGCCATATCTAAAAAAGTAGAGCTGTTAAATAAAAACGGATTTCATATGTAGATTCAGCTCTACAAATATAGTTAAAATCAACACAAAGATTCCCGGCACCAAAAAAAAAATATTTTTTTGTAGGCCTGTGTTATCATTGAAGTTAAGAGGGTAGGCTTCTGCAAAGTAAACTTCCACATCCAGGACTTTTTGTTCCACAAATTAATTTTTTGCCAGAGTTTCATCAGGTGATATCTTCAGGCCTCTCAGCTGGTTATATTTACAAGGTTTTGTAGTTAGAGGGACTACACAACATCCATCACTTGCACTAAATTCTTGATGCAGAATGTTTAGCTATTTTGCTAATTGTTGCTCTTGCAGTTTTATGGTTACTCGAGTGTTCAGATTTCTGGCCACTCTTCAAAGGTGTGCAAAATTTAGAGAATACCCTTGCAAACCATGAAATCATCCTTGTTTGGGTCTACAAAATGATTTCCTTGTAATAATATCACTTATTTTCACTATTGCTTGCTTTCACCATTGCACATATGCTCTAGTTAAATTGTATTTTCTCTCTGCCTCACAATACTGTGTGTCTTCATTATGGTACACCACCATTAACTTAAAATATCTGTTGTAACTCTATTTAATTTCTCTTGACATCTTTTATTTTACTGGGATTCCTTTTTTTTCAATTGATTTGCAATTTCAGTTTTTTGGGGTGTCATGTGTTTTTTTTTCCAATAATTTGGACTATATTACTTATTCAAACTTAGTGATGTGTGATCTATTGGAACACTCTCATGAAACTTAAAATCCTTGAAATACCTGGAAGTCTTATTACAGCTCTAGCATACCAAATGAAAAGTGTCATGCGTACATATGTTCATTTAAATTGTATCCAACTAGTTTAAATTTTGTCTAGAGTTACATGTTACATATAATGTACAATATTATATGTATTGTTTTTTTCAATGCTTAATACATAAAGATTACTTCCCAGCCTTAAATACCCCTTCCATTATTGGCACTGGTGTGCTACTCAGGCATTCTAGGAGCAATTTTATGAAAGTTGACTGTAATTGTTTGTGCTGTTGCTTACATTACCAAATATTTGTAAAGGTAGGGTATGTGACCTGGGGTATTTTGCTATGCATTTAAAGGAAGGTTAATCTCACCTTCAAATGTATTACTTGACTATAGGACAACTCATGACTCCTTTATTGCATTGTTGTGAAAACCCTATTTTCCCCTTTGGTAAAATATGGTGAAACACTTAGTCACTCTTTCACAATTCAAATTGTTTTAACTCCTGTTGTTGGCTATATTTTTTATTATATTAATAGTATTAAATTATTTTCCATCTCTGTTTACCGATCATTTGACTAGTTTTCCTTTCATTACCACTGCTGTCCCATGGAAGATCTACCCCACTTTAAAATAATCTGTAATTATTGCTCCATTAATTTTCACTTTCTTTCTTTCTCATTTCTAACTTACGAGTATTGCCTCTTCCAAAACTTAGGCTTGATCATTTTTTCTAACTTCTCAACCCTGCTGCAGCATTCCAAGTTCCTATTCTATTGATGCTAGCCTTTTATCTTCTTTCCTGCTCCTTTTGCCTTGGCTGCATGGGGATGCTGTGTGATGATGTACATGGAGGCTTTGCCTATCCCCACCCTTTATCATGACACATCTCCAACTGGGATTAGTCTCATAATTGCCCAAATTTCAATATTCCCTAATTTGGTTGCCCTATTTAATTGGAAAATTGGTGTAATTTTTAGTTTTCTTCCTTGATTATAAATGTGAAAACTCCAACGGCAAAGATAGCCCAGGTTTAGCAAGCATGACTACCTCCAGCTCCAAAGGTCACCGGCTCAATTCGCAAAGGTGGCAAAAATTTTGCAATTTGGAAAAATTAGCTTTCTGAAATTTCTGGAACAATTTATTAAAAAATTGACCCATTCTAGAACTACTACTCTGCACCAAGGGTTCAGTTTCACCAGAAGGCACTATGGCATGGAACGAGAAGATCAGTCTAGTGCAGGAGTACATGCTAATATGATGGCATTCAGAAGAAGAAATAGAAGAAGTATAATGGCAACAGGAAAGGCTCTAGGAGCAGTAAAAGGGAAATGGGAGAGTTTGGAATGAAAAACAATGTCCCACGGGAGAAATATTGATGATTGATTGATCTGTAATGAAAAGAACATTGTGATGGGAAACACCCTTTTACCAATTTAAGTGAACTTCATGTTGTTTAATGTAGCTGGTGGCTCACAACATAATTTAAATAAATTTGGAACTTGCATCATCCCTCATTTGTGGTAGAATATTGATTATTAAAAAAATATTCACAGCCAAATTCCGTGCAGGAAAAAATGTTCACACACAAAAGTTGCCTTTGGATTCATTGGGTTTTTACCTTACAAACTTACAGTATTCATGCACTTGCCTCATTTTCAGTATTGCTAAGATAAATGTCTAATAATCAATGTGAATTTTGCAGTAAAGTCTGTACTTCAACATGTATTCACTTTGGATGGCATGAAAATTGGGATTATGAAAGAAAACTTGGAGTACTATAATATTGAAAATATTATCCTTAGTACATTTCTGCCTTTACACCAAATGGTTGTGCTTAGATGATGTCACAAATAGTTTTTCTTACTTAATTTTTCATTTCACTCTAGTTGTAGATATCATACGTATAATTTTTGAACCAATTATATGGGTTGTTCAATAACACCTTAGAAAATCCAAGAGATGGCTCATGTAATGAAAAAGATTGCAGTAAGCTTCATCTCTTACTAGATGTTAAAGTTTCAGCTATTCCCATGACATGGGTTCATTTTCATAGTTGATTGAAGCAACAAACTTTTGTTATTTAGAAAAATGGAATGAGTTCTGTGCAGTGATAAACATGTCTATTTAAAAGCTTCAAAACCCTGATAGATCAAAGCCAAGTTGATTTGAGTTCATGGTGTATTTTTTTCCTTTTTTTGTGACTGGTTCACAATTGGGCTAATGAGTTGAATCATCCATATGCACACAAATGGTGAAAATTGTTTGCGACATTTGAGTGGAAGTGGCTTTTTATGAAATGATTGACAAAATTCACGTTATGGTTTTGAGTGATGAATCAGCATGTGCAAAATAGTTTTGCCCATAGTCATATCACAAGGTGCAGTGTTTTCAATTTTGCACGAAAATGGATAAGAAAAAATCTGTAAGATATGTGCCATGTTTGCTCTCAGCAGAGAACAAATGCAATCATGTGGCTGGCTCAGAGATTGATGTGGTACTTTTTTGTAATAATTCAGACAAGTTTCTATATCAATGCATAACCATGGAAGAAATACACTACTACACTCCACAGAGAAAGTAACAGTCAAAACAGTGGGTCTCCAAAGAAAGTGAGGACGATGAAATCAGTGGACAAAGTGATGGCAATGGTTTTTTGGATGCAAATAGGATCATCTATATTGATTACTCAGAAAAAGTATCAATGAGAAATGGAGAGTATTATCCATCATTATTGCACTGGCTGAACAAAGCATTCAAGAAAAACTATGTATGGCAATGAAGAAAATTCTCTTCCACAAAGACAATGCATGGGTGCACACCAATGCAGTTTGGATGCTGAAAGTTATGCAATGAAACTTTTTTCAATTTCTATCCTTGAAAATATGGACTTGTGGGAAATGATAAACATTGGATGAGTAAGCACCAACACAGATGCCTATTTTGGGGACCTGAAATCCTACGTTCTGGAAGGCATTGAAAACTGGAGGAACATTGGCAAAAGTTTATTGACCTAAAAGGAGATGTCTTTGAAAAATAAAAAACTACCTAATATATTTTTTTTCCTAAGAGCTTATTGAATGCCCCTCTTATTTATCCAAATTTAGGGCATTAGAAAAGACCATAGTTCTATCCGAATAGCGTTCACTTGAATTGCACTCCTGGAACTTGGCTTTGTATAACCTATCAAAGGTATTAATTTAGTTATGATTACAATTAGTTCTGTAACAAACTGAAAGCCATTTCATTATTCATGGTGCAAATTATGCAAGGTGATGTAGTAAAATAGACATGAGTCTCATAAAAATTCATAAAGTTGCCTTGCATAACTACTTAATGCAAACCCCATACCTTCCATTCTCGTCCATCCAAGAACTCCTTGGGCTCTACCACATCAAATTCATGAAGTAATTCAATGTCGTATGAAAATATCATAAACTTCATTTTCATCTGTTATTTAATGAGCATGAAAAAATCTATTAATGACAAGATTTGAGTTTGTCATAATTTTGTGTGTGAACATGAAGTGCTCAATTTTGATGCATGTATTTGTACACTGAAAGTGTGCATCCAATCAGACAGAGCACATGCAGCATAGCCCTGCCCCTTCATTTTGTGTATAGAACATCAGCAAAGTTTCAACTGCATACATCTACGCATTACATTTTATTATTTAAAATGCCCATGTGGGAATCATTGCTGATCAGGTTAGTAAGGTGGATAATGAATTTGCCAACAAACATTAAGGTTTTGTTTGTGTTAGGAGTCCTACTTTGGGCATGGGTGTTGTCAACTCTGGTGGTTTGGCACCTGATAACCAGCCAGTAGCATATTGTGATTCCAGGGGGCAGAGAAACCACCAGATTCATCCAGAAAGAACAAAAAAGTCTCATGGCAGCTTTTTCACAATGGGTTTCTGGGCCCATTTAGTCTTGAAATTTCTGCATTTACATTGACTCAAAATTTACAGTTTATTGTAGGTGTTTTTCCTATTATGGCTTTGGAGAAAAATTTATTTATTCCATCCCTTGAAATATTTTCTTTTTTACTCTTTGAGTGGAGGAATAACTGAGGTAGGAAACACTTATGAATTCAATTAAATCGATTTTATATTCCTGCCTTATTTTTCTGACCTGTTTTAGTTTATGGCTTGTAAATTTGCCATCCATCATGCTTAATTTTAATAATTCCTTCTACCTATTAGATTAAGCAAGGTTTTTTAATGAATCAAGCATGATAGGTATTTCACAATTGCTCTATGCTCTGTAACCAGTGTTTTATTCACTGTAATAACTTCATAGGCCTTTCCTTCAAATGACCTTTTCTTTCAAATTAAGTCATTTTTTAAATGTTGATTATATCTCTCTCCATTGTACAAGCATGTACTTTTTTGACTTGAGTTCTTTTTCTGTGAGGGTCAACCTTCTATTCTCATTCCCTGTACTCCTCAATTTCTGCTTCCCCAAATTTTCCTTTCCCAGTAGATGTTTTTTTCTTTAAGTGATAACTGTGGTAAATGTTTACCTTACACAAACCTGTGAAATACCTATCGCTCCTTCCTCGTGAGTGCCTCGTGAACTGTTTTAGGGTTATATTTCTATATTCATGGAATGTTATACCATTCCAACTGGAATTGTTTTTTCCTCAAATATTTAAGCAAATTCTTTATCCTTGTTTGAGCAAAAACAAAGGGGAGCCTGGGAGAGTTTCTTCATTCAGGTTATAAGATGTGGATTCTTGGGAAACTCTGGAAATTCAGAGCTTTTATAAATTCAAAACATAGTTAAGCATTGTTTTGCTAAGGAATACATTTTATTTGTAAGCAGTAGAGCATTCCTGCAACTGCCTTCTGAGTACACCCCATATGTCTGTCGGCATTGCTGTGCATGTCACGTGATGCTCATGTGCATTTCAGCTTGCCCCAAAGAATAGAATCAACACTAGAGCAGTGTCCGTAACTTGAGGTAGGGCTGGATGACTAAGTAGCCAAGGGGAAGGTGAGGGTAGAATTCTGTTGCAGAGAATCAGCAGAAGTAAGTTGCATATCTAGTGCAGTAGATTTTTCAGAGCTCAGTTGAGTATTGCTTAGCCATAGCAGGGAAATCATCTACAAAACAAGAAGAGCAGAAAATTGTGTATCAGGGAAGCTGTATAACCCATTAAGTTGTGCAGAAAAGTATGGGTAAAATGTTTTATGATAGAGTCACTCTAACTAAAGACTGATTACCTGGAATTTAATATGCTAAGATTCTTTGACTGCATTGACCAGAAGGAGCGGTTGCATAATAGTTCATATGATATTTCAATTTGTAACCAACATTTAAATCTTTCTTGAAATTTGAATTTTAAAATGACAACACTAGAGTTGTTTAATAGAGAGTGATCATAAATTTTTCACTCATGTAATTTGGAACACAAAAGTTTCATTTTATGTTATATTGCAAGGTTAAAGTGTAATGTACTTGTGGTACACAATTCATTGACTTGACTCCAGTGTTGCATCAGCAGCAGGCAATGCAAGTTGAAACATGTACAGTTGGCATATGCCTTCTTCTAATGATGAGAAATGAATTCCACGAATGTGTTTCTCCACATCAGGGAATAGGAATAGTCATGGAGTCAGGCTAGACTATAAGGAGGATGAGGGAAATACTTCACCTTAATATTTATAAGATATTCAGGGAAAAAAATTTGTGATGCGGTGCCTTATCCTGGTGCAGCATCTTTGAAATATGGTCATGGAGAATTCAGCATCATCATCAATCAACAATTGTGTGCTGACATCGCATGCTGACACATTATTCCCTGAATATTGTAAAATGATATGACCGTCACTTTCTCAGAAAAAGTCCCCACTTAGGCTATTTTTAGTTTTGATGATTCTGTAGATTTCCATTAAGAACTTTGCTGTTTTCTCTCAGGATGAAAATACTGCTCGCACACAGCTGAAGCTGGAAGTTCTGCGAGATGTACAGGATACAAATATAGGAGACCATTTGCTATAAAGGAATCGAAAGCTTCCTATGAGAGAAGTTGTACTTTAAATTTTACAGTGCTGTTCCTTTTTTAGTACTTTTTATTGCACTCAATTGTGTGAGTTATTGTTTACATAGACAATTAAAATTACTGAGAAAAAGTGCAAAGAAAGGAGGTTAGAGTGGTGGGGAAACAATCGATTCATGGCCATTAACATTTTCCTCTCTCACCAAGAACAGTTCCTGTAGCCAAGGACTGAGCACCATCAAAGAAATTTTTACTGCTAATGGTTACAATGATGCCATTATTGTCAATATATTGCAGAAGAAATAAAAACAAATAGTTACCAGAAATATCTTCTCCAGGCCTAAAAATATTAGAACAATGCTTGTTGGCATAAGTTACTCTATTTAGGCACTGTCAGTTCCAAAATTGCCTTTTCATTCAGTATAAGAACAAATGAGCATTTGATATCCTCTATAGCCTTTTCTTTGTTCCCAAAAAAAATGCTTGACCATAGGCCCCTTGCATGCATGGGAGTACATTAACTACATTGTGGAGATTACAATATGGCATATTGTGGAGATTACAATATGACATCTTCATCAGAAATGAGTACACATTCCCCTGGCATTCACCCATATCTGTCTGTATTCCGTCACCCACGCTCCAATAATCCACCCACCATCTGCTCATACTATGTAACTTTCATAAAGCCTGTAGTGCAAGAACTATTGAACCATTATTTCCTTCTTTGTAACTCCCTTCGCTTGCCTTACTGGTATCATCCCCAAGCTAATGCCTACCTTGTAACTGTTGTTTTCCTTCCTTTCTGATCCCAACCCTCTCCCCCTTTATTTTCCCCACAATTTTATTACATATTACAGGTTAGGTTTAGATTTATTACATATAGGCTAAGCTAAATGTTAGCCTTTGAAGCATCAAAATATTTGTTGTGTCAAAAAATAAGTATGAAGTATACTTATTAATTTTATTTCTGCCTACTTTAAGATAGAGTTTTGAAAAGCTAAGGCATCTACAGTCAGCTAAATTGTTGTTTTTTTTATTATTTTTTCAATGATAAACCTGTAATATATTTCATTTATGAAACATGAAAATGTACTGTTGGATAACCTCCTCTCTCTCTCCCCCCCTCCCAACCTCTACTTTACAATTTTCAATAATAGCTGTGTTATCACATGGGAATATCTAAGAAATATTAGAATTATTTTTCTTCCAAGAGGAGGCTTTTTTTTTGCCTTTTCTCTGTCCATTCTTGGAAAGACCCCCCTTGTTAGGATAGGTTTCGTAATTCATGTTAGCGTTTCAAGTGCTATAGAAATTTTATGGCCCAAAATTTTTAAAAATATTATTTTCTTAGGTTTTGTGTTTAATTCATTATTTTGTATACCCATAAAAAAGAAGCAAATATAGAATATGGCATATTTTTAAAAATATATAATTAATTTAATCTTTTTAATTATGGTATATATTTAAAAAATATATGAATACACATACTTTCACCAGTCATTTTCAGTGGCCACTAAAATGGCCATGCTTGTTATCTCTGTTAATGTCTTAAATTCCCCGGGTGATATGAAGAATAATCATCACTAGAATCATATGTTGTAGTCATCAGTAAATGAAATTCTTATTATTGCATAAAGAATACACCACATAGCCTGGCTCTTTTAGCCAATGGGAAAGGACACTTTTTGTTTCAGTGAAATATGTACAAGCTGCCAACCTGCATATTACCTGTCAAACAGTAAATAATTAGACTTATTTGGTAGCATGAAAGCTGTCAGTGATGCACTTATAATAATTTCTCAATTTAAAAAGTGTTTATATTATTCACATAGAGCTAGAGTCATTCTTATATTAGTAAACAGCTTTTGTTAAATTAATATTACTCGCCACTCTTTTGCAAATATTTCCTTGTTCATTATTTTTTTTACTTTTTATTCAATTTATTTACCCTTTTTATGAAAATATACACAAATACATTGCATAAAATCTTAAACGGCAATGCTATAAAAATCATCCTAATATCAGCAATAATATTCTCAGTGGTTCTTTGAAATGCTTATAGAAGTGGAATAATCTGTGTAGAGGCAAATAATCTGGCCACCTTAATAATGCATTCATGATGTACTTACTTTGGATGATATTCAGTTGATGGAGTCGACAACAACTCTTGATGGCCCATGGCAGTTGATGATATTTGAGTAATGTAAGATACATCAATAGGATCAACATCAATGAGGGGTGATTGAAAATTAAGTTTTTTCCTTCAATCGGCCAGGAAAACACCAAAGCCACTAAGTAAAATAAATATGGTATAATATATTAGTAAATAAAAATAGAATGAAAAGTGAGTGTGGGAAAATGGCAAAGTGGCATCTGAGGAAATGGGAAAGTTCAATATTAATTGAGAAATATATAATTTTAGGTAAATTTCTGTGAAGCACATAAATATGTTCACAAATCAGCAATTTTCAATATGAATCATATAAGAAAGACACGAAACAAAATCACTTCCTAAGAAGTATAGAAGTAACTCTTAAAACTTAAGTAGGCAGCAAGAGTCAATGAAAGAAATTTAAAAATAAAGGGAAATGCTGTATGGATATCAAACAAAAATTTCCTTCATTTGAGTTGAAGAGCATTGTAATATAGAAGATATTTCAAACCATTTTTACATGGTTATAGATTATTTTTATGATGGAATGTGGTTGTTATGTGTAGAGTAAAACCTATGCCATTATATAGACACACATTGAAGTACATCTTAAATGTAGCACAGTTCTCCTTGATATATTAAATTCATTTTTTTTTTTAAGGAATGATAGTGACTGGAGTGCACTGAGATGAATAAAAGCTCACACAAGCTGCTGATGTAAAGAAGTATTATGATAGTAAATATTACAGTAGTAAGGGTGGTTAACAATAAAGCAGTTTTAAAAAATGGAGGAAATTTACATAGTGTTCCTATTGGGACAGTTAATTTTTTCTGCCTGGAAAGTATTTTAGTTAAGCTAGTATAAAAAATCTGTAATCATGTATTAGGCTGAGAAGACCACATTAGGAATAGAGGATATTATAGGTTCATCTCAGATTACATTGTCCTTTTAGTTTCATGTGGGGCACTGATAGATAAAATGGTCCAATTTAGCATTTCAGTAATGTGAGCTGTTTGGTACAGATCCTATTAGATTCTTGCCTAGTAAGAAAAGTCAAGTTATTCTATTAGAAATTGCACTCAAGGCTAGCTTAAAGGTAGGTGGGTCAACAATTTTCCTCTGGCATTAATCCTGTCTTGAGATACATTAATATTTACTGAGTTATGTTTTTAGCATGAAATGATGTTATATTTTGGAATGCCTAAAACCAAACTACTATATTTACATATTTAAGATATGCTGCCTCTGATTTTACTGTCATATTTTAACACAATTACTTCTGCCAAACAATCACACTAACAAATTTTAAATTGTACTAACTTTGAAATGAATTTTTCATTTCATATTAGTCAAAACTTTGTTTCTGCATGTTGGCAGGTGATGAAATTGAAAGTTTTGAGCATATAATTCCTGTTGTTTAGGGTCAAGATTGCTGTAGGGTCTGTACAAATAGATTACCTCACACCAGTGTGTGGAAAAAAGAATCACAATGCTCATTATTTCAAAAATGAAATTCTTGATCTGCTGGCAGAATGAGGCTAATAACCATTAAAAATACACTTAAATTCCAAACTCAGTCACTGAAGATATAAGAGTTTCATTATTTATGTCGGTTCTTTATTCTAAATTTCATTATTAAGAGACTCACTTTAGTAGTTTATTGTATGAACTTTTGGTTTTCTATTCATATTGTTCTCTATTGGCATCATGTTTGAAATTTGTGATGTAATTAATGAAGAGGATACTGTTTGTCAGTCAATAGTGGCAGTAACTTTAAACAGCTTCATTTTTTACTCCCACAATGCTAGAACTGATCACGTCCACTTCATATTCAAAACTATTTTAAGTTGCTTATTCACTTTTGTTTGCTTATATTGCCTCAAAACAATGACCTTACTTTCTAGGAAATGAATTCAGCTGCTGGGAACAGCAAAATAAAATGTACATAAGAATGTGTCTCCTATGAATTGTTACTTTCTATGTAACATAAGTCCCTAGCACCACATGTATGCCCGTTTCTGGGTGTGTGTTACCTTTTTCCAATTAGTCATGTATAATCGGTATATCACCACTTGAATCAGTCGTCTATTGTTTTGCTAAATGGCTGTTAGTGTTGATTTCAATAATGCTCTTAAATATTGTGTGAAGTCTTCTTGGGCTTTGGGTCAAGTTGTGCATTTCTGTTGACAGTTTGATGTGCGTCTCATTCATCATCTTCAGGTGTACTTCGATCCGAAGGCATGACAATGATTAACAAGTGGCACATCAAAACATCAGCAGAAATGCAGAACCTGACCAGTTGGAAGGCCTGTGAAGACTTGGAAAAAAACTCAGAAAAACACCCGGAAACAACCAGATCTTTCAAAACTATGGTTTTGTGAGATAAAAGCATTGAAGTGGTAAACAATGTTTTGGGGATTTTATTCATAGGATATTTGGGGAGAGCGAGAACTTTATGCATTGAGTATTCTGAGTAACTTTATATTCGTGAATATGAATACATGTTTGTGATTTTTTGGATTTAACTTTAGTGAGATCAATGACAAAAAGTCATGTTTTGGTACTTCTAATGTTTTCACATTCTGCCAATAATGGTAAATAATTCCATTATTATTCCATTTAAAATTGCTGATATTTTCTTGGCATCTAATTTGTAGAGTTATTTTCCTTATGTCTAGGAATAGAACTTTGTATTCCATGTTTCATTCTGATTGAAATCCAATATTACTGTTTCATATTTTGCCAGAATGCTTCGAGGTGCATATTTATGGCATTTGACAATAGGGTTGATGGTGCATTTTCCTTTACCTAGAAAAAACTTAATTTAACTGAGATCTCCAAATCCTGTTTCCTAATTTTAGACAATTTTTATGTCACCAGCCATCATCCTGGTCAAAAGTAGGTGTTCAGATTACCATGTTGAAAATTGAAAGGGAGGATGGTATTTGATCATTTATACTGAAAGGGAACACTTGTGAATTCTCCTGTGACTATGAAAGAGCACATCATGCTTAAGGAATTTGAGTTTAACCCGGAGGTACCTGTTCATTCTGAGTTAACATGGGGAGATTCACTATTCAATTTTTTAGAGTTTAGCTTTTTCGCCTTAAAAAGTCCTTATTTGAAATTGTTAATCAACATAATGCATATTTCTTTATAGCTTGAAAGAACGACCTATCAGTCCAGCCCCAGGAATTGGCCACCAGAATGTAAATGTTCCCTCCCTGGCCAGTCCCCTGCCAAGTACAGGTAGCCCAGCAGCCTCTCAAGCTGCAACCACTGGACCCCCTCCCACTGCCGTCGTATCAGCATCTTCAAATTCCATGATGAACCAAGCTCCAGTATACCGTTCCCCTGGCCAGAATTCTCCTCTTTCCCAGAATTCAGGAATGGCAGTAGGGCGACAAACACAACCTCCACAGTCATCACAACAAACTCAGCAGCAGCCGCAGCCTCATGTTGGAGGTTCGGTCGGGAGTTTCCCTCCTCAAACAACCAGTGGTACCTCATATGGTGTCAGAATAACTGAAGGGGCCAATGCACAGGTTATGGTATCACCCCATCGGCTTCCCAGCCCTCTAGTTGTCGGCTCCCCTCAACTTCCTGTTGGGGCACCTGGATCAGAGATGCATGGCCGTGGGACAGGAGGGCCACCACGTTGGCAAATGACACCAAATCCTGCAGCTGTAGCAGCTGCAGCAGTTGCTGCTGCAGCTGCAGGACAGCAAAATCAACAGCAGCAAAATTTGACTGGGAATATGAATGTTGCCATTCCTGGAAATAATATGTTATCCCAGCCAATGGGGGCTGGTAGTGGTGCAAGTGGTACTCCAGTGAATGCTCCTGGTGGGATGGTTCAGTACATAAGAGCATCAACCCAAGGCAGTCCGCTAATTGCTCAACTTACTCAGCCCTCTTCTACTACTAATGTTTCACCAATGGGGAACAACATTGGTAGTCAGTTCACAAATCAAAGGATAGAGGGTGAGTTAACTTCAGTATTTATTCAGCTCTTGCAGCAAGACTTGTTGTATCCTAGCATTGGGAAAGACATGGAAAATAGCCTTTTTATCTTATTTTATCTGTCATTCTCAAGTGAATTTATCCACAATCCAAATTTAAAATCATTAAAGAGCAGGTGAATATAAGGTGTTGAGTTTTGGGCTTTGAAAATCAAAAGACCTTCAGTTTTCTGATTTTCAGATTGGGAATTTTTATATTGACACATTGGCTAATGATAGTATATTCAGTACTACTAATGGTGACAGTTGTTTCTAAGGTACATGAAACTCATCTGAAATTTAAATTAAATGAAAGTATGCTTATTTGTTTGCCACAATACTCGACATAATGGCCTGTGTTGAAACTATGACTGGTGACCATTACAGTCTGCAGAATAGTGGAGAAAAACTGTTGTTGCCTCGTTAACTCACATAGTTCAATGAAAATCAAAAGTTTTTTATTCTTATAACCCATATTGTATAACACCAGTGACTTCATATATCTATATTATCATTGATTGAACTTTTCTTCAATTATTCTAAATGCAAGTTTTATAAAGTATCATTTTTTATTTAATTAGGTACTACCATGGTTGTACCACAGAACCATCAGCAGGTTGGAATAAACCATGGACAACAAATGAGATTGGGCATGGGGCAAAATCAAGTGAACCTTATACCTCAAGGCACTCCAGGAAGTGGAGGAACTGGAATTGCTGCAGGAGGGAATACTGGTGGTGGTTCAACTGCCCCTGGCAATGGTCCAGTGGCAGCTGCTAACAGCCACACTCAGCAGCAGCAACCACAGGGTGGTCCAGGAGGAGGGGTACAGTCAACTGGGACTTCACAACCTGCAGTTCGGGAGAGGCATACAATTTGGCAGGGAATTCTTGAGTGGATTGAAAAACCAAAGAATGCAAGTGATGCTACTCAAAAGTTGACACGACATGTTCCTTGCCAAGTGTCTGCAAATACCAAAGATGGTGAACCTGAATTGTGAGTTCTTCTGCCTGATTATCATGTGATACTTTTCCTAACAAATTGGTCATCTTATAAATTTTGATATGTAGAATTTTCAGGAGAAAGGTATCACAGTTGGCAGAGCATTAGACAACTGACTAAAGAGTCCAGGTTACATTTTCAGGTAGCTTCTTTGGATACACTCATCTTGATGCAGTCTTGAGTTCTTTTTCAGCTACTATATATTCCTGGCAAACCATAGGCAGTATGGAAAGAAACTGCTGCCCTCTCTGATGTGTGAATTTCACAAGCTACACAGTATCAAAAAGGCTGATCATGAAAATAATTTTTGAATAATTTTGCTTTCACCATTAAATTGGAGAAGACTACATTCATAATGGAATCTCATAAGATCCACATGGGTATAAATCATACTAGAGTTGCTTTGTGAATTCAAAATGAGCCTTAGTTCAAACTACATTCATAATGTAGTAAACAGGTGTTTTCTCTCTCGAGTTTTGAGAAGTGTGACTTTCTTTGTAGTAGGTAAAATTGAGTTGTACAACATGCAAGATGTATTCATTGGGTTAATTAAAATTTTGGTCATCCATTTCTAATACTTCATAGAACTCCAGAAAGAGATATCCTAAAAATGTTATTCGGAAATATTGTAGCATACAAATATGAGGATAAGTCTATAAATAAGTCCCAAATGGTCGCAAGACAAATGTTGGAGCTGTTACGGACATTTCATTCAGAATGCTATGAGCATCCACCGTACAGTCCCAACTTAAACCCTGGTGATGTTCATCTGTTCGGGCCCCTAAAAAATAATTTGGGTGGACAAAGCTTTGAAAATGGTGATGCTGTAGTCCAAGAGGTTACTCCTTGGCTGTGACAGCAAACTTTTGTTCTTTTTCTGTGACTTCCTTACTGCTGGCTATCAAGGACTTATTTGTAAAGATTTGGGATGAAAGTCTGAATGTAGAGAGTGAATTTGCAGAAAAGTGAAATAAATTTCAGGGTGTTACTTTGATTTTTAATGCCCCTTTCCAATTTTGCAAGATATTTATTGAGTTACCCTCATACTTCAGTTCTGCAAATCTTCCAACAAGTCCACCATCATGAGAGAATCTATTTTGTACCAAGCAGTACATGCAGATACTTTGCAGTACTTATCTACTGGAAACACCTTGCAGTGCCTCTCAAATTCTTTAAGTATTGCAAAAAACACTTAGTTGAATTTGGTGCCCATTATATCAAAAGCAGTTTTCTCAACTCTTGAATAAAAAATTTACTCTCTGTGAAGCTCAAGAGTGGAATCTTGTGTTGAAACAATTTATACTCTCTGGCAAAAATTGCATTACATTGCTTCTCTAAATGGTAAACATATGAAATTTAGACCACTTTGAAAAGAGAGCTCAAAATAAATAAATATTAAGGTAGGGATAGTGTTGTTTTGTTGAGAATTTTGACCCTACTTATAAGTTCTGGGAAATTTGTATGATAGAGATTATTGAATGCATGACACATCAGTGTTTCAGAGCTGCATAGAGGTGTTTATTGCATTAATTTATGCTACAAATTGCAAATAAACAACTTTCTCCCCCTCTCATTTTTTCTAGAGTGCTGCCACACAGTCAATAAGCAAAAGGAATGTTTCTTTGCACCCTGATTGAAATTGGCATCCATCTTCAGAGTTTTGGGCTTGTAGGTGTATCTTCATCAAAGACCCACCAAAATAGAATTTATCTGTATCAGTTGGAAATTTTATGGACTAAATGAAGTGTTTACTTGCTGTATACTTGAGAACGATTAACCAAAAAATACATAAATCAATTTTACATTAATTTTGACAACCAAATTAAACAAAATGAAAGTATAATAGTGAGTGCTCATTGCAGTTTTAAAAGGGCATGTAATTTAGGGATACTTGTACAAGGTACAAGGTAAGGTCTTTCAGTGGGCTTTTTAATATTTAAGAAACAGAAAGTGACTACAGATTACGATGTTTCTACAGTGTGAAGCATTCTATTGAGGACATGCATAATAGTTTTAGGACATTAACTTAATACAAAACATTCATATGTTGCAAATATCACTATTAATTCGTTTGTTTTAATTATTTTTTGTTGACGAGTGATATTTAATTTTTCCAGGAAAGCAGATGCATGGCCACAGAAGTTAATAATGCAACTAATGCCCAAACAACTCATTGGAAATATTGGCGGCGCTTATTTAAAGAATTCTAAATCTGTGTTATTTCACCCTCAAAACTGTGAAGCTCTTGAATCTTTAACAAAGGTTATGAGCTCAGGTTTTGTAAGTATCCCATGAATGCCTTTTATAGAATGAGTATTGTGCAAACTTTTTCAAGGAGACTTTTAGCAAATCTTAAAAATGGATCGCTCCTCATTTTCAGGCTGGCTGTGTCCACTTCACAAGTGTACCTAGCCCTGCTGCATGTGACATTAAAGTTTTAATCCTTTTATATACATCTGAGAAGAGAGCTTATTTAGGATTTATACCAAACGACCAAGCAGCATTTGTTGATCGTCTTCGCAAAGTTATTCAACATCAGAAGTCAACTCAGGCAATGATTAGACAAGGCCAGGTAAGAAAAGCACTAGATCAGTAATACTGTTTAAATTTGAATCAAAACTATAAGGTTTTTCAATGTTATTTACTTTAGATATTTATGTGGTCGGACTTTGATTTTGTTTTAAGAGAAATATTCAGGGCCACTGCATACATATGCTGAGTTTAGGTTTTCTGACACTGTGGCTCTGATATTCATCATTTGTATAAACACTCTCATCTAGATCAGTATTTTATCTTATCATATGCATGGTTATATAAAAATAATCTGGAACTTTTTCAGAAACAGGTTTATTTCAGATATTTCTACAATCCCTCAAAATTCTCAAAGTACATCCCTTGAGCGTCAACACACTTTTGCCAGTGGCTTTTCCCCAACTCGAAGGCTCCCTGGTAGGCAGTTTTAGAAGGTCCTCATGGGTACTTATGCAAGATTCTTTGACTGCACTAAGGGTTCCATGGTGGTGTCCTTTGAGGGAGGGTTTCACTTTTGGGAATAGGAAATAGTCTGCTAGTGCCAAGTCGGAACTGTAAGGGAGTTGGGGAATCCTCATATTGAATTGCAGAAGGTCATTGCAAGCAGATACTCAACTCTGCTCTTGGTCGTCTGTCAAGACCTTTGGAAAAAGTTAAGTGCAGAACATTCAGATCACCAAATTTTCAGTGATAATGGTGTGCACTGTCATCTTATCAAAGCCAAAATGGTCTGCAATCATCACACACTTAACTGATGGGCTGAATTCAGCACTTCATGCACACTTCAGGAAAAAAGTGTTACCAATCCTTTTTATGGAAACCTTGTATATTCTCCTATCCTCCAGAGCTGCCATCCTTTAATGTATGCTATATTTGATTCATATGTGGGTAGCTATTTTTTAAAAAATTGCCAATTTATGTGATCACAAAGGCACACATGGCTTGGCTTCTTATGTTAGTTAAGTCCAAGTTCTGCTACTGGTGGCAAACCTACCTCACTCCAGTTCATTGGTTATTTAGGCATATGTAAAAAGATTTTCATATTTGTAAATATGGCAGTTTTTATCCTTAATTTCAATCATTGATACAGATTTTTCCTACTAACATTTAAATAGGTGGTAGACAGCAAGACAGGGTTTTAAATAAAGGGCAACAAAAACTAATTCATTCAGTTTTATGGCTTCAGGCTTCACTTTATGAAGGGTGGATACATTAATAATAATGTAGAATAAATAATAAAAGACCCTTGAGAGGAACTGAAGGTGCAAAAACCATTGGGCCGTTCATGAAGTCATTTAGGTTTGTGAATGATCAAGCTTTAGTTTGTCAACCATCCAAGGTGAGTCATTGCTGAGTGCATCATAAAGTTGGTACAAAAGGTACAGAATGATAATTCATGTAAACAAAACAAAAGTTATGCAGTTTTTGATTAAGAAGGAAACAAGGTAACTATTTAAATAGGATTCCATAAGCTAGAGCAGGTGGAACAGTGTATCTCTCTTGGAAGATTTTGGACCAAAATGGCCAAAGTGAGAGGGTCATAAGAAGAAGAATTGTATTAGGGAAGGGGACTTTCACAAAGAGAAGGGACTTGATGAAAGAGATCCTGAGTAAAGATGTTAAGAAAAGGCTTGTTTATACGTTGGTATGGAGTATGATTTTGTACGGGATTGAAACATGGTCTTTGTAGTAAGGTGATAGGCATTGATCGAAAGCTCTTTAAATGCGGGTGTGGTAAAGGATGAGAAAAGTGAAATGGACAGAAAGGAAAACAAACAATGAACCGCTAGGCTTGGTGGAATGGTATTATTAATCAAACACAGAACTTCTCTAGGTAAAGTAAAATAATTTTCTGGAGTTTCTCAATACAGTCAACAAAATGGTGTACAACACACATTCCCCCCTTTTACCATTAAGTGATCATTAGGATTTAACACCAACAGAAGCTATATGTTCTATTTTCTAGATAGTAGCACCTACATTGTTTAATACATTATTATTTTGAGTTCTAGCAAAATCTTTACAATGAAATATCCTGCTATGTCAATATTACAGTTTACACCAAATTATAATTTTAACTTTTCTTTGCTTGTTATTTTCTCTTCCCAGTTGCTGGGAACAGAAAATAACTTTTCCAATAATGTTAACTTTAATGTTGATTTTTGTAGTCATGCTACACAATCAACTAAGTTAATTTATTATTAAAATGGTGAGCCTGGTGTAATAACTCCCAACTCCTGAAGAGCGACTTCACATGAGGGCGGGGAGCACAGAGAGGTACACCATTGCCAGTGACAAAACTCAACATCCAGCATCTGTCCAAGGCCACAGTGGGCAATCTCTACTACGGCCACAGTCTTGGTTGTAGTCTCTCTAGTTAATATCTGTGGTGCCCAAGTGTGTAAGCACATTTTCTGCATGGGTTTTGTTTGATCACAATATGCAACTGGGCATGAGTGTGTGAGCCTAGTGCTCCAGAAACGTCCACCAGCTTGGTAAAGTAAAGATTTGGTCTCCGGAACAGTAATGATGTGGGTGGTTTTTTCATGTTTGCCACTGCAAGTGCTTTTGGTTCACCTGAGTGTTTTTTGATTCTCACAGCATGTGCATCGGTACATTTTATTGCCATTCCATTTTCCAGAATCCACCCAAGTACTCAAACCCAAAGACAGGTGTAGTTAATGCGTGCACATGCCAAACACGTCGAAAGTAGTAAACACCTTTCAGCGGCCTTGTTTCCTTGCTCTGAAGCATAATTCATGAATTTAATTTCAAATGCAAGTCTGTATGACAATCTTCACTCTTCAGATTTCTTGATGTTATCATCATTTTAACTTTTTATGCAATGCTTAGTTTCCCATTATTATTTTGATATAATCAAAATTTGCATTATAAGAAATCATTTTCTATGATTTTATGAAACTCTCATGCTACTTAAGGCTGAATACCTGTACACTCAGAGTTTATTGGGAGGGATTCAAGGGCTTTGTAGTATGGCATTATGTGGTATATAATATCAAAGAGGCAACATCCCTGTTAGCCCAAGCGCATTGTAAATTTTGCTGCTGCACCACATGTAAGATGATATTAAAAGTGCAACAATATATACATTTATGATTATTTTGGCAATTCATTTAGGAATTATTTTCAATGAAATATTAAATCTCTGTTCCTTACTGCTGACTCAAAACTGTTATTGTCAAAATATGTAATCAAGGCAACCGTATTCTATCTCAGATGGGGAAAAAAACTTCATAGTAGGTATTTTTCCAACAAAATCAGCTTGTGCTTAAAGGTCAAAGTTATATCCATATTCCCTCGGCCCATAAGACGCAATCTAATTTTAGAGTACATTTTTGACTAAAAAGGTGCATCTAATAGACTGGGAAATATGTTATATCATTCATATCCTTACAATCATCACTTATACTTTTATCCACGAGGACATTGAGCAGTCATGGTGATATTATACATCCTTTTTTGCACCATGTATTATGTCGAACCAGTCACTAAATTTTCCACTTACTCGTACTATTTTTATACATCATTTTCATAACATTCAGCAACCATACTGTCTCTCAATATTCTATCAAAACCTTCCAAAACTTTCTTCTACTGAAACTCAAAGGAAACTCTTATTAACTGCTTTAAATCATGAAGTCTCTCAATGAGAATAAAAAGTGAGATTTGCATTAGGTTTCTCTCATTAGCTGTTGTTTTCAAGACTGTTTGGTACAACTCACAACTTTGACAGCAGTATGCTATGAATTAATGTGCAGTTGAACCGTGCTTAAATGAGCACTCTGAATAGGAAGTATTTTGCATAACAAGCGAAGACATTTTGATCAAAAATGACTTGCTTAACAAAATACTTTTAGCATGGCGATTGACAAGGAGAGGGGTACCCAGAATAATTGTGCCCTGGTAACTTCAGTTTGTGTTTAGCACTCGTTCTGCTAGCATCTTTGTGTCACTAGTCACACATTTTCCCAAACTTGTGTTCAGATATATTTTATAAAATTAGAAAGTAGAAATGAAAAGTAAAATCATTGAAAAGTAAGGAAAAGAAGTGAGCGTGGCTGAGCTAGCAAGCATCTATAATCGGTCTACATTAGCGATTTGCACTATCCTCAAGAACAAGGACAAAATCAATGAAATGGATGCTTCAAAGGGAGTGGCAAGAGTATCTACAAAATGGTTGCATATTCTCTACCATATTAAAAGGTTGCTTCTCTTATGGGTAAATGAGAAGCAATTGCAATGCGACACTATTTCCTAAAGTATCATATGTGAGAAGGCAAAAGTGGTTTTCACTGACCTTGTTAAGAAGATGGCTGGTGAAGTATTTAAGGGTAGCCATGCATGGTTTGAGAAGTTTAAGAGAAGAACCAGCATCCATGGCATCATGAGACATGGTGAAGCAGCAAGCTTGAACTCCAGAAGCTCCAACAGCAGAAGACAACTTCACCAGTGACTTCAAGAAGCTCGTAAATTCTGTGGGTTACCTGCCACAACAGGTTTTTAATGGTGATGAGATGGGTCTCTTCTGGAAGAAGATGCCAAAGCAAACCTACATGTAACAGGCAAGGAGACTGCATTGCCCAGCCTTTTTGCCAATGCAAGGCGGCTATTCAAAAATCAAAGCCTGGCTTGTTTACCATTCAGAAACTCTGCAAACCTTCAAGAAGCGTTAAGATCTGAAGAGCTGGCAAAATGTGATGTAGAGGTCATGGGGACCTGTTGTGTCATACCAGGTGTATGAAGTATTCCGCAAATAAGTTAGTGGCTCAGCTTGCTAGAAATTTATTTTATGAGAATGCTGAGTTGCATTTTCTCAAAATTTTGAAGTATTGGCGATAGCAAATGACTCTACAGCTATCTAGTAAAAAGAATTATGAATTTATCATAAATAATAAACTAATTATTTTGATTCTTTTTTTGTTTTTACAAATCGAATTCATATTCCAGGTTCGTTAATTCCACAATTTTAGAAAATTTGAAGGTGGTTCACGATCCTAAACAATGTATACATAATGCTCTTTGGAAAAAGTCGTGTATATAATTTATTTTTTTTCCATGGTATGCATTATCGGATTTTGCATTAAATTACATTGGAAAAATTGTTTCACTAAATTGGAGTTACATTTTACGAGAAAGATCATGAAATGAATTATGCTTGTTGTAAGAGGTTCCACTGTATTTGGATTAAAATTTCCTTGCATGTTTTTTTTCCTCTAGCAATTCTCAATTGATGAGATGGCTAACTTCAGAGCCAGTGCTTTTCTTGTAATTAATTCCCAATTGAGGCGTCTCATTTCCACGCAAAATCTTGTAGTCAGTCAATGTAGACTGTAGATAAACGTATACACCCTTATTTGTTCTTAGATAAGAACTGTAGGACATTTTAATTAAAAGGTTAGTCATATGTTGTTATATGTCTTAAGGGATGTGATAAGTCTTCATTGAAATTACGATGGGCATTTATCGTACCAAAAGTGCAGTTTTTTATTTGAACACAGTGAGTATAATATCAATTTACACATGAGTAATTAGTATCACCTAGGAAAAGAAAGCAAAACATTGAGACAGGTTAGTTTTCACTCTGTCGTAGATCATATCACCGGTATACAAGAATTCATCGCCATGTTTTTGTTTTGCTGAACTACAGAGAAGACTTACTTTGGTGTTCTATTGTGAGCAGTGACCAGAGGAATTAATTAAATGTAAGTAGACATGTTCAGTGAAATATTTTTTGTTTCCTACATTAAAGTATTGTTTTGGGTGTCAGAACTGATAGTGTAGGAGAATGTTAGTTATTCTTCTGTTAGTTTTATAAATTTTAAACAATGGAAAATGTTTTTCCTGTAACTTTTATGAAATTTGTTCTGCGCATTGGTATTTGCTAACAGCTTGCCATGCTATCCCCTTCATTGGTATTATCAGAATATATTTGGGATGAATTATTTAACTCTTATCTCTTTAACTTTATGTTATTTAATTTCATGTTTATGTCTTAAAACATTTACTCCCCAAAGTTATAATTACATAAAACCCAGTGTTAAAGCATTGAAAATTGGGTCATGAGGATTAACTATGCCATGTGAAAGCATCATGAGATAAATACAAAACCTAAAGGGTGCAGCTACAATTTCTTTTTTAAAGGGGTTTTGCTTTTGAAAAATAGAAGTTAAGTTGCTGCACCCTGCATAAGAATTGCTGAATGAGTTTTTTAATAAATTTGATTTTATTTTGTACTTTATCAACTTCACCCATTTTTTTGTAATTATTGTATTCTTTTTACAGTGATTAGATGGCTCATGACATAATTTTGTAATTTGGTCAAGAGGATGAAGTCTGTGATAACCTTATTGTCATGAATCTTCCAAATTCATACATTTGGTTTGATGAAAATTCTGTTGATGCCAACAATAAGTCATCTCGCCAGCTGCTTAGTAAAAGTACAAGCAAGAGGTATTCTCGTAAAGAATAAATTTTGATATCCTAATTCCAATATGAAAAATTTGTCCTTTCTCGAGGTTGAAATTTTGTTAGTTTTTTTGTTCCAGCTGACGAGGGAAACCCTCAAGAAAATGACAGATGTCCATCAAAAGCATTGGCATATTCATTAGGTAATGAGAATGAGGGGGAGGATGAATGTTTTCTTGTGACTACCCCACCAAGAGAGAGAGAGGAAACTGACCTATCTGAGAACCTCATTCATTGATATTTTCAAAATTTTCTGGTGACAAAATCTTAATATCAATAGAAAATGTGATGAAATATTACATGGCTTTCACCAGTATGTCCAGCTTCAAGGAACTGAAGAAAGAAAGCACTCTTGAGAAATCTAAGTTTTTATATTTGAGTGAATTTCTTGTTAATAGCCAATGCAAGGAAAATGAAACAAGGTGCAGATATTACACGTCTACAAGTATAATGAAATGTATTTCTGCAAATTATATTTTGTAATTTGCTGTGTGGACAGAGGAGAAAGAAATGAATCTAAGAAGAGATAAGCCTCACTTACTCATCAAAGTGTTGAAAAAATATTATGAGCAATGTCATTCTATAAACTTGGATGAGTCCTTTGGATACCATGCCTAAAAAAGCATTTCCTGCATACAGTATGACTCCAATACATGCTTGAACAGCCAAAATGGGTATATAAAACATTTTTAACTGTATTAATAACGAGTGGTAATGTGGAGAAAAGAGTACAAAGTATCCAAGCATGTCATTCCACTTATCATCATTGGATAATCTAGGCTACGTAGACTTAAGTTTGGTAAGCCTGTGTCTAACACAAAGAAAAAAATGGCATGATATGATGATACTGTTCATAATAATCTTGAGTGGCTACATAATACCATTCGAAGAAGTAAGAAGGAAAAACCAGGAAAACATAATTTCATGGAAAAGCATTCCAGCCATTATATGTGACTTACTAGAAAGATAGCATTATTATCACTATTGTGCCTACTAGTCATGAAATTCCATCAGTAATATGCCAGATTCTCTGGGTATGAGCAAAAAAAATATTGTACAACCTGTAGCTGGTGGCAGAATATTACTGATATCTGAACATCAATAACAACTGAACTGATATAAGAGGTGAATATTGGTTGTGGGTCATTTTTACCTAACTCATTGATTTAATGATTAATAATAGTTTTGTGGATATGAATGAGGTTTGTGTTTACATTACACATCTACAGCAATGACAAAACACTGTATTGAAAAGATTTATCTATGATAGCATTTCTCCTTGTTAGTTATATAGAATGGATATAGATATACAGAAAAAGGATAGAAGATAAACAAAAACGCATAAAAGATAAACCCAAGGCTAGTGGGGAAGGTAGACGGGTGCAGCTTCCAATCAGAGAAAAGTTTTCCTCACCTGGACTTGAGCCACAGACCTTCAACTTTCTCTATCAATTAAGCTATTGAGGAAGCATAAATACTACTGAAATCTGTGAATTGTTTATATAATACTGTATTGTTACAGAATGTCTTATATCACTAATTGTGATAACATGCAATGATGAATCCTGCCCAAACCGGTCACAGATAGTATGACTGAAATGTAGTATTAGAGTTTGCTTTGTGAACTCCTATATATTGCATTGAGTTGTCTTTCTTAATCAAGATTGATTAGGGAAATTATGTATTATACTAACTCGTCTCTCTGGAAGAGAAATGTGGACTTACTGTTAGCATCACTGTACTTTTGTATTCATTTGTTAAATATCAAGTTGTATCTGATGTGCTTTTATCAATAAATGGTATTTCACACTCATAAAAAATGTTCTTATTAATATTTGGTGAACTTTTAATGGAGGCACCTGAAATTACTGTAATTCACCAATCTTTGATTAAGTAGTGTGTGCAGTTAGTGATAAATAGCATGTTTTTAATTAATCACATTTCATTTTTCAGTGTTTTCTGCGTAAGAACCAATATAGAATTTTATTACCCTAAATTACAAATTTGTTGGCTGAACAAGTAGCCTTGATTTTACTTCATAAATACCACCAATTCGTGAAAAAAACACTTTCTTTTGATTTTGAGATTTTGATTGTATGGAAAAGAGATATGCGTATTGCATGCACAAGTCCTTTCACCATGTTTATGAACATTCACCATGTTTATGGTTGAAGGACTCGTGTATTCTGATGACCCCTAGATCTGTTCTTATAAGAGCAATGATATTTGCTCCTAGTAGGGTCACCTATACTGAATAGGTCAAAGGGTCGCAGCCAGACAAAAGGTAGTGCATGCAGCATCTGTTCCTCAGTGGGGCGGCTGCATAAGGCATGCAAATTCTTTAAAGTAACAATGCCATTGTCTTCGTATTAAGTGTTTACATGAAAATACTTTCATCTTTTCTGTTTGATCCGAGTATTTTTCAGAAATTACAGTTTTAAAAATCAGGGTGCATCTTATGCATGAGTTTGAGAACATTTTGGAGCAAAAAAAGTGGGCTATGGAAATATGGTAGTTACTTTGTACTTTGGATAATATGGGTCTATTATGTTATGGGGGATTCCTGACATTTCTCTTATAATTGTGCTACTTATTTTGTTTGGGGTGGAGTAGTAGATTATTAGCTAAAGCATTTGAGCATTGGCCTCGGGGTCCTTTGTTCAAATCCTGATGATGCCTATGATCATCCCTACCTTTAGCCAAGATCTTGATCTTCTGTTTTGTGTCACCTGTGAAATACCACAGGTGGCACAAGATACATAACTGGTGCCCCACTCTGTTATATATAAAAAAATATGGTTGCCTATAATTTGAACAAATAGAATTTCTTAGTTATCCTTCCATCACTATTTTTTTCTTTGGACCTTTTATTCCCTAACAATAGCACCTGATGCTGTTATGGTATTCGGAAGTTATTCCGTAAAAGATGGTGATGCCATTGCTGAATGCTAGTTGAGTGTCTGGCTGCTGAACACTTGACATAATGGCATTGCTGAAATAGCATCAACAAATGCATTGCTTTATGGTAGTTATTTGTATAAATTAAAATAAAACAAGGTAAACATGAGAATTGAAGAGAATATAGAGAGTTGATGAGGCTGATTTTTATTCACTTGCTAAGTACTGTGAAAATATGAGTTTTAGTAATTCTAGAGAAGGCTACGAGATCACTCCAACCATTTCATAGTGGGAGACAAAAATTTTATCTTAGTGTGTTTGTGTATATATCCTTGTGTGTGTGTGTGTGTGTGTATGTATATATGTATATATATATACATACACACATACAGATACAGTTCTGTTCCTAATTCCTCTTGAAAAAGGTGGTTGGACCACCGAAAATTCGAGAACCAGTGAGTATTCCCTCTTTGTGTGTTTTGGTTTCTGTGTTTGTTATGACTATCAGTGAATTTACATGACACGTTTGTGGGTTTTCCAAAAAAGTGTATATATATATATATATATATATATATATATATATATATATATATATATATATATATATATATATATATATATATAAAACTTAGACAGTAACACACAGCACGAGAACACATAAAAAGAACACTCACAATAATATCTTGATAATTTCGACGGACTCGAGCTCCGTCTTCTTCGGAAGATAAGATATGACTCATATATATATATACCCACACACATATATATATCAATGTGAGATCAGTGTTAGTTCCCATTCTGAAAAAGGTAAAGGCTAAATCATGTGAGGATTACAGAACAATAAGTTTGATATCTCACTCAGCTAAAGTTATTCTCAGGATCATCAACAAAAAGATAGAGAGTATGGCAAATGATTACTTAGGGGATGATTAGTTTGGGTTTAGGAAAGGAAGAGGTATGCGTGATGCCATTGCAGTAATGAGATCACTAATCGAGAGGAATATAGAGTACAATCAGGACGTATTTGCCTGTTTCGTAGATTTCGAAAAAGCATTTGATAGAGTGAATTGGGAAAAATTAATGCGTGTATTGCAGAAAATAGGAATGGATTGGAGGGAAAGGAGACTGATCCGCAACCTGTACATGTCTCAGACTGCTCAGGTGTGAGTGGGGAACGGAGAGTCCGAGTGGGCAGTGTTATGAAGAGTGGTAAGGCAAGGTTGCCCATTGTCACTAGTACTGTTCAAGTTATATGTGGAAGAAATGATTAAGGAGGCATGGGAAGAACTGGAGGTAGGAATGAAAGTCGGAGGGGAATTCGTAAAATCGGTTAGGTTTGCTGATGACCAAGCATTAGTTGCTCAGTCAGCCAAGGGGTTGCAAGCATTGCTGAGTGAATTGGATGTTCAATGCGATAGATATGGGATGAGAATCAATATTAATAAAACAAAGGTTATGTGATTTTCCAGAAAGAAAAAGGCTAAGCTAAATATTAAAATAGGAGTCGCTGAAGCAGGAGGATAGACGTAGATTGGAGACTTTTAAAATGTGGGTGTGGAGAAGAATGGAGAAGGTGAAATGGACCGAAAGGAAAACAAATGAGGAAGTACGGGAGATGGTGGGTGAGGAGAGGGGTTTGTTGAGAGAAATCCTATGGAGGCAGGAAAAATGGATGAAAGGCATATTTTGAGTGGTAGTGGAATGTTGAACAAGGTAATAGAGGGGAGAATGTTGGGCAAGCAAGGAAAGGGCAGGAACAGGATAGGGATGTTGGACGGGATGAAGGGAGGAAGGAAGTACACAGAGATGAGGAGGGACCTGATGTAGATTGGGTTGCTGGATTGAGTTTTGTATGGAGTTGCAAAATGTTTATTTGATATTTGTGTCCATCCAAAAACCTACCTTAACCGGTAGATTACCTAATAATAATATAATATATATCAATGATGTGGAAGCAGACATGCCAACTCTCCCGATTTAAGCGGGAGACTCCCGATTTTTCCTTCTTACGTTCTTGATGAACTGTTCAAATTGTGTACTTAGCTTAACATATTAATAAAGTGTGACATTCATTAAAAATTGGCAAAGTGTCATAAAGGGATTAAGGTGCCATGCAAATATTGTGGTAATTAAAAGTGATTACTTCGTGATACACTTCTAAAAATCTCCCGATTTTTCATTTTTGAAAGTTGGCATGTCTGTGGAAGTATTCACAAGAGCAATACAACATTTGGACAGCACAATAGAACAGGGAATAAACCAGATAACATGTAAAAGTACACTCAAATTGTAGATTGTTTGAGCTTTTGGCCTTCTTCAGGTCAGACTGAAAGGTTTTGAAGGAAGAATGATGTCTGGGGAGGGAAAAAAAAGTGGGGGAAGGGGCAAGGAATGCTGGGAGAGGAATTAAAGATGGCTGTTAAGGGGTGGAGTTTTAAAGGATCGGAAAGCTAGGACATATGCGGATTCGCAAGTTCTGACCTCTTTGTTGGTGGCGAGTCAGGTAGGGATTCTAGAATTGCTAGGGAAAAAAATACTCAGACTGCATCACCTTCCTTGACACAGACATCTCACTTGACAATAACAAATTCACCACTTTAGTACATATCAAAGCCACTAATCATCATCAAAATCTGCACTTCACCAGTACTGCAATGGCATCGCGGGTACCTCTTCCTTTCCTAAACCCAAATTGATCATCCCCTAAGTAATCATTTGCTTTACTCTCTATCCTTTTGTTGATGATCCTGAGAATAACTTTAGCAGCGTGGGATATCAAACTTATTGTTCTGTAATCCTCACATGATGTAGCCTTTACCTTTTTCGGAATAGGAACTAACACTGATCTCACAAAATCTTCCGGCCAGATTCCTTCCCCATAGAAACTACAAATCGGTCCATATAGAGTCTTCTTCCCACATTTTCGTAAACATTTCAATAGTTCCACAGGAATATTGTCTACCCCCACGGCCTTATTTGCTTTCATCTCCTTTAATGCCCTTTCTATTTCATCGTTGAGTATGCCTGGACCTAAGCTATCTTCTTCTACGTCATGTTCCTTTTCTATGTCTTACCTTGTTGGTCTAAGTTCTGTACCATACAGTGTTTCTACATGTTCCTTCCATCTCTCTTGGATTTTTTCTGGTTCAACTAGTATCTTACCCCACTTATCTTTAACTGTTAGCACAGATCTTGCCTTCTTACTTCCTGATAATAACTTAACCTTGCTGTATACCGCACCCATTTCGCCCTTCCTCTGTAAACTTTCCATATCCTCACATTGCGTTTTCCACCATTTTTCTTTTGCTTTATTTGTGGCCCTTCTCAATTTATTGTTTAACTCTTTGTACTTCATTTTGCCTAGCTCTGTGCTTACATTTTTCCATCTTCTTCTCTCATTCATCTTTGCAATCATCTCATCCGTCACCCATGGTTTCCTTATCCTTTTCCCATTAACGGTTCCTATAGTGTCCTTTGCGGCTTTCAAAATCACTGCCTTGATACATTCCCATTTTTCTTCAATAGTACTCAGCTCTTTACCGTCATCCATCATTTTCTCTACAGCCTGCTGATACTCCTTCCTCGTTAATCCATTTAATGCTTCTACATTCCATTTCCTAACCCACCGCCCTTGTCTTATCTTTTTGAAACGGACGTTACACTTCATAACAACTAAATTGTGGTCTGAGTCCGCATTCCCTCCTGGGAAACTGCGAATTTATCACACTGTTCCTAAACCTGTGCCTAACCATAATATAATCTAACTGGTACCTTTTTGAGTCGCCTGGCATTTTCCATGTATACCTATGCCTTTTGTGTTGTCTAAACCATATGTTGGTGATGACTAATCTCTGTCTCCTGCAGAATTCAATTGCTTTCTCCCCACGTTCATTCCTCGTGCCTAACCCATAGTCCCCCACCTCACCACCATATCTTCCTTTGCCCACCGTCGCATTCCAATCCCCCATCAATATCAAATGTTTCCCAGCAGGAACACACGTGATTATATCCTCTAACTCATCATACATCCTATCGACTTCTTCCTCCTTGTGGTTGCTCGGTGGCATGTATACCTGAACAATGACCAAGTTTGTCAGCTCTGCTTTTATCTCTACGAGTAAGATTCTATTAGTTGCTTGCTCTATGTTGAAAAATGAAATATATATGTATATTATTTCACATATAGAAATAGATATAAGGAAAGGGGATAGGAAAACACATAAAAGACGAACACAGGACAGGTGGGGAAGGCGGATTTGAGCAGATCACAAATGTAAAAATATTTCCTTAGCCGGGATATGAACACCAGACCTTCCACTTGCCGGGTGAATGCGCTATCAGTTTTCTTATCCCCTTATATCTATTTCTATGTGTGAAATAATATTTGTTCGCCATATGGCGAACATATATTATTTCACCCATAGAAATAGATATAAGAAAAGGGGATAGGAAAACTGTTTTTCGAAATCTACAAAACAGGCAAAAACGTCCTGGTTGTATTCTATATTCCTCTCAATTAGTGATCTCATCACTGCAATGGCATCACGTGTACCTCTTCCTTTCCTAAACCCAAACTGATCATCCCCTAAGTAATCATGGCATAACTACTAATGGTGAAAATTAATCCTCACAAAAGTTTGTCATGTGTATGGGTGCTAAAAACATTCTTGTTCTCGTAAGGATCTCACTTGCAATGTGCATAGCATGCATGTAATGGAATCAGTCAGAGTATATACGAACATTGTGGTGTTCATCAACTTGCAGGTTGGAGGAGGAGTGAGTGGTGGCTCTGGCACTGGCAACATACCTGGTCAAAGTGGGGCTCCATCTGCAATGCCCCTACCTGTGTCCAATTCAAATCCAATGGCTTCCGTATCTGCCGCTGGTGTCTCCCAGCAACAGCAGCAACAAGGGATGATGCTTCCTCAACAGCAGCAAACTCAGCAATCAGGAATGGCTCTGGGAACCACAGGACAGATCTCTCAGGGAAATGTTGGTCAAGGGCAACAGATACAACCTCCTCAAGTAAGTTGCAGCTTTGTTTGTTTTGTAAGGCACTGTATGGTCTTTAATTCTGAATTTACTCACTCTTCCTACATGACCGATGCTAATATGTTTCCATGATATAAATTGTTAGGGGCCACCATTTACTTTGAGGTACTAAAGGTGTCAGCTGCTCGACACTTTAAAATTGAATGAACCATTCATGTTTTTGCAATTACAACATCTTTCAATTACATATTTTCAATTGTAGAATTCATTAATCATCATGCTGAGCTTAATACCAATTGAGTTTTGCATATCTTTGGTGAGCCAAATAGCTCTTAGACCCCTCTTGAAAAGACCTATGTTGAGAGTGATTGATTTTAATCTGTTCAGTTGAATCTCTTGATATTTATGCGCAGAATGCTGATGGTCACGTAGCAACTGGCACACTGCAAGGAAATGTGAATCCCACTAGTATTGGAGGAGCCACAAGTAACCCTGGAGCTGGTGGACCTGGGAACAATGGGCCCATGCGAGGGCAAGCAAGTGGAATGCCTGTTGGTGGATCAGGAGGGAATGTGAGCGGTGGGAGCAATGCTGGAAATGCTGCCCGGCAACAACAACAACAGCAGCAGCAGCAAAACACACAGCAACCTCCACAGCCTTTCATTCACATTGAGGCAGCAAGGCAGCAGAATTTAATGAAAATTCAGCAGCTTCGTCAGACATTAGAAGCAGCTCAACAGCGAGAACTTCAGTACAAATCTCAACTGGAGGTAATTAGTCATGCCATCTACTTGACTCTTTGCCTTAAATTTTTTATCTCTCAAAATAATAATGCAACAATATCTTTATTAGTCTTTTATTTTTCTCAAATTTAAGAAATGTAAGATAAGTATGAAATCACACTATTATGTTACCATATTACTAAGCTGAGGTATAGACAAAATGCATACAAATGTGATACATTTACAAGCCTTTTTATTATCATTAAAAAATTCATCCATAATAGTCATTTTTTTACCAGCAAGAACAATTTTCACTTAGTTTTACACGAGGGTTGCTATTTATATCTTCAGTCTTGACAACACTAAGTACTTTGGGCACCATATGACATTTCCATATGAAAGGTTGACCCTTTTTAACGATAACTTTCTTCAGAACGTTTGGTCGTTTGATCATAACTTATGTTGTTTACAGCGGCTCAAAAATATTGTCTCGGTGAAAAGATGGAATTAACTCATGAACACTTTCGTGTGATGATTTTTTATGACTTTTGACGTGGATTATCAAGAAAGGAGTACATCGATTAACTTACTTCCACTTTTGGCAATGAAGCCCCACCTTTTGCCATTGTGAAATACTGGTATAACTAATTCCATCATGGCCACCATTCGCTCATCGACGAAAGTCGTGAAGTTCTTCCAAAATCAGTTGTTATGCCAGAAATCATTGATGCTGTGCATGAAATAGTAAAGGAAGATCATTGTATGACTCATCATGAGATTGAGGCACCCTTGGTGATTAGTATGATGAACATCAATAAGATATTTCATGAACATTGAGCTGTGAAAAAAATTTGTTCTCTATGGATCCCGCATAATTTGAGGCTCCTTAATTTTGTCCTCCTTAAAATCGTTGATGTACGTACTTGGACAGCATAACTCACACTTTTTTTCCTGATTTTCAATGATTTTACTTTTCATTTCTACTGTAATTTCATTCTCATATGGCTTTATTATTATGGAATTTTATTTGGAATCATTTTTAAAAATGTGTACAAAATATTATTAAACACAAAAATCATTAATAATATGTCTGAACACAAGTGTGGAAAAATGTGTGATCAATAGAGATACTAAGATGCTAACAGAATGAGTGCTAAACACAAACTGAAGTAGCAGTCATTCCAGGAATTCCCCTCTCCTCCTCACTCATTAAGCCTAAAGTCGCTAGTCAAGCGAGCCATTTTCAGGACCCATATTGTTTCTCATAATATGAATTACTCACTATGCGAGGTGCTCTAAAAGCTAGGTTCCATTGCACTTTTATTCCATCTTTTTTGCTATCTTTGTATTAGTTTTCATGCAGTTTTAAATTAAAGTAATAATAAAATAATTTTTCAAGTCAGTCTAATCATAGTAAAATCAGTTCTTGTTTCCATCTGAACATACAAAAGAGTAATCTTTTGCCCTCTTGATGGTCCTATGGCTGAAAAAAATGTTTGTCAAGAAAATATAGTAGATTGAATCCTTTATCAAAACGATAAAGATTGATAGGAAGTGGGAGAAGCTATTTTAATTTGTTTATTCTTCTTTGAAAGAACATTTTGGAAGCCTTCAACATCAGTAATGATGGCATAGCAGTAGCAGTCTCAGGGAAGCTTGAGCTATTAAGCATCTTTTTTTTCCATGGAGTTAAAATTAGTGACGGACTTAGTCAGGACCTTGTCTGTTTTATAATTAATAAGAGATACTTTCTTCACTATTTATTGGGTGTAAAAATCTCTTATGGGTACAGATAATTTTTTGTTACTGGAATAAACTGCAACAACATAACATGTAGTAGAAGAGGATCTTGAAAGGTTTTTGCCCTAAAATGTTCAAATTAGTAGGGGCATAATAAGAAGATTTGCATAAGACAAAGAAGTATATATGGTACATGGTTTTGTACAGTATAGAAACACGGTCATTGAAACAAGATGCTAGGCTTAGTAGATATGGGACTTTTGAAATGTGGGTGTGGAGAAGGGTAGAAAAGGTGTAATGGGCAGATGGTAGGAGAACAAACGAGGAAGTCGTAGACATGGTGGGAGAGGAGAGGGGACTTCCAGGAGTGGTAGGAGGTATCAGGTAGGGAACCGAAGTATAAATGGTAATGTAGGGGCAGTTTGTCTTTTGGGTGAGGCCAAAAAATGTAAATGGTGTTAAGTTTATGTCCATTGAAAGTCTACATGTAATGGTAGACTATCAATAATGAATAATATGTATTTCATGGAACTTAAACTCTGATAGGAACTGTTTAGTCATAAAAATTTGAGGACCACATATATGGATAAAAAATTAAATTTGCAAAAAAATGGGGCTTAGTTGCTCTAGGCTCTCAATTATTTCGAATTAAATGGAAAAAGTTATTTTGGGCAGTGAAAATATGTATCTAACATCATGAATATTCACTCTCCACTTAAAAATAAGTGTATTACACATTGCATCATGGTGATATTTTTACAGAGCAGGTGAAACTATGTAAGACTGGCTGTTGCTCATTGTTTTTCAGGAGCTGTCTTTTATAATATCCAATTGCTTGCAATCTATGAAATGCATTTATGTGTGAAGCTAATTCAAAGTAATAGAGTAACGTATTCATATGTGGTGTAGACCAAACTATTAGGGCAAGATGAGCTTTTGTGTGTCTTTTCAGTGGCCAACTTCTTCAATTAAAAATTTGTACTGTACTGTATTAGTTGTTAAACTGCACACTTGACTGCATATTTTTATGCTTGAAGGATAAACATTTATAGTATGTATCGTTATCATTCCCTGGAAATGAAACTATGCTTGTGGAAGTTGCTTTAATGAGTCATTTTTCTGGGGCTGACTGAGATTCTAAATTATTATTGTCAAACATCAATTTGCAGGAACGAGATCGTTCACTTTCTCGATGTGGGGGTCATCAGTCAACATTGATGGTCCTCCGGAATGCTCGTCATCTTCCAACGATTGCCACCCCTTTTAGAACTGAGTAAACCACTCATAACACACAGTACATTTCATAGTATCCTCACCATAATCCTTGCTAATTAAATCAAAAGTTTCCGGGAAGGATTTGCAGAGTTTCATGCAGAATTCCACAGAACAAGTCTGCTCCTTCAAAGGGCTCATTTCCGTGGATCCGATTTTTCCCCGCACTCCACGAACATCCATTCACATGAACAGCCATAACTAATCAACAAAACAAGATATCAACTAAGTGGTTATTTGGGAAGTTTCTGTGGGTAGAACATGTACAAGCAGATTAGAAAATAACCAATTAGAGGCATGCTATTCAAAAAGTTTGGGAACCTTTTGAACAGACCTTGTATGTGTCAAGAATATTCTGGTGATATTAAGGCAAAAAATAATTGATCTAAGCTCCGGCTTTGGAAGCATTTGTCATTTTTATTGAAATGCATGCTGGAATAATATTCCAATATATTTTTTTAAATGACTGTGATTTTTTTCAGATTATAAGCCATATGAAAATTCAGCAGCTGCAGCAAAACCTTGAAGTGGCACAGCAACAGGAAATGCAATACAAGGCTCAATTAGAGGTGGTGTTTATTACGTTTTTCCTTAAATCCATTGGTGGGGTTATGTAGGATAACAGTGACCAGTTTCTACATATTTGTAGTTTTTGTATTCATCTCTGAATACAAAAATTAAAATTTTATTCCATTGCCCTTTAAATGCATTATCATGAAAATAATTTTGTATTTAATATATTATTGTTTTATGCATTAATTTAGTGGCCACCTTTACCTTGTGAGGCAGGGTTAAAGGCTACTGTTTCAAACTACACTAGGCACCGTTAACCCAGCTTTTGGGGAAATTCGCTGTTACAGTATTGCTTCTTTAATCTTTTTAATTAACTAATGCTTGTAATAAAACATAATATTAAGCTTGAATACAATTTTTTCATGTCAAATATCCCTGATTTTCTTACTAAGCTAATATTAGCCAGCTGGTCTTGTGATGGGATAAAAAAAATATATTTGCAGCAGTCTCTTGGGCACCACAAACTGCCATGTTGATGGATAACTGTCTCTGACTGTGGTTTCCTCTGTATTGAGTGTGTTTCAAATATGTAACAGAAAACCCAGGTATGCCTTAAGGAGGATATTACTCTCCACCAATCATGTCTATTTTGGTGATTGAAAACTTTTACATGCTTTATCCCACCTGGGATCAATTTTTCTTGCTGGCCTTAAAATTATTCACCTTGCTGAAAAAGTCATATTTTAGAGTGTGGTGCTATTTTCAAAATTTAATTCATGCAATTCTATGCAGAAGAGATTACTAAAATTATTGGTATTCTTTGGAATTTGAAGATCAATCAATGCTCTTGAAAGATGTTCATTAGTATTTGCATTTTAATTATACATTTTGAATTTTCTCTGGAATTCATTCATTAAAGTTGATTAAAATAATCATTTGTGAATCTTATTCAATTTTATTGTTTCGCTCAAAGCAAGAACAGCAGAAGCAACTTAGAGTTCAGTTGCAGCAAATTCATCAGCAGCAGCAAAGGCAGATGACTCCACAAGTAATGAATAACCTTGGGCCTCAGCCAATGCAACAGCAACAACAACAGCAACAGCAGCGTCTCTTAAGACCCGTTCTTTCCAACAATCCAGGTCTGAGGCATTTGTTGCAACAGGTTTGTACAACTTTTTATCATAAAACTGATTTCTTTGTAAAGCAATGAATATTATTAAGATTGTGCATGTTTATTTTGTTAAGTGTTTACTTTTTACTTTTATTAGTCAGTTTTAATGTTGCCTCTAGCAGGTTGTCTACCATCCAGTTATTAAGAAATCCCCAAAGTTTTTCAGGGAGTTTTTTATTTTATCATGACCTTCCATATCTGGAAATGAGTTTTTTTTTTGGGCTCATATTTGTCATGTTGTAATAATTATTTTGACTCTAGGTTTCATAAATGTTAATGAATGATTGGTACTCATGTTGTGATATCGGGTACACAGAATGTTATCCTACTGTATTGCAGCAGTACTTATATATCAATATTTGAAGAATTTGAGTCACACCATACTCGTCAAAATGTGAGTTATTTACAGTGGACCCCCCTTTAGAGGACCATGCATTTCCTGGTAAATGAAATCAGCATTCTGGAAAATAGTTAATACCAAAGGTTCCATGCTGCTCAGAGTAGGTTGGCTTTGTGGTCAAAGGTTTTGCCTCCAGTCCTGGATGTATCTCTAGGTCCAAGAGATTTGCCCACTGGTGTCTTTCAACCATTAGGCAGCTTTTATCAGTATTTGCTTATGGATTTTTCCCTGTCTTTTCTCTTTCCCCAAATTTCATGGCTACTCCAGCAATACACTTTTTTTCAAGCCCTTTCTTTTTTTATTTTAATATCTGATGCAGTCTTTTGTATCTGCCATATGGCCATTCTTTGTCAATTTTGGCATAGTGTGGGCTTTACTTGCATTTTCTTCTATAGTGGTGAAATAGTTTTTACTCTGTTGTTTAATGATTGAGTCATCTGCTTGTATATTAATCTTTTCATAAATGTCCTCATTTCTAGTCCATTTCAAAAGCCTGTACATTGACCGAAGGATTTTTCTTTTAATCCTTTTTAGTTTTACAAACAGAGCCCACCCAGGCTGTATGTTGTGATATTCTTATGGCCCTAACGATGTTGTGACATTTGATTCATCTGTCACTCAAAACCAAATAGAGATTTTGTCAATCATTTCAGAGGAAGTCACTTCCTCTGGACATCTCAAACAATGTTGGAGACCTCCAGTGGATGTGGCTTCCTCCAATGTTCATCATTTGTGGATGTACTTTAATATACTCAATACTAGAAAATGAAAAAAGTAAAATTGCTTAGTAATTGGGCCATATATTTTTTTATCAGGCAGGATTTAAAAAGAGGAAAGTTACATAATTTTTAATAGTTTTGTTCCAATAAAAATTGAATAAGTTCATGAATTATGCAGTTTCTTAAAACATTCCAGGAATGTGCTGGTTTATTCTTGCAATCTGGATAATAAGTTACATTTTAGTTTTATCATTGCTACTTGTCATCAATCTATTTTCCAAATTGAGAAATTGCACTTTTTCATCTTTTTTGCATTACTCCCATTACATCTTCATGTTTCTTGAGATAATATTGCTTTTTCTTTGAAGATTTTGGTGCAACAGCAATCATTGGTTGACCAAGTAAAGTGGTAATTATGTATTCATGATATTGTAAAATGCTCAGTAATTTCTGGGTCCTAATTTCTTATGAATACACCAAGAATTTGCCAATATGCTACCATAAATAAGCCCAAATACTATATTTTTATACCACCTTATCATATACCTTAAAAATTTGTAATATGACCTTTCATCAAATAAGTCAGCACCTTTCTTGGCAGCATTTTAACTAATGATGGTATCTGGTTTTCGAAGAGGTGTGCTGATGTCAGCTAAAGTACAGTTGTGAGTTTTGAACATTGTCAGCATGACTACCAACCTCTTGTCTGTCAACTTCACAAATTTTATTCCATCAGAAATTTGTGGGCTCACTATATATCTTCCCTTTTTGGTTTGATCTTTGTGGCCTTGGGTAAATTTTTCTAGTGTTGCATACTGTGCCAGGCAGATTTGTATTTTTCTCAAACACTCTTTAGATAGAGAAACTCTTGTTTAGAAACTATCTGGGCGTAATATGCAACCATAAGGGTTCATTCATAAGATGTATAAGAGTCCATTCATAAGCCTCATTACTATATCATGTGAACCCTTTTGGGTGGAATTATCCTACAATGGAGATTAGTTATACCCTGATGCTGATACAATCAATGTGAATTGCAACCAGGTATATATTGACTGGTCTAATGCAAAGAGAATGAGCAGAGACTGCACAGAAGAAAAAAATAGTTGATACTTGATTTTGAAACTTTATAATTGCATAGTTATCGGAATACAATAAAAGGTCTTATTGCAGTGATTCAACATTTAACTCAAAGTCATTGAGAATAGTACCTCAATGGGATCAGTTTGTACTCATTCAGATTTGAGAGGTGGCCAGAAATATAATTGGATGATATAGGCTTGAGGATTCATAGCTCTAATCTGAAAGCTAAGAAGTTCAAAAACTATCATTTGCAGACAGTCTGAGTTAGGAATTCGTGTTTTGGTGTCAACTGATCCCACTCAAAATACTACTGACCAGGATAAAATACTCTTGTGCCCACAGGTTATTATAACCACCAGACATTGAAATTTTGACAATGAGACTTTGTGACTACACACCATGAGTACATGATATTTAATGATTAAATCTGTGTGTGAACAAAAAATTAGAAAAGATTACAATCAATAAATTATTAATAATTGACCTGTTGACCGGAATACAATATTACCTGGCAACCTGCTGCCATCTTGGCATTCATAGAAAATGACATGCCAGGTGTTAAGCATGTTAAGGGGAAGGAGGTTGAAAGTGTGGCTTTTCCAATGGGGAAGGCAGGACAAAAGGTTGCAAATGAGGATGTAGAAAACATTTTTTTGAGAAATAGTGTGTGTGAGAGCAGAATGAATAGGTGATAGGAGGGATTAAGGATGGAGGACTGGGAATGTATGAGAGGGGTGTCCTAAAGTGGGGCAGTTGCAGGGCAAAGATCAATGGAAGTTGGTGACAAGAGGGTCTGACAATGAGTTGGTGAATTTTAAGACATATTTAAGGTAGTCATAACTGATATGTGCATTTATCACCCACTTAAGTAGCATATTCTATTTTCACAGCAACCCCAATATCGACAAGTGCTCTCCATGCAGAATTTGGCAGGAGGGCCACAGTCTCAAATGGGTGGTGGAGCAGGAGGCAACAATGGAGGAAACAATACTAGTAATCAACCACAAATCCAAACCCAAGGTCCTGGACCTCAGCAATTTGATGACGTACCTACCTTTGATTTTTTAAACTAAGATGTATTTAATTGGCGATGAGGCAATTTTTCCAGGCAAAAACTGGTGCCCTTGCTTCCACTTTTTTAACCAATCAATAAGTATGTGAAATGAATTTCAACAACTGTGAAATCAGTTCACAAATTACTACCTAGTGATAATGATTCCAAAGCATTTGTTGTTATTTTTCCAAAGTGCCAATTCTAAACACCACAGCGTATCACACCTTCACAAAAATTAAATGCCGTATGTTTAAATATTGATAAGTTTAAATTCTTGTAGCATTAATGCTCTTGTTAACTCTTTAAGTCAATCATTGTACAATGGGCTTTTTATTCTATCCAGTTTAATATTTGACTCTCATGTTTGACTTTCAAGAATGACTCCCAAATATCAGTTATTTTTCCAAGGTGCCAATTTGCACACTACAGCATACCACATTTGTTATAACCTCGCAAACATGAAAAGCAATACAGTGATGACCAATGATCAACTTTCATTGCTGTTAAATCTAGTGCTCTTGCATTCACTTTCCTAGCGCATTGATGAGTACTGGACATTGATTACAGCAAGTGTGATACTCAACTTTCATGCTTGACTTTTATGTGATGACAATGTACAAGTAGTAGTTGTTATTGTTCCAAAGTGCCAGTTCTATGTACCACAGCATCCCATATGTGCCATAATCTCGCAAAAAATTGAATGCAATATGTGGAAACTGATAAGTTATAATTCCTGTTAATTATGCTAATGCATAATAAGAAACTAAGAGTTGGAATATTCCCAATGACCACAATATGATGTTAGTAAGTATTAAATTACAGCCATTGAAGAATATTCCCTGCTCTAGTTTCTTATTGACAAGGCCATTAAGAGCTTGCCAATCCTCACCTAATGCTAATGCCAGTAATGGCATATTAGTTCACAAGATATTTTTTTTTCCTTGGGCAATTGTGAAAACACAGTAAACCCTCACTACTCTAGGCATGGCTAATCCCATCTTCCACTTAATCTGAACAGAGTCCAGCCATGTATGGCATGTGGCTTATTTTGGGGTCATGAAAAGAAGCAAAGCTTTTGTTGTACTAAAAAATGTTGCATTTTAAAGTTTCTATGAATATGACGGAAAATATTTATTGTTAATAATTCAATTAATATTCCCATTCAATGCAACAATTTCAGAGGGTAAAAATCATTCACCTTGACCGGGATTCGAACCCAGATCCCTCGATATCCGGCCGAGTGCTTTAACCAGTTAAGCTACCGAGACGGCCTCTTACACTCTGAAATTTTGGGGGCTTTAAAGGAACAAGATGTTATGACAAAATATCATACATACAATGTCACAGGCATTTGTAGTCGTGCGCGACGCGCCACAGTCCACGATGTTAATAAAGCCAATTTGAAACACTTAGGCTGTTCATACCCTTAGAAAAATTTCAAGAAACTGCGGGAGATGCCGCAACTGTAACTTTTAACAGTAACTTGTTCCTTTAAAGCCCCCAAAATTTCAGAGTGTAAGAGGACGTCTTGGTAGCTTAATTGGTTAAAGCACTCGGCCGGATATCGAGGGATCCGGGTTTGAATCCCGGTCAAGGCAAATGATTTTTACCCTCTGAAATTGTTGCATTGTAATGCACACGTAGCGGATGACTCCGTTAAAAGTTACTGTTGCGGCATCTCCCGCAGTTTCTTGAAATTCCCATTCAATATTGGAATGAACTATTGCTTCATAAAATGTAATTAGTGTGTTCATCTAAACGACACATTTTGGAGCACAAGTATTGATAGATGCGACACATGTGTTTCAAATTGATGGTTAATTCTTTCCAATTGATTTTGTGAGTCTTTATATACCCAGATATTTAATGAATATGGGATCTTGTGACAGAAAAACTTGTGCAACTTTTGACAGCAGTACCAATGAAGAGTGACAGTAAAGGAAAACATAAATTTCAGCATTAAACAAGGTGACTTTTCTTGAGAAAATGGATGTGGAGGTTTCCATTTTGTTTTGTTAATGGTTTACACAACTTTGGATAAGAAAAATAAGAAGACTAAGGTCCATTTAATTGGGCTTAGATTGAAATTAAATATCAACAAAGTCGGGCAGGCTTGAGATATCTGTATTGCAAATTTAAAGATGGCAAGGGCCCATCAGTAGGTAGTATATTTGTTTAAATGGCCATGCAAAACAGAAATGTGTGACATTGAATTGCAAGAGATATAAATACTTTCCAAATATTTGTTTGAAGAATATAAGAAGCTTTGGTGGTTGAGGCATGTTATTTTAAATTAAGGTGCTTGACTTGTGCTGATAGCATCGCCATTGAACAATTGCAGGACATTTGCAAAGACTGATATGATTTGCAGTAATCTTAGACTTGTAAACAGAGGAAAGTGGTGTTTACTGAAAAGCTTTGGAAAATACATGAGTTTTACAATGTCAATCCAAGGATGCAAGATGGAAAATTGGTAATTCCCTGTGCTAATATTGAAACTAGTCACAAGTTAAAGAGTAGTAACTGCCATTGGAATAATATGAGCAACCTCATACACCAAGGAGGGATATGGATGACCTGTCGCTAACCTAAAAGAATTAAATTAATGCATATTGTATTTGGGTGTTTACAAGGAACTGGCTCCATAATCAATTTATGCCTTTCTAAGTTTCAAAATACCATATCATTATTCTAAAAATTTCTGAGAAAGAAATAAAATTGTTTTTTTTATAATTATCAGCAGCAAGGACAATCCCAAATTATTCATTATCATCGAAAGAATATGCAAGGTGTCAATCCTAGAATCAATATTGAATATTTGAGAAAAAGGTTACCTAGCTGACCAAAATATTGGCATAGTTTTTTCCTTAAATATTCAATATTGGCTATTGGATTGATACCTTACATATTTGCAGCCGATAGTTCACACCATCTTTGTTTCATCAATACACCATGAAAATTGCAAACAAGCATCCTCACAGCTAGATTCATCGATCATCGGCTAATGTTAACAACATTCATCTGTAGAAGCATCACTAAAATCTAATGGAATTCAAGTATCGTTAGCCAAATTGTGTGGCAACAACAAAGAATATCATGTGCAATATTCTAAAATATTTTAGCAATAACAACCAATAAGAGTGAATATATTTTGATGGTAGAATTTAAGTATGCCAGAGAACAAAGGCAACCGTACGTTGTGTCATTATAAACCAAAGTTATCCATCTTTTCCTAAAGTTAAGCTCTCAGTTCTTCAAGTAATAACTCGATCAATTAGTTATCTTAAACATGAAAATTGATTCGATGAGATAATTCGTTTTTGCATTGCTGTTTTTTTTTTCTCAAAAATATTGATGAATGATTTTTACAAACTTATTTTTTTGGAGAAAATCAGCAATATATTTTGTATAAATATTTATTTTACTTGTAAATGGGATCTTTTTACACTTTGGGGCTCTATTGCATCATATGGAGTTGCTTGAAGTTTTTGGCAAACAGTGTTACACAATATTAGATATGGGAAATATTCCATGGGTTTACTTGTGTCAAAACTCAAAATAATCCAGATTTAGCCTAATCTGGACAATCCGTGGCCTCCTAGACTGGAATAGTGAGGGTTTACTGTAATGATACAATATCTTTGCTGAAGGTGATTAGCAGTTAATGAATTTTATCAGGGGTGACTTTGAGTGTGGAGAACAAGTCAATTGGTTTTACGATGAAATCAATGTTGTTTATGAACACCAATTCTGATTCACTGTGTTTGTTGTTGAATAACACCAATTCTGATTCAATATCTGTGTTAAAGAAAATCAACTGTTTAAATGCCTTATTATATGACGACAATCATTTCATCATATTACCTCTTCATTAAATGCCAAGGGGCTTTAAAGAAAAACCTATGGCCATAATATTATATTATGGCTGTGAAAGTGCCAGACATATGTTAGTTACATAAGTTGTGTGCCTTTTATTTGATACCTCTATGCAAGTGCAAATTTGTATAATTTTACTGAAATTGGTCATTACATTGTCCTATCATTGCTGTTAAAAAATATTTATTGGTTCAACCTGCTGTATCAAGGTTGTATTTTATATATTAGTTGATATTTTAGTGAATAGTTTGTTTGATATTTGTAATTAAGTTCTTTAATGTGTGTTGTAAAAACTTGCCTTATGGAGTGATTTTCAAATGACTGAGGCTCTTTATGGCATAAGCCAAGGTTATAAAATATGATGGTCCTGGATGTTCAGTGTTGGATTGTTGATTATAAATGGTTATCGGGTGTTGGTATTTGCCATTCTAAATAAGTGTTTCAATGTTTTTGGTCCACAATTTTCTAAAATTAGTAACTTATGAGGAATTTAATTTTTTTAACTAGGCAATGAGTTCCTCATGGGTTTATAAATAACAGAAGCTCATAATATTAATAGTAATAATGTTAATATTAAGCTCAAAGTATGTCTTTAGTAATTCGCTATCGAAATCCTTTCATTGTTGTTACTTACAATGAGAGAAATTGATTGTCACTATATTATATTATTCTATACTGGCTCTTTAAGCATTTATCACATACATTAGAAATATCTTTTGAGTAAGACTCAAACATTCCAAGTTAGATTGGTACCAGAAAAAAGTGGATATACAGAAAAACCAAATGTGCAAGGGACTCTAAATATGTTAAGAATGGGTAATTATAAGAAATCACCTGTTGTGAAGGTCTTCATTTTGCATGAATATATGCTCTAAAGAATCGTGAAATATAGTTGATGGCAATGCTCTTTGATACAAGGTTAAGATTGCTAACATATATGATAAACAACATTAATGGTTATGAATACCAATGCAGTAGACTCTCGTTAGTATTTGTGATGGAGAAGAATTAAATTAATATACCAAGTTGAAAATCTTATGAGATACTTTATGAGGAATTTGCCTTGGTTCTTACATATAAATATCTCTAAAAACAAAATTTTTGATAGTGGCTCGTGCTGTGATTTCTAATGAGTTCGGTCCAGAAAATGGACTTTGAAGTGCAAGATTTCATAAGATGAGATAGGTATTTCCCTAAAAAATAGGTATATGCTAATATACTCAGTGGTTGAGATGTGTCTAACTAATCTCCTTTTTAATGTGTTAAACCACCCCTGACTCTTCTGTTGTCATATCATGTGCAGGAAAGCCATGACTCACTGAGATAATTAATTTTTAAAATTTCCATGTTGGATGTGAAACCAAATAAGTTTAAAGATAGTATTTTCATATATGTTATGTGAAGCTTTACCACTAAATCCACTGCCTATAAATATGTTGTGTCTTGAATCCACTTGAATTATGATGCATGTTTTATGGCAATTGTACAGTATGCAATGCTTACAACGTCATTCATTGTGACATCGTTATGCATGCTCAGAACTTCATAAAGTATTGAAGGAGTATGGATAACATTTTAATAAGTGAAATAATTTTAATATTTTAGAAAGTGCCTATTGAGTGAATAGCATTGAAATCTTTTAGGTAACAATATCAAATTCAGATGCATAAGACAAACACGAGAAGCTTTAAAATGAAAATAATGTGAATCCATATGTAATATAGTCCCAGATAAATTTATAGTTGGATCATACCAACCAGCTAATAAGCTTACTCTACCAACAGGCATGGATGATATTTTTATCACAAAAACATTATTCCAGAGTCAAAATTTGCATGTGGAATCATCCGTGATATCAGGTCATTTCAAAAGTCCGATTGCTAAAGCCACATAAAGAAGAACTAGGAAATAGGATGTGCTTAGAATTGAGGAGGGGTTATGAGAACTTTTTCTGCATTTTTCATATAATTCTTTGCATTTTCCTACTTATCTACCATTGGAGAAGTCAAAATTGGAGGTAGCATATTCATTTAGTTTATGGCTAATTTTGTGTAAATAATTTACATAGCATTATTATTAAATTTTAAAATTATTGTTGTCCTATGCTGTCACATCTGGCCAAAGTTGTTTTATTCCCGAACAAAAAGTTAATGTTCAGTATTGCTGTATTTGCTGATTTTTAAGCATAGGTTTCTAATGACTGCTAATTCCTTCAATGCAACCTCTTGCCCAATGTATTATGTGTGGCCAGTAATGTTGCAGTTCATTTCAGTACAGTGTATGCAAGGATTTTTGGATCCATTTAAGTGAGGGACTTCATGTAAAAGCATCTTTATGCCTGTTAAATTCAGTGTTTATGTTCAGATGTTAATGTTTCATTTAAGTGAATTGATGAATGCCTTTTGTATAACGTGTATCCTATTTTTCTAATTTTTGCTAGGTGTTAATTTAATTTTAAATTTGAAATGCAATCAAAATCAACCAAGGGAAACTTGATTGTATATTACAAATCTCTCATTTTGTGTTGATATTCTTATTTCTAAATCCATAGGGGTGTAAGGGCTAAAAGTAAAAATAATCTCATCATGTCTTCAAGTGAATACAGGTGGTCCCCAAGCTACAGTTTATCCAGCTATTGCCATCCCTTATTTATGAACAGGCTTTCAAAGATCCCCTATAATGATACAGTAACACTGACTATTCATTGTTTTTGAGGGGATTGCATCAGTAGATAATTGAAAATAATGAATACTAAGATATATATACATTATGGGATATTATGGTTTTACTTTGAGTGGTACACTAAATAAAATCCTCCCACGTGTCTTATAGTCAATTATTTGGACTTTTCGTTATCATTTCTTTCTCCATTCTTTTGTTCCATTCACCCTTCCCTCCCCGCCTCTACAGAATTAAAAAGAAAGTCATCAGTTTTCACTTCATCTAATTAGGTGGTACAGATATTCTCCTAAGTTTTTATGGAGTATGTTATGTTTAATGAACATTTAATCAATGATTCCTGAATAATTTTTTCTGTCAAATTAGGCTTAAACTCTCCCTTTTCAGTCTTTTTAAAGGAAGCTGAAATTAGTTTGATCAAGTATCTGTTTAAGTAGTATACACAGCTGTGCTGAGCAGTTTTAGTATCTTAGGCAAGAATAAAAAATTGCGCCCTGCCTTATGATATTTTAAAAATTACTTTTTTAAATACATTATTGGCAACAAATTTAATAACAATAAAAGGATGACAAAATATTAATGAAAAATGTTTAAAGTGATTTTCATTACATAAGCCAAAAGGTTAAAGCTTGAACTAACTAATTATCATGGCTTAGATACAATCATTTTGTGCAGAATTGTACACACACATGCATGTGTGTGTATCTTCTATATCCATATGAATATGATTTTGCCATTTGGTAGTTTTTCATGCTTGAATGTGTAGTTGGCCAATGTAGCTTACTTCCTTCTATGGCTATGCAAGCCTCTATAAAATGCTCTGTATGCATTCGTTATAACATTGTATGACTGCTCTTCCTGCTTATCTATTTAGGAAATGCTAATTGGTTAGAGTATCAGCCCAGCAATTCGAAGATCCATGTAACTGTTTGCATTCAAGTTAACGTAAGTAACTCATTGAGAGCAGTGAAAACTTTTCCAATTCATTAAATGTCATTAGCTACCTGCAGTGAGGTGGGAGAGGAGGGATGTTTCTTTCTAAGCCAATTAAATAATCAACCCTTCTGTCAAGAGAATATTAGATAATAGGTTCTCTATATAAATACATAACTATATAAATACTATTGTAATTTGGTAGCTAGTTTTTGTGCATGTAAAATAGTCACAAGGATTATTGATTTTTTGGTGGAGAATCATTAAACTAGTGCTAGTATCAATTGTTAGTATGGTCCTTATAAGCTCTTTCATCTGAACGTTTTATTCCAATTTATTAGTCCATCATTTTGTTAATTCTTTACATCTTTATTACATTCATTAGGGCCATTGTAATATTATATTATTATTGTGATGCATGACTGTGCCATTTATCAGGGATCCAAGTTACATACAAATCTGACCTAAAGATACCCTCACAAATGTATCTCATCTTTAGCTTGGTGACCACCTGTATTGTTGACTCAGTAGAGACCCTTAAAATCTCACCTGTTAGTATTTTTCCTCTTTGCCTGATCACAAGACACCAATGCTTTTCATAATTCTGGAAACTATTTAAAATAGAGAGGACCAATTTTAATTTCAAATTCTATTCTCTTTTTCTTCCGAGCAAACATAAGGGTACACAATTTCATGGAAAAAACAATGCAGTGATGAGTTGTGAAAGGTTCACTATTAATTTGGATGGTACCCATTCATGTTGGTTGTACAAAAATATAACTTAGAAAGGCTGCCTATAGCATATTGTGCATTTTCTAGACTTAGTGTTGTGTGTGCAAAACATTGCAAACAAGGAATAATAAGAGTATCAGCTGGAAAATCAAACATTACTTTAGGTAATTATACTAATGTGCATTTTCTAGTATTAGTGTGGAGTATTAGTGGGAAACATTTTTCAGATATTGGAATACTGACAACAGACAAAATGCAATGCAACTGATGAGTTACAAAAGGGCTACTATTAATTTGAAGGGTAGCGATGAGGAAATTTTTCATGTTGGCCGTACAAAAATATAACTTAGAAGGGCTGCCTACAACATATTGTGCATTTTCTAGTATGTGTTGCGTGTTAAGGGTGAAAAACATTTTGAACAATGAAATACTAAGAATATCAGTAGAACAAGCAAATGTATTACTTGAGATAATTAGACTTTTTACCTTGCATATATTTTTTTGATTGGCAAATTGCACATCCACGGTCATTATAATGACCTAATTGAGAAGTTTGAACAAAACAGCAGAACATGGTCATTATTATGTTATTTTCATAGGAAAGAATTGGGAACAGGGAAATAAAATATTCAAATGATAATTGCCTTAATCAAGGATATGCTAACGAGATTCTACTGTGCATTAATATCAGGGTTGGGTAGTAGCTAGCTACATGTAATACATTACAGTAGTTAGCTATTCCTAGTATTAAAACATAGCATGCTATTTTTTTTAAGAGTAATCTATACTTAGCTACAACAATTCTGTAGTTTTTAGCAATTGTTACAACTATTTTCTTGCTATTTTTGCCTTTTGATTCTTTTTCTAGAAGAGACAATGCTAATAAAAAGTTGGTACAAATGAGTTCTTGATGCAATAATTGTAAGCTAATTTACACTGCTCATTCCCAAAGATCCTATTTCATGGCAAAGGTACAAAAATTATCACTGAATCATCATTGTTCCATGATTGTTCCAAATCACCAATCTCTTGTATAATTATATAATATTAAATTTTGAGAAATAGCTGTGCTTTTCTCCTTCCATTTTTTGTTTTAAACAATTCCTCAGGACAATTCCAGTCTGTGGGCCATATTTTTTTATTTACATGGAGTGAATCGCTTGTAAAACAATATCAGTGAATAGATACATAATGTGCTTCTCCTATCCCACAAATAAAATCTTAAATCCAATAAAGTTGATGAATAGTCCCCCTTATCAAAATCCAATGACAGTCATTGGTGCTACTTAAAGTGCTGCTAACTGTTCAATGGTTGTATTAAAAAATGTTATTAGGCTGATAAGGTTCATGACATAAACTTCAAATAGAACTTGAATAATTGTAATTTGCAGCATTTTATTACTACTTACACTTTTCCAGAGAAATTGAAAACTGTCATTATCTGGACATTCATTTACAATTTATTCCAAGAAGAGAGCTGGTGTTTTTGCTAAAACATTAAACTAGGCTATGCACTTATATTTTTTTCAAAAATGGTTAATAAGTTTTACAAAATGATGCCCGAGATCTTTAAGAGGGCTATGACAAACTAGGAGTTGAAATCACTCTGCAAAGTAGAGTTGCGTGAAGCCCTTTGTTTAAAATCAATCTAACTTGATTACCAACCAGGTTATCAGTTTGACAAAAATATTTCATTTTTATGTATAAAAATATAATTTTTATTCAAATACCGCTTCTGTACATTTTATTATTAATGTAGGTATTCCTGTTAATGTTATAACCACCAGGAATACCTACATTTTTACTAGCTGCCACCAAACCTACAATAAACACTCCATACCCAAGTCTCTCTATGCGGAAATCAAATCAGATTTACAACTCCATAGCCTCTCTCACCAAATACATTCACATTTTCCACAATGCACTGCACAAATGCAGTTAACCAGAAAAGCTCCTGCAAAAGTTAATCTCCTGTTATACCCTACATGATCCACCACAGGAAAACAACCCCATATCTGACTCAACCTTTCTAAGTGAAATCTTTTGGACTTTAAATGACAATGACACAACCTCCTCTCTCCTGCCCCAGTTCTCCTCTCTTGCATACAGATGAGCTGCCAATTAAGAATCATAACGGGATCCACCAACCCCATAGCATGCCCCCATGACAAATTTCCTCGTTGTTCCCTGGCTCTCAATTGTCCCAGATGTAAAAAAACTTCACTCATCAGATCTGCTCCCCTCTTTCCACCTCACTCCCATGCTCATTACCTCTCCAAGCACTTAATCTATCTCCTCATGTTCAACCAATACTTGTCTTTCTGCCTCAATGAATGCATTACTCCATTTTGCATCCGCAAGAACAAACTCCACTCTTCATGTATTTCTGCCTCCTCCTCTTCTATTTCCCATTTGTTAACATGGGAAATCTCACAACCTTTATTTAGATCAGTGTTTTTCCCTAACCATCCTTGAATACCTCCCCGAAACTATCACCATTATAGAGGTGAGAACACCCTAATCCACTTTTACATGGGCATTAAATCGTTTGAATTTCTGTTGACTTATAGGAAAGGTGTAGAAACATATAGAAAGAGTAAACAAGGTTAGTGGGAAAGGTTGAAGTGAGCAGATTCCAAGCAAAAAAAGTCTCCTTCATTAGTACTCAAACCATGGATTTTCAACTTGCTCGGCAAATGCTGAGAGTTACTCTGTAAATGTCTTCTGGATTTCAAAAGGCAATAATGATGGATTAAGTGGCTCAATTGATGTGTAGTTAAATATTGTAAATAAAAGAAGGAAGCCAAAATCAATTACTGCTTTTGCCTTGTCTCCTTCATCACCATTTCCTTCTGTGCTCATCGTCCATTTACCTTTTTATGTATTAAGTTCTGTCTCTTCTCCATCCAGTTCTCCTTCAGCATGACTGCCATCATCTTTATGCTTTGTAATTTTAAAAAAGTCCTCCGATAAGTCCATTTTTCACTTATGAGTGTCTCTCTTCCTGCATTTCATTAGGCAATGTTCTGAATTGACTATGTACACAATTCCCTCTTTGGGGTTTGCCACCTGCCCTACATCCCTTTTACATTTGGGTACATTCCAACTATCACCCTAAATCTGTCACTCTGTTCACAATCAATGCAATAATTTGGAAACATTCACGAAAAGGTGCAGTATATCTTCCTCCAATGCAGGTGTTGTGTTCCATGAGGGTTGTGTGTTGTATGAATCATTAGTGCAATGGAAATGAAAGTATAACACTCCATGATTGGAAAAAGTGTGCAGCCGATCCACGAATGAGAAGTGTGGAGGTTCACGGAGGACACTGTAAAGGTACAGCCAGAGATGACTCAGAATAAATTGGCAGTATGGAAAAGATTGCTTGTTGAGTGCTGTTATATTGTCCCTTTTGCTTTTCCTTAGGAAGGCTCTTTGGTCTCTTGCTGTGATAAACATTGAGAAAATCTTTAAACTATCTTGTTTACAGGAAGTGCCAGCAGAAATATTGGGCTACATGTTTTCTTCTACCTTCTGAATGGTTATAATCAAAGATTTATTTGTGTCGTATTGTTGTGCTAATGTTGCAGCCCAACTTCCTTAGGGTGCATCTAGGCTCTGTGCGGCTGTGGTTCAACTAACCAAGCAAAAAAAGTTATTAGCATTTTTTTCTCTCGCATCGTGAATCTCATAATCATTTTTGTATGCTAACGCAGGAACTACGTGCAGCAGTATCAGCAGATCACATTTTTTCATCCACCTTTTTAATATTTCTTGTCATAGACACATTTGTCATATTGTCATGCTAATGATGCAGCTGAACTTCCTGCTTGAAGCATATTGAATATAGGCAGCCTCTCTTGCTAGGGCATATAGAAAATTAAGACAAAAAAGCAATGTCTACCACTGAGGCATATAAATATGATTTATGATGATTTGCTTTACCCCTCTGGAATGGCTATCAATGTGATATTATACAGAGTACTGTCCATCTGCAGCTCATCTTGTCCTCACTTTTGTGACACAGCTTTGGCAGCTACTACAACTACACTGAGTCGAGTGTGTTTCATCAAAGAGCACAGAACCAAGTTACTTCAATTGCCTGTGGTAAATATTACCCTGTCAACAGGAAATTTAGAAGGCCAATACATTTTAATTGGTTTAGTAAGCTCTGCCACCCTGTTGATGTCAACCAGGTGTAAACTGAGAATATTCTTACCTTTTAATTTTGCTGGGTGGCCTTTTTATTTTGAAATCTGGGTTAGCACGCATATTCTTAACTGGGAATGTGTATTTGTCTGACACCCACAAATTATTGAATAAGTCAGCCTATTGTCGTCACTGATTATGCTTAAATAACACCATGTGTTATTTTTCACTAGTGGAAGGGTATGTGAAGAAATAATGGTCGGGTGATTTTCTTTTTTTTTTAATTGCTTAAATTAGACTTGCACCAAGAGTTGAAACTGTAACTGGATGGCTTCAGATTAAGATCTCCTTTTTTCATGGATTTCTTCATCATATGCTTCCAATATTGATACCTTATTGATAAAAAATGATTTAATTGAAACTTGCGCTGTCCTTTTACATGCATCTCTCATATTGTTCCTCCATTCATTATTGTTCCTAAAGCAAAGTAAATTTTTGCTTTGGTACCTGTTACTTAAATGCAGTACTATTATAAACCAAATTTTATGATTTATGCACTTCTAAACCAAGAGCAAGACTGTAATACTGTAGTTCACTTGTCTCTACAGAACAAGCTATTGCAAAGGTTGAAATAATGAGCCCAGAAATGAAGATAAGGTGGAAGGAATCCCCTTTGTGCTTTCCGTCCTGTCCATGGTTCAGAAAAGTAGGGGAAGGAGGGTGAGCAAACAACAGAGGGAATGGTGGCTATGGGAATAAGGCTTAGTATGATGGTGGCCTATACATATATTGTCACTTGGTGGGCAAGATGGTCTCACTGTCACAGAAGATCCACATCTTGAACATACCACTTAGCACAAACATTGACTTTTGTTCTATAGGGAATAGGTTTACCTTTAATTATAAGTTACTGCAAGTACTGCTTCAAAAATAACAAATGCTAAATATTAATGTCATAGCCATTTTTAATACACAACTCAAGTTGATAAACCATGTTTACATTGTCCATATTAGCATTCTACAGAGGCCAACAGAGTTGCAATTTTACTAATTACTTATATCTTGGTTAGTATGACAGTGACCATCTGTGTAACGTTGTCAAAAATCAAGGTAAATAATTTAAATTTTTCATTGCATCTCCCTATTTATTGTCCGAGAATATTCCAACCATCACTTGAGAAATGGAGGGCATCATTACTATTCATAATATTTCATTAGAAATAGTGAGTTAATATTAAATACTTATATAAATAATACTTATATAAATATAGAGCTATGGGTTCATGGCATTTTATTAAAATGAAACAAATTCATTGTTGTGGTTGAGTTGTGAAAGCTTTTCTGCTAGTACGCAATTTGCATTGTGAAGGTATTGGTTAGTTCATTTTGCAACTTAAAAATGCCAATGTGAGGCAGTCACAAGACTATCACTAAGGACAATTCCCCATTACTGCATGCATTTCAGATACACTCGGACATGGTAGTTCAGCAGTAGAGCACTGGGCTGAATCAGTTGACAGGTTTGATACCCTTTCATGCCTCTGGATACCCTCAGCTTTACCCAGACTGGGTAATATTATGGGTACCAGATCTAAGAAAAACATAGGTAGTAGAGGGAAAAGAATTGCCCCTTCATGAATAATGTGTGAATTTCACATGTCATTGTGATTAATACTTAGGGAATTAATACTATATTATAATTATTATATACTATGTTTTTCTGTTGTAATGACTATAATATGTTATTAATATTATACTCTATCCTTACATCCCAAATAAACCTCCGGATTTATTAGTAGTTATCCATCAGGCTAGTGATTGCATCACATTGATAACACTATTGAGGAAAGGAATAGGAAAACAGTTTTATTTATCCCTTGACCTTATGATGGACAAAAATATGAATATGAGTACTGCCAACTAGGGAACCTGGCAGAGGGAGAGGCAATGTTTCTGTTGTCATCATCAAATGAAATCCTTGCAAAGTGGAACTTGCTGCAGAGACGAGGACTAAACCAGTTGGGATAAGGACTTGGAATGTTGGGATCACATTGAGGATGAAGAAATAAAAAAATATATAGTGGGAGATGCAGAGAGGAAATATTAATATTTTAAATCCATGCAAGCTGAGATTAATGCAGCAAGCATCATTAATGTATAGCAGGGGGAAAAGAGCCAATGAGGGGTCGAAATAGTATTAAACACAAAAGGTAGGAAGAAGAATAGTAAATATTCAATGGGTGAGTGATGCAGAAAGCTGAAACAGTCAACTTTGTCATAGTGCAAGGCTATATGCCAACTAGAAACTATAATGTCGAAGGAGTAGACCGGATAAATGATTAATTAGAGGAAATATTTAGGTGTCCCTGGGTCGAAAACAATAGTTATCAGAGATTGTTATATGGTGGTGGGCGAAGGCAGATTGGTAAGGCAAAAACATTTAGGAAGAATGAATGACCACTTGAAGGTGAGTTCTAAAGGAGACAGGGTTTGACTATACTGATATCCTGGTTTAAATGCATTTATAAATGGAAAGGGCTGCTATTATGAGGGATCAGTTGTGTATTATGGCTTGCCACAGATTTAGGAACATAATGCAATTAATGCCTTACCAATGTGCACATTTTCCCAGGAGTGAATGCAGATCAGATAACAATTTCATGTTAATTACTTCATATCATAATCTTTGTACACACTTAGTAGCTGCATTCTCTTGTGCATGGACATACAATGGCATCTAACTGCAATGCATTATTGCTCTTTTCCTCAATTGACAGCTTTAGCTGGGAGGGGAATATGGGTAAAGTGGTGGCCTGGTAACGATCAGAACAAGAGTCGAAGTGGCAAGGCTAAGTGAGTGACAAGATTTATAAAAATGTGTGCTCCTTCAGTAGTTAAGCCTGGACTGGAAATATGATTTAAAGTAAGACTAAGCAACAACTGCTGTGCCATCAGACATTTTTTGAGGTATATTTTTATATCTTAAAAAGTTAAGGTAAAGAAAATTCATTCACTTCCAATATATGATGTAAAACCCATAGTTATTAATGCCCTCTGGTGAGTTATAGAATCATTTCAGCCACAATAGTCAATAGCCAAAACATTTTACTGCATAGTTTAACAATATTGCAGTATATACTGTGTCAAACTTGTACAAAGTCATAAAAGTGTTAGACAAAAATTATTAAGTTTCCATGGTTTCAATCCTCATATCTATGAAAAATCATGCCCAGTGCAATTAATATACACTTCTAAATGTCGTAGGAATTGGCTAATAACTGCCATTGCTAATATGGGTCATGGCCCCTTTTAATATAGCAATTGGTTTTATGAGAAAAACAAATGGGTTTACAAATAAAACAGTTTCGGGCGTACCTTGGTGGAAAATCTTCAAATTGACGTTTAAAAAAAAACAAACCACTTTCCTTTTCCACATAAAACTTTTATTCTCACGACCCAGGTTTCGTAATAGCATAACATCATCAGGTGATGATTTTATGCTATGACGAAACCTGGGTCGTGAGAATAAAAGGTACAATAACTGATGATGTTATGCTATTACGAAACCTGGGTCGTGAGAATAAAAGTTTATGTAGAAAAGCAAAGTGGTTTGTTTTTTTTTTTTTAAACGTCAAAATGGGTTTACATTACACGGTTTTGTAATTATTAAGTAAAGGTAATCGGAAACATTGTGTATGCTGAAAAACGTATCTCCATACAGTATGACACCGGTCTGGTGCATATCTTCCTAGCAGAAGCTGAGGATTTATTTCCAAGTATACGTGGCATTTGTATTTCTTCTCAGGAAGAATCAGGATTCAGAAATCGATATATGACACCTTATAATATATGAAAACCGCGACATCGAAGATTTCGTATTTGGTAACAATGTTAGACGTATGTTTACTTCTAAACATATTGCGTTTTGAAATTCTGATCACTGAATATTAATCAGTTCTTTTCACATTCAATTGTCTTAAATCATTTATAATATGAAATACCAAAGCTTCGTGTAGAAATATTGTCATAAACTATTTTGCGTGTTAAATATGCATAATGAATGAATTATCATAGTATATTTCTTGTTGATACTGGACGTCACTGTCAAAACCCAACAGATTGTTCAAATTTTCAACTTAACTCTCCATTGGCCAAATCACCAAACGGTGGTCAGCCTGAATTGGCCAATCAAAAAGATGGGGTGAGGGTGAAAATATTATTAAACAATATATAAACATAGTAGGTGCATTTAAAGATATTAAATGTTGCAAAATATTTGGAAAAATGATTACTTTTTAACAATCAGATTAAATCGCATTCCAATCCTATTTTCATAATGCGACCATGGCAGTTCGTTCCCCCCGAGAAGAGCCGTGACCGTGAAAAATTCTCGCAGACTTAGTTCGGCACGTAAACGGCAGTTGGTAGAGTCTGAAGGGTTGGACTGGGGCCCCTTTTAGGGTAGAGAACGCTTCTGGAAGAAAGGGTTGACAGTCTGAGAGAGAATAGTTCGTTTTCTGCACCCGAAAAGAAGTAAACATGTGGGAGTTTTTGCACACGCTGCCAAGTATCATAATGTTAACATGCATCTTGATTGTGTTGTTATCAATCCTATTTGGTCTCTCGAAGACGAAAAATGTACGAATGTTTGAAGAAGAGAAAAGTTGTAGTTATAAGATTGTATAGTTGCACACGTTCTTTTCAAATGAAATTATTTTAGGTTGATCGAGAATCACCAGCTTACGGAGGAATTCTAGTAGCAGAGGTGCTAAAGAGCCATGGCGTGAAAAACATATTTACTTTAGTTGGAGGGCACATTTCTCCCATCCTGGCTGCAGCCGAGAGGTTTGGAATTAAGGTGGTTGACACGAGGCATGAGGTAATAAATTCTGTTGAGGAATTCTGAGTGAGCCAAAAGCGCTAGATAAGATAATTAAAAAAAATGGAAGGTAATATTTTAATATATATTGGGTATAAATAGATGTATATGAATATATGTATTCGTATATGAATGTGCATTATAGTGTATGAATTTTCAAAAACACACGTAACAACACAATGACAGTTAAAATCCGATGATACGTAATACCTTCTATTTCTTTGAATGATCATATTTGGTGATTTTGGTCCATGTGCATATATATGTGTGTGTATATATGTTTATATATATATATGTATGTATCCCCTTTTTACATATCTATTGTAACCAATTTCTATTTGTCGGGGGAAAATTGCGAGTGACTAAAGTTAATGATCAATTGGTATGAAATTTTTTTTCATTCCGGAATAGGCGCCTTAAATCTGTGATGATGGTGATATCTGTGGAAGTTTTTAGTTTTATGATTTGCTTGTGCCAACGTCTTATCGATGGTTTCAGCGATGAATCTTAAAATAATTCGAAAGAGGTGCTGCAGCTGCAACGAACAAAAATCTTGACAAAAGAATTCGTCTTGAATATGTTATTTTTTAATTTTTTGCGATTGTCGGCGTGTTATGAGAGTGATGTAATTTCTAAATACTTCGTTCTTAATTGTGAACAAGGGAACAAACTTATTTTAATTTCTTGCCAATAGTAGTTGTGCAGCAAAATCAATAAAATGTGTGAACTTAAGTAGAAGTCATGCCCTTAAATGTATTTACCCAAAACCATAGCTATAGAGACTTTTAATCCGGAATATTGTACAGTTGACGCGAAGTATTGTCATTTATACTATTTATTAACGATTTTCAAAAGGCAGTCTGTTCAGGAGTAGTTCCAGGAATTAAAATAAATTTTTGTGATTAGGAAACCAATTATTCACATAAGAAATGATTGATTTAAAATTATTAGGGTACCCTCACACACTGATGTACACCAGGAGGTTATTGGGAATAATGCATGAAAGAATGTTACAACCATTGCAAGGAAACACCCTATCAAACCACCAAAAGACTGCATGGGCTGCTATTTATGATCTTTTCTCACACAGCTTTTTGGCAAGGAAAGGTTATTGTCAGTCATAAAAAGTCAGATTCAATTCAATACCAAGGAACATCATGGTGGAGGTAGGCTAGGACATTTTCCATAATCCTTTATGAGCCATGAAATATTTGCAAAATGAATTGAATCTCATTGTGCCTGATGTGTCTCATAGAAGAGGAAATTTGCATACCAAGGGACCATTTCTTGGTGTGTGTGTATATATACATATATTGTAGGGTTTGGGAAAGGGAGAAAAGAGAAGGAACAGAGATAGGGAAGAAGTGAGAGGAAGGATGTGGGTTAAATGCACAACCGGAAAAGAAAACAATTTGTTTACCCACACATACTGCAACATCCAAGACCCAGGTGTCTTCTTACATAGTCGTCATCAGGACTTAGTAAAAAAAAACTCAGGTCACAAACAACATAATACATGTGGAGGAAAAAAGTATTTTCTTTTCCGATATGAATCACTTCCACACCTTTCCACTTTAGCCCATTCTTATTAGTGAACGACGTTGAGTCCCGGATGATGATAGGCCTAGCAAAGTCATATGCCATTTCCATAGTTTTTAATTTCATAGGGTTGGAACATTGGCCTGTGTAAAAGGTCAGGCAGAGTTTACAGGTCAGAAGATAGACGACATTCTTGGATGTGCAGGAGGAGTAGGGGAAGGGCAGGAGAGTTAAAAGGTGGGATGGAGTGGTGAAAATAGGACAAGTTTTACATCTTCCTCAGTGGGTGTGGCTCTGGGGGTGGGAGAGGATTTTGAGAGAGACTTGGTGGATTTAAGGAGATCTACTAGGTTGGTTTGAAGGTGTCAGAGGGGCATTAGGGAAGAAGGTTAGTGGAATTGTTGTGGTTTTTGAGGATGGGGTACAGGTCTTTGAGGTTTTATATATAAATATATACACAGAGGTGGGTCACGGTGGTCCAGTGGGTAGAGCGTTGGACTACTGACCGGAGGGTCCTGGGTTCGATTCCCGGGCAAGGCACTCTGGGAACCTGCAGCTCCACCCAAGGTAGTTGATTTTTCGGGTACCAGATCTTCCTGGGAAACCATAACCGGCATAGGGAAAGGAACTGGCCCCCCTACCCTGATGTGTGATTATTCACACGCCGTCGGGCTTGGTTCATGGGTGAGCTCTACCATCACCTACTAAACCAACCTTCGGGTTGATTACTGTGTTTATGGTTTATATATATATATATATAACTTAGACAGTAACACACAGCACAAGAACACATAAAAAGAACACTCACAATAATATCTTGATAATTTTGACAGACTCGAGCTCCGTCTTCTTCGGAAGATAAGATATGACCCTTGAGTCATATCTTATCTTCCGAAGAAGACGGAGCTCGAGTTCGTCGAAATTATCAAGATATTATTGTGAGTGTTCTTTTTATGTGTTCTCGTGCTGTGTGTTACTGTCTAAGTTTTTTATTCAGCACTTCCGTGTTACTTTGAAGAAATCATATATATATATATATATATATATATATATATATATATATATATATATATATATATATATATATGTGTGTGTGTGTGTGTGTGTGTGTGTGTGTGTGTGTGTGTGTGTGTGTGTGTGTGTGTGTGTGTGTGTACATTTAAAAAATGTATATATGCACACATAGTATATGCATCTTATGTGAAATTCTCACCAATGTGAGTAATAATGAAAATGACATTAGAACTAGAAAACAAAAACAGAAACGCACAAAAAAGAAAAGGAACTCACATTTTTGAATTTTCGATGGACCATTCCTAGGGAAGAAAAGGAGCAACCATATGTATATATTTACATAGAGAGCGGATTGTGTGCATGTAATATCTGTAGAGAGATGTTGGCTTACAGATATTATATATATATATATATTTATTTTAAACTCTGTTTTCTCATGATGAAGAATTTCCACTACATCTCGCCTGAATCTGTTGAATTATTTTTATAGGCATCAGCCGTGTTTGCAGCTGATGCTGCTGCAAGGCTCACTGGGGAAATTGGTGTGGCTGCAGTGACAGCAGGACCTGGTTTGACAAACTGTATTACAGCTATGAAAACTGCCCAGATGGCAGAGTCACCTGTGTTGCTATTAGGTATTTAATGTTGATGTTAATTGTGGTACAATTTGATTTTGAGCTTAATTTTTTTCACTTACACCAATGGCATATTCCTTGGTCTTTGGTATGGGTAACATTTGAAATTTATTTTTTTGTTGTCGTTGTTAACTGCTCAGGAAAAATACTGTCAATTTAACATGAATATTCAGTATTTTAAATCATAAAATAAGGCTTGTGTAAAAAAATACATTGTAGCTTGTCTTGAATATACATTTCAATGTCTCTCTTGCGATTTTGGTGCCAGCCATTCATAATAATCTGGTAACCTACATCACAGTTGAGTCTAATTTATCCATTTTTTCAAGAGACAACAGGAGATGCTGCAACAGTCAAGGCGAATGATTTTTACACTCTGAAATTATTGCATTAATTTATCCCTGGTAATCATAAAATTTTTTGTCCACATTAAATGAGTTTGTTAAATTCCACTGACTTTATTTTAAGGTACAATGCATTTCAACAATTTGTGGCATCATCAGGTACTAGTTTGGTTCACATGCAGCAGTAAATATATTCCATTACGACAGAGGAGAGGAGGTGGCTATGTAGGAGGAAGGGGGAGGGAGGAAAGCTGAAGTGAAGGAGGAGGGGAGGAGGGTCAGTGTTTTTTGGTTAAGGGAAGGAAAGGCAGTGGTGCCTTGGTTATGACATGGCATTGGGTGTGTTCAGGGCTATAGGAGGGGTAAGGATGAATGGGTACGTTGAACTATTGGATTTTTTTTACCCTCAAGGCCCATTTCTCTAAAGGAGAGGGCAGGGATGAGTATATAATTACAGATTACTAAGTATTGTTTTGGGAGGAGACAAGCCACAATTTTCTCAATTACTCATTAAAAGACTTCATGGAATATTCAAGGAAATGGGAAAACTATCTTGTTCTATTCTATACTTGTTCTATGCATAGCTTCAGATATCCATCACTTGGTAACCAGCCATATGGTGAATGGTTCATCCATCCATATTGTGTAATCCCTATTAAGTATATTTGGAAAGTTTTGAATCACTCTTCTCTTGCCAATTGGCATGCCTTAAATACCAGAAAATGGGTAATAAAATGGTAAATGTTAAGGAATTTCTCTCTCCCTTTTAATTGAGCCTCTGTCACAAACAGGATACTCATAACTCAAGTGTACATGAAATATGAGTTCATACACTTTTTTAGGATTTAAATGTTTTTAACTTTAATTTGAATTAAAATTTTCCTCATCTTATTGGATTTCAGGTGGGGCTGCTGCTATGATTCAGAAAGGTAGAGGGGCTTTGCAAGACATTGATCAGTTATCCCTTTTGAAGACAACATGTAAATTCTGCACAACTGTGAAGGCTGTGAAGGATATAGTTCCCGTCTTGAAGAAAGCAATCAACAGGGCTCTGTCAGGGGTGCCAGGTATAGACAATGGCGAAGTGTGCCAAGTCTCTGATCCATGAGACTTAATGATTAACTTATTCCTAATGTGTTTAATATCACTTATATGTTTCTGAAAAATGGTCTACAATTGTGAAACTTATTTTAATCAGAAAATAGTGGAACTTCTTAAAGGCATGCTTTTGTAGCAATGTTAGGTTTTTGCTGCATCCATTCTGATCCAGTTGCTCTATTCTAGTATATATATTTATATATATATATATATACACATATATATATATATATATATATATATATATATATATATATATATATATATATATGTGTATATATATATATATATATATACACTTTTTTGGAAAACCCACCAGCGTGTAATGTAAATTCACTGATAGTCATAACAAACACAGAAACCAAAACCCACAAAAGAGGGAAAACTCACTGGTTCTCGAATTTTCGGTGGTCCAACCACCTTTCTCAAGAGGAATTAGGAACCGAACTGAGGCAGAGGAGGGCCCGAAAGCAGTGGTAGGAAGGAGAAGGGGAAATGGGGGAAAAGAGGGGGAAGGCATTCGAGGTGAGGAGTTTGGAGGGGTAGTGTATGGCGCGGGAATTTTAAAAAAGGTGGGGATGATATGGAAGTTGTTGGGGGCGGAGGGGGATGAAATTATATGCATAAAGGGGGCAATTAATGTCTAATATTAATACCTTACCTTAATATTATACCTTAGCCTTTCCGAGTTCATTCTTACCCGCAATTCCTTCTCCTTTAATAATAATTTCTACCTACAAATCAAGGGTTGTGCCATGGGTAGCAGGTTCAGCCCGTCCTATGCAAACCTCTTTCTTGGTCTCGCGGAGAATAAATTCCTGTCACAACAACCCCTGAAACCGCTATTGTGGCTCAGATATATTGATGATATTTTCCTTCTCTGGCCACATGGTCCTGATTCCCTGAAAACTTTCATTTCCAACCTTAATGCTTCGTCCTCTATCTCCTTCACGTCTACAGTTTCCTCCTCCCAAATCACCTTCCTAGATGTAAACATATCATTTATAGACCATAAATTTCACGCATCCGTACATATAAAACCCACAAATAAACAACAGTACTTACATTTTAGCAGCTGTCACCCATACCACACCAAACGTTCCATTCCTTATTCCCTTTCCATAAGGGGTCACAGAATTTGCAATGACCCTGACTCCCTAGACAATTTCCTCATAAATTTACACCATTCCCTCCTCAAACGAGGTTATCCTGAATCCCTCCTGAATAAGAGGATCCGTAGGCATACTTACACTCCCAGACCTTCCACCACCGCGAAAAACCACCCTCTTTCAATTTGTACCGCGTTTCTCCCTGGCCTAGAATCTCTGCGTTCTATCCTAAAGAACCTCTATCCTATCCTCAGAAACCACAATTCCACCACCAACCTTTTCCCCAAATGCCCCTCTGTCACTTTCAAACGCCCCGCCAATCTATCAGATCTTCTAAAATCTACCAATCCACTTCTTAAATCCTCGCCCCATTCCAAAATCACTCCCAGACCCTGCAATAAACCTAGATGCAAAACATGTCCTATTTTCCTAACCAGAATCCCATCCCTCTCCCACCCGCTCTTTAACTCTCTCCCACCAATTCCCTACTCCTCGTGTACCTCCAGCAATGTTGTCTACCTACTCAAGTGCCAACTTTGCCCTGCCTTTTACATTGGACAGTGTACCACACCCCTCAATATCAGAATCAATCATCATAGAGCCTCATGCAACAATTCCTCCCTTATTGGTATGCTCCCAATCCCCAAACATGCCTCCGAACACAACGCTGCCTTTGACCAATGTTTTAAAGTATCCGTCTTAGCATCCCTCCCACACTCAGACCCTCCACTGAAACTCAAAACATTAGAGCTAGCTTTCATCTGGCTCTTGGATTCCTGGAATCGCCCAGGTATTAATATTAGACATTAATTGCCCCCTTTATGCATATAATTTCATCCCCCTCCGCCCCCAACAACTTCCATATCATCCCCACCTTTTTTAAAATTCCCGCGCCATACACTACCCCTCCAAACTCCTCACCTCGAATGCCTTCCCCCCTTTTCCTTTCTTTTCCCCTCTTTTCCCCTCTTTTCCCCTCTTTTCCCCTCTTTTCCCCTCTTTTCCCCCATTTCCCCTTCTCCTTCCTACCACTGCTTTCGGGCCCTCCTCTGCCTCAGTTCTGTTCCTAATTCCTCTTGAGAAAGGTGGTTGGACCACCGAAAATTCGAGAACCAGTGAGTTTTCCCTCTTTTGTGTGTTTTGGTTTCTGTGTTTGTTATGACTATCAGTGAATTTATATATACGAGGGTCATCCGGAAAGTAGTACCCGTTCGTGAAATAAAGACACAAAAGTAAATATTAACAAACATAAAAAATTTTATTTGAAAGAGGATACTTTAAACTACTTCTCAACATAATCTCCAAGCAAATTAAGGCATTTGTCATAACGTGTGACAAGTTTCTGTATTCCTGCTGCATAGTCCTTCGCCGCCAGCTCATTGAGATACAGGGTCACTCCTTCTTTAAGTTCTTCATCGCTGTCAAATCTTTTTCCTGCCAAAAAGTCTTTAAGCTTTGTAAAGAGATGAAAATCTGAAGGGGCCAAGTCCGGGCTATACGGTGGATGGTCGAAAGTTTCCCATTTGAATTGCTGCAAAAGTTTTTGTGTTATCCCAGCTGCATGAGGCCTGGCATTGTCATGAACGAGAATGACACCAGTAGACAATAGACCTCGCCGCCGATTTTGTATTGCCCGCCGTAATTTCTTTATTGTTTCACAATACGCATTGGCATTAATAGTGTCTCCACGGGCCATAAAATCAATAAGCAATACACCTCGTCGATCCCAGAAAATGGTTGCCATGAGTTTCCTGGTGGACAGAACTGTCTTGAATTTTTTTGGTTTGTTTGGTGAATGAGCGTGATGCCACTCCATTGACTGTCGTTTACTCTCAGGTGATGCATAACAAACCCATGTTTCGTCACCAGTAATTATGCGAGTCAAGAAAGAGTCTCCTTTATCAAAATAACGTCCCAAAAACGTCAGTGCTGCAGCCATACGCTTGGTTTTGTGCTCATCTGTAAGCATGCGAGGGACCCATCTTGCACAAATTTTTGCATAATGCAGATGGTGTTTAACAATTTCATGAACAATTGTTCGAGAAACATTGGGAAAATGCTCACAGATGTCATCAATTGTGACGCGCCGATCGTTCCTCACGAATTCGTCAACTGAGCTCACCAGTTGGTCTGTAATGACAGATGGTCTCCCCGAACGCTCATCGTCGTGTGTGTTCCCCCTCCCCATGTTGAAGTTGCGACACCACCGCCGAACAGACGACTCGTCCATTACATTGTCTCCATACACCTCCTTTAATTGGCGATGAATATCACATGGGCGAACGTTTCTTGCATTGAGGAATTTAATCACTGCCCTCACTTCACAACTGGCGGCGTTCTCAATTTTTTTAAACATTGTAAACAATCACAGAAACAACACAGGCAATGCTAGCGTCACGCAACTTGGCTCAGAGAAGGCAGACAAGCCACTGAAGCTATCTGACCTCGTCCAGCGGCTACTCGCGTCGTCAGCACTTCATGCGGCACAAACGGGTACTACTTTCCGGATGACCCTCGTATATATATATATATATATAGTTGTTCCAGTTTCTCTATTTGGTCACAAACATTTTTAGATAAAAACAAAGTGTGATGAAGGTTTTTCTTAAGTTAATTTGACAAAGCATTTCAAGTGGATAATGAGAAGATACCTGAATACATTCAAAGTAACTAATTATGTTATTAATCGAATGCCTATCTTGGAATGCCAAGGTATATTTTCAGGCTCTTCTTATCATGGCTCTTGCAAGGTATTTCATGTGTGTGGAAATTATTTTCAACGATGTATCAGATACTCTGGTTCCAGAACTCTTGGTTGTGCCATAGTGTTTGGCAAAGATTTCAAATGGCTCATTGAGCCATATTTTCCCAGTGCCAGATTACTCAACTTCCTGTGGGATCAGAAGAATCTAATGGCCTCAATTCAGATTCTAAAGTAGAGTATGCAGTATTAAGAGTTAATAAGGTTTTGTTACCTGTTATGAGATAAGATTTTAATTGGATATTATTCTTCTTGGAGCTCTTCGAATCAATACTACCATGTTTACCTTTTTTGTGATAGTGAAGAAGAAATAGCTGCTAGGTGCAAGGTTGGGATTATTGATAGTAATCCTAAAATGCTCATCCACTCAACATTCTCAACTCATTGCTTCTGTTGTTAAGCATTTTCAGTACCCAACTTGCACACTCCTAGAAGACAATATATATGGATTTTCTATGTTAGCTAGTCATACTTACCGATAGAAAAGGGAGAAAAGAATATTATTAAAAATCAGTTACATCACACCATTACTCAGGTTTGTGTAGCACAGTGACCTGTACTACAAAAACCTGAGTGGGAGTGTATATGGGAATCATTTTTATAGTTTTTCTTTTTTCCTCTACTTTATTTCTTGAAGTCTGACTTCTGGGTCACTGGCTATAGGTATTCTTCATCATAAACCCTGAGTGTGTGATTGTGAATCAGGAGTTCCATAAACCTGAGTGGGAGAGTTCATGTCATTGTTTTCTGTGGTTGAAGGTTCTCATGTCTCCCCACTTGCCTGTGACCTTAAATATTATGACTACGACATTTATACCAATCATTTTGTGGGCATATTCTATCATCTGTTTTGCTTAATTGATTTCAGGTCCAGTTTTTGTAGAACTGCCACTGGATGTGCTATATCCTTATTGCATAGTAAGGAAGGAGTTAATTGGCAAAATGAATGCATCCACAATCATGGGCCGCATAATCAACTGGTAATTGTATAACCTTGGCATTTTATTAGTGTGAATAATTGTTGATCCAGTTGTGTACTGATGTTGACTGAATTGCAGCAAAGGCTTATTATAAATTTATTAAGAAATTATAGCAATGCAATTAATCCCTTTCATTATGAAGATTACAATACCTGATGTCAGGTATTGTAATCTTCATACCTTTGTTGTAGTGGTTTCTGAGAGTATTTTTTTGCCTTAGCCTCCTTTTGCTTCTTATTGGAATCTTCAGACACTATGATCCAATTCCTTTACTAAATCTGTTATTTACATGTCTTATGAAATACCTATTTTCCAAGAATATTTTTACCCAACCCTGATCTATAATGCCAGCCATTAGTTAAATATGTATGTGTTAGAATAAATTGGACACTTGGAAACCTAAATCTGTCTACTCATCACTCTCAGTTGTAAGAGTAAACTTAGAATTTAGAGGATCAAATCATTTGCTTAGAAAGCTGAAGAAATTTGTTTTGGAATTACCAGAGTGGGCATTTTCCATTCTCCTCTCCTGCAGCAATCCATAGAAATGTTTTGTCATTCCCTGAAATTTTATGAATTTTAGTTTTACATCTACATTTAAAATATTTTTATCTCCGATTTATTTGAAGGGTCATTGATAGTGGAGTGGGTAGACAAGGTGTGTGATGAGGGAAGGGTGGGCAGATTGACTTGGGAAATGATGAACTCGATTGCTTGGTGGTAAATCCTTTGACGATTGGTGCCTGCTGGACAAGGTTTCCATTGATGGTGCTTGGGCTATGTTTAAGCAGCATGGGTCAACAAGTGATCACTTGAATAAGGGGCTTGTTGAGGTGGAAGGAAAGGGTGGGTAATGAGAGACAAAAGATCCTTAAAGAGGGTAAAACAGAGGGGAGGGATATGTGATGCCATTTCTATAGCAAGGCCATCCTCATCAGGCAAAGATTGATCAATGAATGACTGCACAACCGATTGTGGGGAAGGGGAAGGTAAATGGTTTTAGGGGTGAAGGCTCTGTAAGAATAACTGCAAGAGGGCCCAGTCAGTGGGACCAACGCCATAATTTAAACTGTTTGATTTGTAGATGAAAATGCATTCATGTGGATCAAGGAAATGGTCAGGAGGGACTAAATAATAGAAAGAAGTCTGTGTGGAATACATAGTGGTTAGTTTCTAATAAACATTTGGTGGTGCTGGATTTTCCTGGCTTGTTATTTTTGAAGAGTGTTATAAGTGACTTAATATCAGCAACCAATTCATTCTCATCTACAATTCCAGCAAAAGTTTAATTTCAGACCTAGGGTCCATTGTCCCCCGACTCTTCCATTATTCTTCCTCGTGGAATTAACTGACTCATTCCTCCCCATATATTATTTACCCTTCCACCCTACCTACTCGGAGGGCATGGTAGTCCAGAGGTAGAGTGTTGAACTACTGACCAGGGGGCCCAGGGTTGATTCCTGAGCCCACCTCTCTAGACACATTCAGCTTCACCTGAGCTGTGTAATTTTTTGGGTATCAGAGCTTCCTGAGAAATCACAGGGAAAGCATTTGCCCCTCCCACATCCTGTTAATGTGTGAATTTCACCTGCTGTAGGGCTTAATATTGAGTGAACTCTTCCATCAATCAGACCTTTGGGTTAATAACTGTGTTTGTGTTTTTTTTATAAGTGCCCATGATCTTCGGCACTGTCGTTTGGTAATCATACTTGGCGTGATGAAGAGGGCCTTGCCTTCAAAATGGCATTCCATATTTCTCGTTTCTCTGTCCTTTCCCTTTGATCCCTCCTTAAATGCATTTCGTCCCTCACCACCCACCACCTACCCTCACATTCCACCCTGGTGGAATATTACTATATCACTACCCTGGTGACCACCATTTCTTGTACCACTTGGGCATGCTGAAAGTGTCCCTAACCTCCAGTTTATCCTGCTGGCGCCAAATGTCAAAGGATATTCCACTGATCAAATGAGCCCCATGAGTTATCATTTCCCTGTTTATCCCTCTGCAATACCACCCCTCTTCTTCCCCACTTCACTGTCATTCGCCATTGAAATCCCTGAAAAGGTGAAATTTGCTTTAATTTAAAAATCTAGCAATGCCTATTGTTTGGATGTCTGTTTATCTCTGTTTCTATCTCATTTTAATAATTGTTCTCATCACCAGCATGAATTTGTGAAATTCCTATTCAAATCTCTCATTTGTATATAAAGGTCCTATGATTCCCATGATCATTTTTGGATATGAAGAAGTGAATTTTAAAATTATGTTTTGAGATGTGTTTGTCAAAGTTTCTCTTTTTAGTCTTTCTTGTTTAAAAATATTATGTCTGAAGGGAGCCTAATTATCAAAAATTATTCTTTCATAATGTATGTAATTTTAATGTTTTTATGTATTGAAATCATTCTATCATTTACTTTAGTGATATAAATGTTCTAAATTATAAATTATTTTACTGCTAAGTCAGGATATCTGCTGCAAAAATAATTCTATTGAAATTACTTTAGCAGTGTCTGAATTTTCAATATTACACCCTGTCCAGATTGTTTGTTAGAAGTACTTCTATCTTTCATACCTACTCTTACTTTCATACTTCATAATACTTCTAACTTTTAACTTGTAATTGTAATAGTGTAATTTCATTTTTATAGAAAAGTTGTGTTTTTTGGAAATATTATGATGCATTAAAGCATTTTATACAACTCCAGGTCAATATATATATATATATATTAATATAATTGCATAATGTATTTCTTTTATCATAATTTTACATTGTATTGTAATCTTCCAGCTTTCCAATTTGAAGGATTAAAAAACCAATGGCACTGTAAGTGGCTTGAGAATCTTATTATTTGTGTGTTTCTACTTTTTTATAATTGGTCTGCACTTTTTAAACAATGTTTTGGTTGTGGTAGTCAAAGGTCAAAAGTTAAGCCAATTAAATAATTTTGTATCTTCATTGACTTGATCAGCATATCATTATGATGACATGGTAGATGATCTAAATATCAGTTTCTACTGCTTTTTAGTATGTGGTTTCCAGTATCCACCTATACTGGTCCTGGATGACTGTTGACATGGCATCTGATTGCCTTGCTGATTTCAACATAAATAAGCCTTTTGATAATATGTGTATAGACACACAAGCATCCACCAGGTCATGTATTGACAGTGCAGGTCCCTGAAGGCAAAGCAAACAGTAGAGGTGTAAGAATACCTTGAGAAGTCTTTGAATACTGAGACAACCCTCCTCAAAGCCTCCTTAATTTGCTTATATTGTGGGCCTCTCCAATGATAGATACTGCATGTCGGTCCTGAGATTGTGGGGGTTTCTTATGAGTATTGAAGTAATAGGCTGTGGAATTACCAGGAAAAATCAGTGATATGCATGTAAGAGTCCCAGAGGTGGGCTATAGTAGAGTAGCTGGGGTTGGTAACCCCTCCAAATTGAACCACTGCTCCAGGTACTAACTCCAGCATTGTTATCTGAGAGCCTTTTGTTCTGTCATTGTCTACATCTACATTACCATTTACTGCGTCCTGGTATGTATTAGTATGCGTTGAAAAGAGCAGCCAATGCAGAGGCCTCAAAAATTGCTATTTCATTATCATTGGGCCAGAGATAGAGGGAGGTTGACAAGTACAGAGAAAGCAAACATTTGGACTTGTTCATCATAATATGAAATGTTTATAAAATGTATAACATAAAAAATATATATAATGCAATCCTGCTTACTGTGGGCTAAGGCAGAATGCCATTAACATAAAATTACTGTGGAGCATTTAATGCATTTTCTTATCCTGATACCAGCTGCAGCCAACTGATTTTCTCTCTGATATCCAAATTCGTCCTTTTTTAATTACTTGGATTAATCAACTTCAGAGAAAGAGTACATATGCTCTATGGAGGCTATTAGCATATAAATGCCTCATAGCAAGCTAATGTATGTCTCCTGGGAAAGTACTCTGTAACCTGGGTGCATTATATATTGTGGATTATTTTTACTAGGCAAATATCATGAGCATTCAATACCTGTAAGAAGCCTGTAATGAAGTGCAAACCATAGCTTTTCTAATCTTTTGCTTCAATGCTCTCTAGAGTATTTTAGAGTTTAGATATAACAATTTTATTTTTTACTTGATGCACAGAGAAACAGTCCTTTAAGGTCAATGTCAGTGGCGTATGTAGTAACATTATTTGGCTGGTATGAAAAGTATAGTTCTAAAATGATGGAATTAATTGAATAAATTCTTGTAGCTAATTCCATATCTGATAAACTCAAAATTGCTCAAACTTTTTCTTCACTGACTCTGATGCTAAATTGTCTCAGATATTTGCTTGGGTTTTAGAGAGCTTTTATTTAAGAGGAAACAGGTTTAGTTTTTGCCTGTATACATGAATGTGCTGCTGTGTCATGCATGTTTTGGTGTGTGGTGAATTAAATCTTGAAAATAAAGCTATTTTGTAAATTCCGCCCGTACATAATCCTTTTGCAGATGGGTATAATGTTGGATGGCATCTGTTTTGGTACAGTTGTTTTTCATAACATCTCTAATTGCCTTTTATACAAGGTCTGTCCTATAAGTAGTAGAACTTAGCTGATTAAAAAACAGTAATTGCTAGAATTGATAAATTTACTCTAAAGTCTTTGAAGCAGCATCCATGCGAGTCCACAAGTGGATTTTCCACGCCTCGTATGCCATCTAGAAGGCAGTGCCCAGAATGATGCTAAACTACTTCGTCGCGGCCTGTTGTAATGCTTTTACAGAGCCTTGGTGATGTCCTTTCAGCTTTGATTTGGAGGTGGGAAAAGGAAAAAGTCTGGTGGGGCATCATCTAAAAAATTAGGATCCTCACTCACAAGACTGAGAAGCTCTTGGCAGATCCACGTGCAAGTTTCCTTTTGTTCGTCTGAGAGCACTCACACTGCCAACTTCACACATGCCTTTCTCATCCCCATTTTTGTGGTCACAAGTTGATGCATATAACTTTGAGGAACGCCAAGTTAATCAGAAACCATGCAAACCACTTAATCTGCGATGCTTGCCCAATAAAGCTTTCACTCTTGCAAGATTTTTGTCACTTTTTGAGGTCGAAGGGCATCCTGAACATTCGGCGCCTTCAACATCTTCTCTACCCTCTTGAAACAACTTACGCCACTCGAAAATACCCCATCTACCCGTGGTGTTACCACCATAAGCTGCCTTGAGCATGTCAGGAGTCTTTCCTGGATTTTCCCTGTTTCAGGTGAAATTGGATGGCGTATCACTGTTCCAATAACTGGTTCATACCGGAGCATAACGAGGTCACATTATAGAGGTTTTGCAAATGAACTCCGCGGGGCCTCCATCCTTTCCTGAGACTCTCTTCCCTCGAACCCAGTCAGGGGAATCACACAACTGTTTGTCTATGCATGAATAAATAGTCCTACTACTTTTGAGACTGATCTTGTAACAGCTCCATTTTGATGGTTTTGGTGCTACTCGTATTTGACTCAGTAATTTTTCATAATACTGCCTAAATTAAAGTTTGTTTTTTGTGCAGATTTAATACTCGTATCTTTTTTCCATTTAGGTACCTAGAGTACTACTTGAATTCTGTATTTACCTCAGCCTGGGAACCAAGGGACATGAGTCCTCTTCCGGTCGAAACTCCCCTACCTGATCCTAATCTAGGTATGCATGCAGTGGTAATGAATTTTGGATTTGTATTTTATTTAACAAAGTTCATTAAGATGCTATACAATTCAATCTCAGTGGAAAGGTTAACTTCTGATCTTGTAATGAGTTGCAAACTACTTGTTAGAGGGGTGAGGTGTGCATTGGAAGTTAAAAAAAAAGTTGTGTATTATGCATGGTGTTAGGGATATTTTTACAATTTGCTTGGAGAATGAGGGTGAATCTTGGGTGCATATTGTAATTGGAAAATTATGGCAAATACTATGAAGAATTTTTACTCATCATAAGAGGTTTGTTCTTGCAATATATTGCGTAGCTTTTTTGTGTCTAATTGAAAACTTCATGATCATTTTGTTTATATTAACCAAACTACTACTACTACTCTTTGGTTATATTAACCAAACTAATCTTACTAACATTTTTAATATGCTTGCATGGGAAAGATTGTATTTAATGAAAATCAGAGATTATTTATTTTATGCTTAAACATACAAATAAGTTGTGATTATTGTTACATTATAAAATTCAATTCTGATAACTTTTTATTTGATAACATTTCCTTTATCTTTTAAGTTTGAACATATAGTTTAGGTTTTGTATGACAAGTAAATATAGAACACAGCCTCTCTGTGATAGTAAAGTTAGACCTGTCTCTGGTTGTCCCTGATGGTTTCTTATAAAAGTGGTCACCTTAGAGGGTTTGAGACAACTAGCAATCGGACTGAATACTCTGGATGACCTCTATCCTTAAACAATCTGAACTTACAAAAAAAGAGACATACAATGCCATCTTGTCGGCAAATACCAGAAGGGATTCTAATTATTGAAATTTTATGTATGGTAATTTTACGATGTCTATGTATAATATTAATAATTTGTTTATTTTGCATGAATCTGGATGAGTTCATAATAAGTTTCTTAAATGCATGAATTGCAAATATAGAAAATGCATATGTTAAATGTAGAATAGAAAAGGATCTGTGACACCTTCTGAAGCCATTCCAAATTCATTCCAACGATAGATCTTAGCTGTGTTCTTAAACAAATAATGACATCCACTATTCCAATTCAATTGCTTGGCATGGTCTATACCTCCACCGATTGTACAAAAAAAATCTTTAGGAATCTTTCTTGAGCTCAGTAACCACTCATTACTTGAACTGAAGTATTTAATTTGCAATATACCAGTTCCCAATTTGTTTTTTTCTTGAAATAATCAATTGCTAATCAGAAATTTTGTCCCAGCTTAATGGAACCAAGCTAACTGTAATGACTGTATTTTCTGCCCCATAAGACATTTCTTTTACTCTAAAATGTACCCTTAAACCAGCCTGCATGTTTTTGGCTGGGGTTTAAGGGTATAATTTCAACCTATGAGCCCTAGCCAATTTGCTGGAAAAATAATGGCTATTCCATATTTTTTCCTTCATCAGACATAGAAAATGGTTGCCTACCTGTTTTTTTCAAACCTTTTTTCTCTTAATTCTGGCATGAAAAATCAGAGTGCATCTTGCACATCATTCAGGTGCATCTTAATGCTTAGGAGATGCAACAGTTAATACCTTCATACGTTCCTTTTCTTCCACTTCACAGATACTTTCTTTTGACATTCCTGTGGAGCTTATGTCCTGTTTCCAAATTAGTTTCTTCCCATTCTTTTATTTTTGGTGAAGTTCCTTCATTGGTCTTCATTTGGGTATTATATTTTTCTGGATAACCTATGAGGTGCATAACTGATGAAGGGTTTATAATGTAGCCTGGTTGTGGTCATGTTTGCAGGTGGTTATCTAATGGAGGTTCAATTAATGTTGGGCTTAATAGAACCTGAATTGATGTCTGTAAAAATTGGTTATTTTGAGTCGTGGTTTCTAACAGTGGTTGGAGATTAGGACGGGTTTGAAAACATTGTGAAAATTGATCGTACAAGCATCGAACCCAATGAATCCAAAATGAAAAAAATTCCTCTGAATCTCATGGTTTGGCAATTAGCCAGTACAAAGTCAGATGAAAGTAATACCAAATTCAACGGAAATAGAAATTCTGATTCAATACATATTAATCCAATCCAATGCTGTGACAGGCGAGTACTTCTGGCAAATGAGGAAGGGTTAGGAAAAGGATGTGTTGGATGGAATAATGGGAGGCAGGATTAAAGAAAGGTTTATTATATTGTCAGATTTCAAGTTGTGTTTTCTGTGGAGAGGCAAAGAAATTTATTGTTGTTCAGTACTACAGGTATGTCCATCCAAAACCTACCTTAAATGGTAAAGTGCCCATAATGATAATCTACATCTGTTTTGCTATTTACGCCGTGCTCATTATGACTAAACCCTTTCTCCTACAGACCTCTATTTCATTCTTACCATTATCATTTCTTAGTCCCGAATCATACTCCCCAGGAACACCTATGATTATTTCCTCCATTTTTATACCCTGTCTACTTCTTCCTCTCTATTGTTGCTTGGTGGCATATTAATGTATGTGTATGCCACCATTATGACTGAAACTGAATCACTGAATGACTACACCTGCTAGATCAGCTCTCCCAATAATATTGAAGTAGTCACCTACTCTGCTTTGAATGGTTCATTCTACATTTTGGTGCTGTGATACTGCTGGCTCTCTTTCTGTCCTGGTTCTATCACTATGGTACCGGTTGGCCGCACTAACTCACCATGTGCAACCCTAACATATGTATCTTCATTTCCTCTTTCAGTATCCCCTGCTTTAAATTATCTAACTTCCTTATGCTCAATATCTGCTTAATTTTTCAAGTCTATTTGAACTAGTTTAGTTCACTAGTGGCTGTAATTTGGTTCTATTGATTCCACCTCATCAAGTTTGTGACCTTGAAACCAAATGTTTTTTTTGCTCATAGCTTACCAGTTTTACCCACTTAAATATTTTCTCCCCTACCTACAACCTCATTAGTCGAAGATGCTGCAACCTTACTGGTCCAGGCCAGGCGCCCTCTTATATTAGTTGGAAGCCAAGCAATGATTAAAAAAGATGGGATAGAGAACATGAGGAATGCCCTTCTTCAAATGGGTGTGCCTACATATCTTGGCGGAATGGCTCGTGGACTCCTAGGAGTTGGATGCCCAATACAGGTAGGTAATATGGGTAGAATGCCCAATACATTCTTTGCATTAAGAATAGTATCAGGTATCAAATTTTATAATACCTTTGTAACTACATTGCAAGAATTGATTACTAGTTTCATAGCACCAATGTTAGAGTGAAAAAAATCATATTAAGAGCCCAATAATCTCAAATATCTACTAATGTCATCTAGTCATACAGTCAATGAAATAATTTTGAATTAAGCTGAGTTTTGTGTTTTTTTTCCCTCTGGTATGACATTAGCCATGAGCCAGCAAATATCCTGTTGATGAAATAAACAAATCTTGTAATCTTAAGGTAAACTAAGTTAAATAAATAATACATTTAAATTATTCTTTCAAACATTGTAATAGGGCCACACTACCATACATTAAAATCAGTAAAATAGGCAGATATTGCAAAATACTTTGTGTCAAGTTCTTAATGGAAAATAAAACCATCAATTCTCAGAGTGGTTAAATAGACCTTTTCTATTTTCGTGAGTGTGTTAAGCAGCAGAACAGGCACAGAATTAAGGTCTTTCTTTGAATTTGCTTGGACAGTATATGAGGTGTGATGAAAAACTAGGAGATTTACTTTTTTGTCTAATAATCCTTATTTATTATTCAATATTAATTTTCTCCTTTGTAGTCTCAATTCGATATAATACACCTCTGATAGGTATTTTTCAATCTTTGCAGCACCTCTGGAATGCAATTTTTGCTGTAGCATTTTGCTACTTCTGTAATTTTGTCTTTATCTCTTCAATTTTGGTAATACATTATCCTATCATATTTGTTTTCACTTTGGGAACAGATATTAGTCTCAGGGGGTAAATGCAGAGACTGAGGCAAAGGGATGTTGTTCTGGACTGAAAAGTCACAAACAAGCAGCAGTTGAATTATCATGATGCTATTTCTTTGAGTGTGCCATTAATCCTGTTTGTTGGTTAACTTTTTTTATGCAAATGACGTTGAAATTCCAGGTGAGAGAATCCTTGACTTTTCTACCTAGTAGTAAGATCTAATGCAACACACTGAGTTTGAAATAATAAAATTCTCAAGACACACATACGCATACAAAAAACTCACACATTTAGTAGAACCTTTTCTGTAAGCTGTTTTCAGTCTTGTCTCATGGAGAATCTTCTTCCATTAGGATAATTGGACCCTAGTATCTATATATCCATGCAGACCAAGTTTGATCACTGGTTCACATATCCTTTTGAGCCATTCTGGATCATCATTGATTTCATTTAGCAATGAATAAGCAATGTCTATTTGGCACTGCTCTTCAAAATTCAACTATTTCCAAACAAATTTTGCTGCCTCAAATCTCATTCCCCAAACATTAAAAAAAATTGCTTAGCATGAGCCAAATGATCTGCTAATGTTAAGCAACCTCTTAAAATGATTCCACAATTTTCCATATCATTTTCTTATTGTACTCAATGCTGTCATTGGGGCAATTCAGTCGGGGCAATTTGTCAACTTCAGTGTGTTCACAACCCTCTTGAAAATGTTTCTAACCTTTTTAAATGGTTGTTTGAGTCATATAAGTCCCACCAAAAGCAGCATCTGAAATTTCCAGAATGGCATTGCACTACAAGCATTAAATTCTTCTAGTGAAATGTAATGAAATATCTTCATTCCATTTTAAGCATGAATATCAAATTGCTGAGCACACTAAAACACATATAACCTCTTCGACAGTGGGCAACATTGTAAACATTAAATATAGCTACCAATGTAAAGTTATCAAGTGAGAAAATTGTACTAGCCAGCAACAAAAGAATTGTGACAATTTGGATAATACAGCCTTACAAAAAAAATTCTCATTTTTTTATCATCCTCATTTTTTACATTTTTGGTGCTCCTGGCAAATGTATTCAATTGGTTGCAAATTTCATTGTTCAGATGTAAACTAATGTTTGTTTCATTATATAACGTAATTGAATTATTTGAATTGTTTATTTTTTCTTTTAGATTCGACATGCACGCAGTGAGGCTCTGAAAAAAGCTGATTTAGTTATACTGGCTGGCACGATGTGTGATTTTCGGTTAAAATATGGCCGCATCTTGCCTAAAAAGGGTAAAATTATAACTGTGAATCGAGATTATGATCAAGCTACAATGGTAAGGTTCTGCAAAAGTCATGTAATGTTAGTTAAGAGCAGTAAAACACATTTATGTTTGCATAGTATTTAATGGACATAAAGTATATTTACAATGCATTAAAATAACTTTTACATTTGCTTGAACTTATTTTATTAGTTCCTAGAAGATACGTTTGAGACAAGGGAACTCATCACATTGATTACAAATATTTCAGACAAATGCATTACAATTGAGTTTGAATACCAATGATACCATCACAGATGAAAAATAAAACAGTGAACAGGAGAAGTAACAGAATAGAATTATTTATTAACCAAGAATAACATGATTTTATCCACCGTATAGCATTGATGTTCGCACAGGAACTGATAAAATTTAGACTTGAATGCCACGAAATATTTTATTTCCCTTAGTTTCTAGGTAATAATGTCAGGAATTTTACACCAGCATAACTACTTGGCAAACATATCTGAGTTATGGACATTTGCCCTCAAGTTATTACAACCTCTTGTGCTGTGCCTATGTGCAACAGCATTGGTTATCAAATTGAACACAACTTTTTTTTACTATTCAATAATAATAGAATGGAAAATATACATACAGGGAATAGTTGCAATTTTTCAAATAAGTTCTACAACTACATGCCCTTGGTACTTCACATCCAATTCTCACTGCCCATTTTTGCAGCCTAAAGAGGCACATGGGATTATATGACACAGAAAATCTATATTTCAGTCGACTATGAATAAATGCATGATAAACTAAGAGAGCTGTACCATCATCAACCAGGGTCATAATTTTTCTCAAGAGGTAAAATCTCATGATAACTTGAGAGCTTAATTTATCAACATGAGTTATGTATTCCATCTCTCAAAATCTAAGCCAGTGCTGTTTGTCACAACAATGAAAACATCAACCCTGGCTTAAAACCTTTTAGTTTTTCAAAGCCATGCATGAATAGTATAAATATATTTTATTAGGTAATCTACCGGTATGAGGTATAGGTAGGTAGGTTTTTGGATGGACACAACTATCAAATAAATAAAAATATTTGTTAATTACATTTGAAAGTACCAATCTTTTTAAAATGCTAATTATTTTTTTAATGTCTTGACTCGATTTACATGGTGTGTTAACATTGCTATGATTAATTAAGTAAATTTTTATAATTAATTACATGAGGGGGATTGAAAAGTGGTTACAAAACTATTTGTAAGGGTATAGTGTTCATGATGCCATTGTTTGCGCCCCATTTAATTTTAAGGAACTCATTCCTAGAAGATGGCATCATGTATGTGTGGAATAATAGTAGAAAGATTCTTCATTTTCTAGTACCGTAATATAGCCTGCATTTAGGCAAGGGTCTCAGTCCACAAAAGCACAATATACCAAAGTCCATGTGGTAAATTTTAAATTATTAATTACGTTTTTTTTTAGATAATTTTTCAGCTATGTATAGATGTATTTAGTATGTGTCCAAAAGTTTCCAATTGTAAATGACATGTTATTAGCAGTGGTGCAGTTATTATTCCAATTTTAGTGCCATAATTATGCTGACAAATTTTAATTAGGGGATGTACATGTAACTAGGTGTCTTCCTTTGGATGCTGAAAACTCTGATCAGCTTATATATTTGGAGGTATATGACGTATTGTGTAATTATGTAAAACTATCAAACCCTATAGTCTATGGGTTTTAGACTGGAAAAGTTTATTATCTTTTTTTAATGGTTAGATTCCATTTTTTTATAGAATGCATGGTACTTCTGGAACCCTACACTTACCATAACAGGGGATGTGGCATCATTCATTTCCTCTCTTGTAACATACATTTATGGATATAAATGTGACCCAAAGTGGATTGCAAAACTCCAAGAAAGAGATGCTGCAAAGGACCAGTTTATATTGGAAGTAAGTAATGACTATGGTTCTTTTGTCAAGTATTATAGTGTTCTATGACTGTACCACAATTTTATTTGTGCCAGTGAATTTTTACATTTCCCTGATTACCAGGGCTTAATTAAAGCTGTAAATCAGGTCTTTATAATAATTCTCATCTCTTGTCCATAAAGAGACTGCATTCACTCTTTGCAAAGCCAAAGGGGATACTTTCCTTTTTTTCAAAATGATCAAAAAGTAGGTTAGTATGTAATGATTACATGATAGACAATAATTTTTACCAGAGGACCTGTGCTTAATTGCTTGAAGCAAGGTGTACAACTAAGTTTCTCAGGTCCTAGTGGTGGCTTGCAGGTAAGAATGTATCTTGTACGCATGTAATTGTTGTATATATAACTCACTTTTTTATGCGTGCCAGCTATGTGATAAAACAGGAATTACATCCTTAGGCTTAGGAAATTGTGCAGAATGGTGTTCTGCGGTTTTTAGATATGTTATTGACCAGAAAACCTAACGGCAGCCTTGGCCATGCGGTATGCCACAAGAAAACTCATACCGACTGGTATTTGGATGTGCAATCACACCACCATCCTGCACAGAAGTTTGGTAGTAAACAAAATAGTTCATCACGCCTACACCATCTCAGATGCTGAATCACACCCATCAGAAAAGAGATGCCTCATGTCAGCGCTGGGGAAAAACAGATTTCAAGAACACATGGTCCAAAAAAGAAATGGAGTTGACAGAAGACGGGATTCTGGCCAAGAAACAGCGAGGAGAAGCCTGAAAAAGGAAAACCAATGACATATGCTACCATCCCATATGTTGCTGGAATGGCTGAAAAGATAAGTAAGCTACTACAGAAGCATAATATAACAACTAGGTTCTCCACAGCAAGAAAAATCAGCAACATAATACCTAAGCCGAAGGACTGAATCCCCAATCTCATGCACGATGGTGTATATGAGATAAGGTGCATATGTGGGAAGTCCTATATTGGCCATCACATGCAGGACCAAGGAGCACCAAAGGGCCACAGATAAAAAACAGTTCAGACTCTCGGCAATTGCCGAACATGTGTGGTCAGAACCCGGACACACGATCAAGTTAGAGTACTGGCAAGGGAAGGGCATTATTTCCCGAGACTCATGAGAGAAGCGGTAGAAATAATGAAGAGCCCTAACGATTTCAACCGTGAGGACGGCTACACCCTGATTTCCACATGGAAAAGGATGATTCCCATTTGCTGCCAAGAAAGAGCCAATTAGAGAGCTCCCAGCCAGCCAGCATCTACTATATATAGCGGCCAAATTGCAATGCAGATCACTTTGACCTGAAGATGCCTCCAGGACTGGGGGTGAGAAAATGGTCTACCAACTCACCTATGCGATGGCAATTCCCGGAAGCAGCATAGATTCAACACGAATTCCAATTGTAGCTACATTTTCATGCATATAGCTTTCCACTGCCACAATTTAAAATCTAGGCTCAGTAAAAGTAGAGCAATGCTAAGTTGAACAAAAAAGTGGCTCCACTTCAAACTACCCCATTATTTGGGTCCAATCGAATGTTCGAGTCCATTGAGATTTATGTGGGGGGATAAGTGGATTCAAGGACCCGTCCCTATTGATAACCCTCATAAATCATCCAATCCACATAGGGTTAATTCAATGATAGCAAGTCTGCTGATGAATTGATGGCATTTTTTTAGTAGTACATCTGTTATCCCAATTATCTCTAGGTTTGGAATAACGTTAAAGAATTGCTTCCAACAAATTATAATTCACTTAAGTATTCACTTCTATTATTCTTGTTAAATACATAATAATGCATATGATGCTAGCTTTGCTCACTATTTTTAAATGTCATATCTGATTTACAATATTAAAAGTATTGGAAGTAGTATTCATATTTTTTTCAAATCACACAATTTTACATTGCAGTTGGGAATTATAGCGGAAAACCTTGCCTCTTTTGAGATTAAGCCTAGGGCCAAATTTTTCACAATTCAGAGTTTCTCAAAATATGTGACCCAGTTATGAATCCATGTAGCCTGCTCTGTAGAAGAAGAGGCTTAATTGAAGTTTTTCATGTTTTCCCTCTCCTGTCATGAGGCAATCTGCCAGTCCCTAGAGGGTGATTGAAATTTTACTAAATATATATATATATACATATATATAATGCAAATATTGGTTTTTTTCAGATGTCAACAGAGTCTGTGGACTATTTGAACCCATTGAGTGTCTTACGTGAACTGAATAAGCGGTTGCCGAACAATTCAATCCTGATTGCTGATGGTGGTGATTTTGTTGGCTCTGCAGCAAACATCCTGAAGTAAGGAAATGCAAATTATTTTTTGATAATGAAATTGCTAGGTGACTAAGATAGAAAGGCTGAGTTCATATAAGATATAATGTGATAGCTTGTGAGTTTCTCTGATTTTATTCATGTATCCATTTGCTGTACATGAATAAAAGCAGTGAATTGGTTTGAAAGTTGAGTAGCCAATAGATTGCCAGTGGACTGATTACCTCATACTCCATTACATCTGGTGATATATTTTATGGATATATCGTATTTTGCAAATATTTGTTGAACGGAATCCTTGCAAAGTTGGGGACTGAATGTGTCATCAGTATTTATTTCCCAGTAATTCCATTTTTTCTGAGTCAGTAAAATACCCTGGGATCCTGTGATGCAAGCAAAATTTGAAACTTAATAGGTAGAATCACTCTCGTTTGGCTAACCTTTGTTTAGAAATCTTTGAGAGTATAATGCAACAATTTCAGAGAGTAAAAATCATTCGCCTTGACCGAAGGCGAATGAATTTTACTCTCTGAAATTGTTGCATTATAATGCACACATAGCGGGTGACTCCGTTAATATTACTGTTACAGTTTCTTGATCTTTGAGAGTATATTAAGCAAGGGCATACAGTATGTTTAACCCTCTAAAATAAATTCTTTTGGCAATAGTAGTGCTTTTTTGCCCTTGAGAATTAATTGCTAATGCGATGTCATCTTGCTGATGTATGTAAGTGGATGATATTATCAGTGCTTGTGTTGATCACTTAACAGTTATGATGAAAAAGACTGGTAAATAATGCCAAATAATCATATTTTTATGTTTTTGACTCCTTACTCAGAATAAATGTATGCATTTGTACAAGGAAAATATGTGCATCCATTCAAGGAAATGGTAATTTTTCATTGCATTTTATTCCATGTAACATCAGTTGTCAGTTGCAACCCTCCCCTTCAACTACATATTATTATGTGTAAAGTATCATTTGTCATGTACAGTCCAGGGAAGAGTTAATCCATTGCTCACCATGGATTGGAAAAATATTTCAAGCTGTCATTTTTTTCACTCACACGGTCATTTAGCCATTTCTTACCTTTGTGTCACTTCCAGTCTGCATGTATTCATTTCAGATATCTCTTATTGCAGGTAAATGATAAATGGTGATATTACATGACTAAAGCTTGCTTGAAGTATTAATTTAGCTGTAGGGTGTCATTGTTTTTTATTTTAACCTCTTTTCCAGCCTATGAAAACAATATCCCATAATATAAATGCTCCAAAACAATATTTTGTTGAATTTAAAGAAGTTAGAGACAAGTGTAGTCTTTTCATACTATTGGTCTGAATAGTAGTCGCACATGACCACTTAATGGTTGGAATAAATAGAAGATAAAGATGTTTTTTCATATTTATGAAAGAAGTACATGAAATGTTGGTTCATGTGATTTATGCTTCAAAAGGTAAAATGTTATTATGTACAATGCTTAGGAAAAAATTATGTTGTGGTAATAATCTGGAATTATGTGGGAATATTTATCCTCAGTTTGGTGGTGAGTTAGTCAGTACAGTCCTGATAACATTTCCTACGGCTTTTTTAAATTTTGTTTTACCATTGCATTGACAAATATTTTTTGTTTGGTGTATGTGTCTTCAAATTGAATTAATGATTTGTCATTATACCTGTAGAAGATTTTTGTTTTGTGTGTATGTATTTTAGTCATTTGCATATTGTGTTCCTGAATTGAATAAATTAGTTCCTGTTATTATTTGTGTTGCAGACCCCGTGGTCCATTGACCTGGCTAGATCCAGGTGCATTTGGCACTTTGGGTGTAGGTGGTGGATTTGCAGTTGGTGCTAAAATAACATGCCCAGATGCTCAAGTGTGGATTATATATGGAGATGGTTCATGTGGCTATTCAGTAGCAGAATTTGACACATTTGTTCGTCACAACCTACCAGTAATAGCTTTGGTTGGAAATGATGGAGGATGGACTCAAATTGAGAGAGAGCAAAAGGCAATGTTTGGTACATCAGTTGCATGTCGTTTGGAAGTGAGTATTTTGCATTTGACAAAGGTGACCTTTTGATTCATGCTGCTTATTGACCAATTGAACCTCATTCACTATGGTTCATTTGTTATAATAAAAATTCTTCTTTAAAATTTGTGAACTGCTGTGACCCATTTACTAAAATTTGTGTGACGAGTGTAAAAAAAGTGTGACCACATATACAGTGATTGATATTCCATTACTTTTGATGAATGATTTTTCTTATTTATTTCATTCCTTCATTCAAAGTATTTAATTCCAAATGTCCAAATTAGTTGTTGGTGATGAAGGTGCAGTAATCCAGTATTTCATGTGTTTCAATAGAGAATACACTTAAACATGCATTGGTATAAATGTTGCATAATTATCCAATGCTGTAAATATTTAACCTTATGCAAATTTAATCAACAATTGAATTCATTACAACATTTAAAATATAATTTTTTTAAATTCAAGTTTTCATTGTCTTTCGCTAATATCTCTCCAGTAAACTCCTCATAGCTGAATAGTGTGTTCAAAGCTGCTAAATAATCTCCTGCAATAATAATCTTGTGCTCATAGCTGAAGGTGATTTTATAAACCCTTTTTAGCCAACTTCAATAAACATTGGCCACTTCGCTTTGAGTTTTGGAGGAGTTTTTCTAAATATATTTTCAATTTTTTATTGTATTCAGACACTGTTTGTATCCGATTTAGAATTCAATCAATATGAATGATGCACATCGATGAATGAATGTTTTAATGTTGTATCAGTTAAATGTAAATTTATTGCGATATTTTTGCCATCCTAAAATTAGGAACCATGCTTCATTTTTAATATTATATAAAGGTTGTTCGAGCTATTTTTTGGAATTATGGATCCCACCTCATATTAAGTACTAATTAAGACTGAATGAAGATGATAATCAACTTGTGTGATATGTATATACATTATTGCATGCATTGTAAAATTTTATAAGATTTAGAAAGGACAACATATGAGGAAGCGCTGGATATGGTGGGGGAAGAGTAAGGATACAAAGGATATTGATTGGCATTGGGATGTTAAAGAGGGTGATGTTGTAGAGTATGTTGTTAAGTTATTAGGAGAGAAGGGTGTATCATTTGTTTGCTTGTATCCATCCAAAATCTAACTTAAACGGTATGTCATCTATAATATTGGTATATACAGATGGTGTTTGCATATGCCTGAATATTTGCATCATAAAATGAAAATATATTTTTCTTTTTGCGATTTCACTAATGATCTACATGAATGTGATTATTGAAGTTCTTTGTATTTGTCAAGGAAAATATGTTGTTTTTGTTATCTCAAATCAGATATGCTGAGTATGACTTTTAGGAGAATCTGTGTAATGGTTATTAGGCACAAAAATGTACAATGATTAAAATTAATTTGGGATAGTGGCCCAAGAGTATATATTCACAATATTACAACCACATTGAAAATTAAATATTACAAGTAATTAAAAATCTGTATAACGTCAATACCAAATTTGCATATTAAAATTTTTGCATTAATATATGACATTCCCATATGCCATGTTTCCATTCTCTCTCCACTGCAGTCAGTGAGATTCAATGCATAAAATTATTCTAATACTTATATTTTTGCAGTTTTATAGATATGCAGTAATAACCATCCAAGTAGCATGAAGCAATATTACTAGCAGAGTTCCATTCTTATGTAAACATGTATCCATATATATTTACTAATTTTTTAATATTGATTTTGTTGCTTCAGTTATGAATAATCATGTTTGTGGGGATGCTTATTTTGTGAAATGTTCCTACTTGTCTCTGCAGCGTTCACCCTATCATTTGGTTGCCAGAGGATATGGAGCAGAAGGAATAACTAGTCATCCATCTACTCTGAGTGCATCGGAAGCATTTCATGCAGCTTTCATTTTAAATGCAGCTGGTCGAAGCATCCTCATAAACGCATTGATAGGGAGAACACATTTTAGAGATGGTAGTATCTCTGTGTAGTGCCATTGAAGCTGTTTCCATTTTATAAATGATTGCTGTGGCATTTTTCAAATCTTATGTGATAGTTGCCATTGGTCTCTCATTGAAATGAATCACCATTTCAATTTTTCTTTTCTTGTTTTGTAAACACTATTATGAAAGTGTTCATTTGAATTGTCTCTTTTTATTTGCCATGGAATCATTTTTTAATGTACAATAATGCTAGTAAAGTGTAAATCATATTTTGCTTGAGTATTACATTAATATTTGTTCTCAATGAACACAATTGAGCCCGACATTTTATTTGATTCTGTGGAATTGTAAATTTTAATTGGGTAATTTTTAAATGAGTCATATTCTGAATGACATTTTTAAATTTCAGTTACAGTTCTAATTAAAAAGTGTTGTAATAATAATATTTCAATTTATAAATGTTATTTGTAGTTCCTTCAATTGGTGCTAGTAACAACTCTGTATGCTAAAAAATGATTTCAATTATCACTAATTTAAGTACAAGAAATACTTGTACAGGTTGTTTAATCTTTGAAGGTTAGCTATAGTGTTTATGACTTAGTATTATATTGTTGTTTGAGACCATTCTATTGTTATTGATACTTTGACTCTCTTAGAATTCTTTGAATTAGATTGATCATGTTAATTGTGATAATTAAAAAAATAAGCATATATTGTCTTCTTGCCAATGTAGGCATTTTAGTGATTTTATTCTCATAATATATACAATGGTATATATTGTAAATTTATGTATACCTTGGTAAATCATCAGACTTATTCATTCAGTCAAAATTATTTACGCATTTAAAATGTGGCTGCACACATTATTTTTTGAGGAATGTCTTATAAAGATGATTTTTACTTTTGAGGTTTGATCTTTGAAGCATAAGTTTTTATTTTAGTGCCAATTGCCCTGATTTTGTCTGTGTTTAATAAACACTGATGGAATTGAGCAGTCATGTTATTAAAATCAAGTTATTTTTGCCAGAAAGGTTCATCTGATTTTCCTATTAAAATTTTAATTTTTGAAATATTTTTAGTGTGTGTAGCTTGTTTGATTTTGGTATAGTATGTTGCCAAATAACCTTTGTTATTAAAGAAGAATCAGTAATATTTTTTTAAATTCCAGCAAAGTGACTATATAAAAGGCAAATCAATAATGTTCCTCATTGTGAATGGTCTAGAATCAATTTAAAGGTATTCATTTGGGTCAATCCCACCTAAAAATTACTGTATAACTTGTGTTGTGGTAAGTCTATTTTGTTATTAGACATTTACTACTGTTTTATCAGTGTGTGTGGCGAAAGAAATTTTTTAGATGGTTTTTACCAGCAACGCATTCACAGTTATCTTGAAAATGAGTTCTTAGTAGGATATTTTTATATTTCAAAGCAACAAAATGACTTAAGTGGTTTATTATGATTTTCATAATAAGAGGTTAATTTTATCATTGTTTTTTGAATGCTCAATTTTACCTTTTAGAGGGCTGCTACGGGTTATCTATGAAAGTATGTGCAATACCTACTAAGACTGTTTCCCTGTTCATACATGTGCTCAATATTATTTTTAATATTTCATTTAAATGGATTTCTCCTGTAATCTTTTCATTTAGATTTCATTAAGGTTCTTTTATTTTGATACTTTGTTCAAACTTCATTTAAATGCTGTTATGTCATTTGTGATAATGTATGTGGGAATGTATTAAAGAATATTCTCATTTTTTAAGATGTTGTACGTGTTACAGCAGACTGTGATTAAAAGTTTCTGGTTTCTTAGGACTAGCACAAATGATATTATTACAAATTTTCTTGTTTGTAGTGTAGTAGCTAATAAAAGTTAATGCATTACTTTGTTTTCTTATTTTTTCATCACAATCATAAAACCATTTCATCTGTAACAAAAGTTGAACTCTCATTCAATTTTTTTGAAATGTCACTTCCCAGGATGATGTATACAACTTTGTATAACAGCATCACTTCCAGGTACCTAGTATACAGGTACCTGTATAGTAGATTATACACAATATCTTCAACAAAATAGAGGGTATCTTTTATTTTGTTGACATCACGATTTTTTTTCCTTTTGAGGAGCAGCTTGAGTTCCTTTAATGTGTCATTATCACCCCATCACCTTGTTAAGTTTCATTCGTGCCATTTCTGGAGTCCAAGCTATGATGGCCACAGCAACATCATCAGCACACACAGTCAGGAATGTGTCTTCCAGCATTCCATTTTAAATTATTTCATATGTCTGGACCTACGATTGATTACCCTTGGGCAATTTCAGCCATCAACTCCTTGCACCTCTGTCGATCTCTTGTGTCGTGCAATAAGATGTAGTCACTTGGGTAATTTAGGAGTTGTTGGGAGACTTGAAATATACTTTCCAGTAATTCAAGCATGTCTCTCCATCTCATTGAATTAAAAGAATAGTTTACTTGTAATAACACTATACAACACAAATGATTTCCCTTTTCTGCTTCTTTTGTTACTCATACCATCGCATTGATTGGTTCAGAAAGAGCAGCTGAAGTAGCTCAGATTTTCAATCAATGGTGTCTTCTTAACTTCCTAAACCAAGTCCAGCCTGATTTATTTAACTGATAAAAACAAAGTTTCCACTGCAATCTCAGTAGATGTAGGAGGTGTAAACATCCCCCAGAATTCCTGGCTGGAAAATGTGTGCATTTAGATGCAATCAGGCCTGAAAAAAATGTAATTATGCCAGTCCAATGGTAACTTAGTTTTTGTATATTCCAGAAACGAGGCATAACTTACACTCATTGTCATTTTATTACAAGTCACCAACACAAAGTCTGGCATTACTTTGCTCTATGAACTTGAATATTGGTCAATGAGACAAATGAAAAATTTAAGGTAATTATATGTTGGTTGTCACTGTCAGCAAATCAAGTGTATAGGGTATTGTGCCTGTCTATGCCCATTCTGAACAATTGTTGCCCTCCGTAAATTTGACTGGTAATATTAAATTATATTTTGAATGATGTAGCATGTAGTTCAGTATAAAGGGTTAAAACATGATATTATTTGTGTTTATAAATCAACTTCAGAATTATGAGACAATTTTTCTGGATTGTTACTTGTTTTATATTGGCTTTCTTCAGAATGGAAGGCAAATTTTGACTTGGGACATAAATGGAGACATCAATTGGTACTTGTTTGATATCAATTGGGTAATATTTACATTCTGACTGAAAATGGCATTTTATGATGTGGTGAAGTGTAGGTCTTGTGAATGTCAATACGTTGCAATAGTTCGCCAAATGTTTGAAACGGAGCGACATTTTGATAGGAAAACGGGTATGAGTTAATTATTTTTTTTGGAGCCTAGTTTTTTAAGAATCATGATTTTATGAGTGCTGGAAACAGGTAAGTATTGGTAAGGTTGAAAATATTATTACGGCTTATTTGGTCAGAGGAACGACGCTCATAATTCCGTTAATTGTCATTTTGGATGGCATGAAGACATGCAGAAAGTGAGGCTAAAGAATCTTTTATAGTGATGCAGGCTGGAAGGAGGGTTTAAGTGTGATGCTCTGTGAGACTTGCCGAACATATAAAAGAAACGGAACAACATTTTGACAGGAAGAGGAATGTGAATTAATTCTTTTTTATTTTGGTATTTATTGGTGGTATTTTTGGTATATTATATCTCTCATCTCCAAATAAAACAAGGCACTACCCTGAGGTAATCTTTCATGGTGCATCAAAAATCAAACTATTTACGGTAGCCTTTTGCTTATAATATTAGGTATACCAATTTACAATTCTTCTCCAAAGCTCCCAAGTCCTCTATAATATATAATAAAATATATCCGTGAAAATTACTAAATGTTCCACCGTGGAATCCCTGATATTTTGATGAGACACCTGTTACCAGAATGAGCCCAATTTGATAAAATCGTACGGTTATACAGCCCAGAGTGCTATTAAATGGCAATAAATGAAATGTGAATGCCGATGTTGGGAGGCGTAAGGAGCTGCGGAAGCGGCTTGTCCGGACGTCCTTAAGCCTGAGTGTCGATATGGTGAGTGACATGATAATGGCAATTATATCATTCCATAGCTCTCGCGGGATCATGCAACGAGAACATATTTCGCACTCAGTATGTTACACGGAGGAAGAAGATTATAATGGGATATGGAAGGATACGATGTCAACCGTAAGGATTTCGTAAAAAGCGGCACAAAGCTCATGACCCCCCCCCCCTCCTGTGACTTTATTGGCCTCCCCTCCCATCTGTCTACCTTCCCCCACCTTCTTTACCTTCCTCCTCACTCCGAGGCTGAGCACGAGAGAAAGTTGACCGCGATGAGGCGTAGGTTGAAGAAGTTTGGAAAGGTTTAATACCTGTAGTTGCTGTAGCTCTCGCATGACGTTTAAGAGCTTATTCTTAGTCTTAAATTATTCTTTCTGTTTGAAATATCATCTCACACCATGGGAGTGACTTCACCCAATCCAGGTAAGTGCAATCGGATGAAATGGGCCATCACTAAACACTTATACCTGTTGCATGGATCTCTGAGTTACCTCATTTTTAGCGTTTCAAACTTCTTTAGGCTTTCATTTTTTTATTACTACCGTGCCATGGCGTTTCAGTGGGAATCATATTCTTGGTAAAAACGATTTTTTATGGCGCTTAAAGGAAAAAACTATAGGCTGACGGAGAAATTCTTCCGAGTTAATAACTATAATTCGCAAATATTTTGGCCGTAAAAAATTGCTATTGCATACCACGTGTGTTATAAAATGTCACGGTATTGTGTGTATACAATGTTGACTTCATGGACGAATACATGTTGTGATAGAGTTTTTGGCAAATAGATACCTTCTTTTAGATGCCCTGGTATTTTACTTGAAAATTTTTGAAACATTGCGACACAGATTCATTTGTGTAAAAAAACTGCAAACCACCTGTTGTTATGACAGCATTGCCCTTATTGAGGATGATGCCGAAACGTCACCGGCTGGAAATATGCGTAGGTGAGTGGGATGTGTGGAATGCTACAGGCTGGGCTTAGTAAATGGCCGAGGAGAAATATCATAATATAATGTCAATATAATCAAATTTGAAATAATCTTACTTTACTTAAAAACCCTTCAATATCTGATTAATATTTGTGAACTATGTATTTCCAACGTATATGTGATGCGGATCAAGTAAAAATTATTTCATATACCTACTTAAATGTTTTCCTTGCGTGGTTGGGAGTTTAAACTGTGAAAGTCGTACCGAATTAATTATTTGTTCTTCCATCAGAATGCTGAGTAAAGGTAATCTAGGCGTTTACAAATAATAAAAAAGAAAATGTTATTTCTTTTAATCCAATTTAATATAATGTTTTATCATTCCTCTGGTTAAGGGTAAATTTCTGTTGCTCCCGATATTTTGTAACCCGAAATCTTGTGTTCATTGAAGGAAAGCATGAGTAGGTGAAAGAGTAATCATTGTTCAATTTTACTAAGATAAAGTATTACCTTGACATGTATAAGAGCATGGATAACAAAGACCGTATATTATTGGATATTGATGTAAAATTGAAATAGTGAGTGTCGTAGTTATTATCGAAATCAATCAGATTTGCAATTAGACATAAGAACTATTGTATTGTACTAATTGAATGTATCCCTCTAAAAATAATCTCGCCCCAAGTAGAAAACGGCAGCAGACGGCGCAAGATTCGAAGGACTAACATTTCTCCTGTACCTCGTTAAACGCCTGTGTAAAGTCTGAAATAAAGCATGTAAAATTACATAAGGATTATTGGTTTTTGAAGGAATGGGATTAATTCCCTTGCAGATCCTTAGTGGGGTTAAATGTACTCTTGGTGTGTACTTCGAGAGGTGTAATTATCTTGATAATTATTCAAGGAGTCTACTCTTTGTTTAAAATCTGTATAAGAATAGCATATTTTTGAATTTCCGAACATAACTTCACTATGCGAGCATTTGATCCCACATGTAGTACATAGTTGATTATGAAACAAAATGGGAGATTATGTAAATATGTCACACCACAGACAAAATTACATTTGTAGAATGGGCCATGGCCATAGAAATTACTCCAATACTCAATGAGGAACTTCTAAAAGTGTTTGTTAAGGATAACATTTTTGATAAACTGTCTTGATTTATGAATAGGCCATCATCAAAATGCACTACCTGTCAGTGGTGGGAATGGAACTGCTGTTTCGAGACTGGATGAAAACCTTGGAAATGAAAATCACTCTTGGTCTGAAAGATCCTTGTGTAAATGCTGCCCATATGGATATCACATAGATGTGGATTTTGTACGCTTCTGTGAAGCTCTTAGTGGAAGTGAGGGCTGGGGAGACACTGGTAAAAGAATTCGCCGAACTAGGCGTCGCCAGAGGCAGTCAATGGAGGGTCTTTTGGGGCTCACTGGGCCCTCAGTGTGGCTTATGGAGCACCATCTCACGAAGGTAATTTGGCAAAGTAGTTATGCTTCTTTATTGTAGCATGGACCTTTTTAGTACCAAACTTATGAATGCTGTTGTTAACTAAAATAATTAGATCTTAAAATGTTTATTGTAAAAATAAATCTGGCTAACAGAAGAAGGAATCTGCAGCATGACCCATAAATATTATTTTTGAAGGATGAAGTGAAATTCAGAGGTGCAAACACTATTGTTGATAATTAACTTTGATATTGTGTAATTTTCTGAAAATAATTTAACGTGAATATTTGGTGAAATATGATTGAAAAAAAACTCTTTCAAATACCCAAGGAGAGAAAAGATTCTGAGAAAAATGATTACACCTACACTATGAAAAAGGAGGCAATTTGGAGACTGGAATGCCCTATCCTGGCCTCATGATCCCTGTAACATTCATTACAGTAGATATTAACTGTTTTTGCTCTGTTGTATCCAGTGCTGTAGCCATATCCTCCTCCAATTTGTTTGACCACTCCATTGCTAACATTATTAACTAAATTAGCCTCTGTGCCATTATGAATAGTAGGTTGCCCTGGCAAATTTTACGGTCCTTTTGCCCTCTTTTGTTCTCTCTTGTGCTAAATCCCTTATGCCTGGTATAACTTCTTGCTTACTCATTACTTGCCCAATATATGTCCCTTGGCATTCTTTGTGGTGCATTCCCTTCTATTTTAATTTGTAATGTGTTTCTAATGTATCAGTTATTTCTCAAGGAGTCCCAAATTCAATTGCTTCATGTATTCATTATTATGCTCCATATGTTGCCTCTTCAACTCCTCCCTCCTTTCATCTGTCTGTCTGATACTCAGCATCCAAGTATCATAGAAAAATATTTCTACTTTGCAGTATTTATCTATTGTGATATTTTAACTCAAAGAAGTAAGTACCTGGCAATTACTCATTTTTAGTGCTGTGAGAGGTTGGTAGTTGTTTGAAGCAGCATGACACCTCGTCTCTCTGAATGGCCGCACAAACACTCATTCAATTTACACAGATATGAAGCACAATTCTCTTCAGAGTGAAAACCAATTTTTATTTAGAATTAGAGCAGCTAGTAAAGAAATGAATGCTCTGAGATGAAATTGTAGGCGAGAGGATACAAAATTATCAACTGATCTTTATTGAATGTAAGGATCTGGAGAATGCTTTTGACTAAGTGTATTTGAACATAATGTTTGGTCTGCAAAGATATTAAAATGTTCTAGAATGGCAGAAGATTGATATGTTCTCTACAAACAGATATGTTGGTTGAGGATTAGAATGGGGAGGCCAGCCATCCTTGAATCCTTAAAGTAGCAACTATCAACTTCTTAGGTAACTGTATTCACAAGAAAGTGAAGAATTGTGCAGTACGTCTGCATACATTGAATAAGCATTTGTGCAGATAACTAGAGTGTGTTACCATTATACAATTACTTGCCTCTCCCTGCAATACAATTGAGTAGTAATTGCTGAGTACTTGCTCCTTCGAGTGAGGAAACCATTATAGATAAATTGGATAAATGGATAAATTTTTTAGAAATATCATTTTTCCAACACTAGGTGCCTAATGTTCTTTTGTGTTCTCTTTTGTTCATAAATTTAAGTTAACATTCATAGGTCATTTTTAGATTAAAGTATAGATCAGTTAGTGGGTCTCTAAAGTCTTGTTTGCCAAATTATGTAACTTTAAATGAAGTGAGGTTCAGTGCTAGCAATACTTCATGTAACACCAATCAGATAACATCAGATGGAAAATTTTGTAAGGGATTCAATATTTTTAAGATTATGATTCTTGCTAAAAATTCAAAAAAATGTAATGCTAAGGGAACATCTATGTTGGTAATAAATTGCTGAAGTTTAAAAAACAAAATTGCAGAATATTATCACCTTACGAGGGTGGTCCCATAAGCACCTGGCCTGACCTAAAGATGGCGGTAGTTGTTTGAAAAATATCACTGTATTAGAAAGTATGCAATCTACAATGCATATGATTCAAGTTATAAGATGCCACATCATTTAGTATTTGTTTGGCAACCATGAATATAGTAGTAGTATTGTTGGGGAGGCGACCGACAGCTCAGGTCATTTGCGCCATTAGGGATGGATGGGAAAGGATGAAGGGTGGAGAGAAACCCGGCGTCGGCATTAGCCTGCTCTTAACGAAAGGCGCCAAGGGGTCCGCAGCTTAACTTCCCATCCGATGGACGTCATACTCACTCAAAGTGCCCTCCACAAAGCACCTCAAGTAGGGATCGGGATACCACTGAAAAATATCTGTCGCCGCCGGGATTCGAACCCGGACCCTCTCGGTGGGAAGCCCGTACGTTAGCAACTGCACCATCCCGATCCCCTACCATGAATATTGAATGTTTTCAGTAAATTTGTGAAAATAGAGAAAATTGGTCATCATTATGTGACACAATACTTTCATTTGAAAGACCTTAGCCCAACCAATATAAAAGCTGAACTGGATTTCATTCTGGGTGGATCTACTCCTTTGTTTACAATAGTAAAATATTGGGTAGCAGAGTTTAAACGAGGCTGTACGAGCTGTCAAGATGAGCATCAGATTGGTTGACCAAATGAGGTGATGGCTTCAGAAACGGTGAAGAAAACCCCCAAAGTGATACTGGATAATTGTCGCTTGAAAGTGCCCGAGATAGCAGACATAGTAAGCATTTCGGTACATCGCATATTTACCCAAAATTTGGGCATAAGGAAGCTATGTAGTAGGTGGGTGCTGCATTTGCTCACACACGAGCAAAACCAGCATTATGAACATGTTTCAATTGAGTGTTTAGCAAAGTTTCACCGAAACAAAGCAGAATTTTTGCACCGTTATTTGGGGTGAAGTACTGGGTCTATTACTTCACCTCGGAGAGACAAGAGCAATCAAAACAATGGATTTAAAAGGGAGAACCGGCTCCAAAGAAGATAAAGACGTTTCATCTGCCGGCAAGGTCGGTTTTTTGTGATGTGCATGGGATAATTTTCATTGAATATCTTGGAAGGGGAAAAACTATCAACGGCGAGTATTATGCAAACTTATTACAATGTTTGAGCAAAGAAATCAAGAAAAAGCAGCTGCATTTGGCGAAGAAGAAAGTGTTGTCTCATCAGGACAATGCACCAGCTCACAAATTGCAATATAAAGTTTGAATTGCTATCTCATGCACCCTATTCACCATATTTAGCCCCCTCGGATTATTTTCAGTTCGCAAACTTGAAAAAATGGCTCGGTGGTCAAAGATTTTCCAACCATGAAGTGATATCGGCAGTTAATGGTTATTTTGAGTAGCAAGACATTTCTTATTATAAAAAGGGTATTGAACTTATTGAACATCACTGGGAAAAGTGTATAGGCTGGAAGGAAATTATGCTGAAAAGTAAATACAGATTTTTCCAAATTAATTGTTTTTTCTTTGTTGGGTCGGGTACTTCTGGGACCAACCTCGTACAGTTTGTTTTATCCCCTGTGATTCGTAGCACATAAGGTATTGATAATTACTGTCATCACCATCTAAGAATGCATCCAACTGGGAAGGGTTTTCTGAAAATTTCACCATTACAATTTTAAAATTGAAGCAATGGAAGGTATAGTTAATTAAACCACAACAAAAAAAGATATTTTAATTGAAATTATAAAACCAGTTGCATGCATCCAAAATGGTTATAAATGCCAAATACCTACGACAGAAAAAATGGTAATTTTTCTAGGGTTTGCAAATAATTTCAAGCATGGAGTAATACATGATAATGAACACCATGAAGAGGATTAGTGATTACAAATAATTAGATGATACTGTTCAAAAGATAGCAATTCAAATGATTGCATGCACTCTACCTGTGACATACAGAAAATATCCACTGCATAAATACCTACATTAAAACATACACATCACTTAGTTACTTAGCCTTAGCTTAGCACTTAGTTAGCCAAGTTAGCATTAGTTTGGAAAAAAAAATTGTATTTTTTAGGTGAATGATACATATAAGATAACTGAATCAAGTTAATTGAGATACATTCATTTGATTTCAAAAACATACATTCGGGAGACAAACACTTTGGTAATTTAATAAAAATCATAGACTCATTGGTGACCACAAATGTTGGTGAGAAGTTAAAATATACCTGTATACATTAGGCATGGCAACGTTTTGGGAATTTGTAGTGCTGATAATAATTGTCACACATGCCCATTACACGGGTGTTTGGCTTGAAGGTTGGTTCTTGAAATATGGCTCACAAAATTCAGCTTTGCAATAAGCCATAACTCAGCTGTGGGATAGAACATGTTTAGCTGACATTATGAATTCCCTCAGATTACCCTTGGGGGTAGGTGAGCATGAACAATGTACTCACTAGTTGGTTTGGACCAGTGTTGACCATTTGCTTCCAACAAAAGTTAAAGGGTTTGATTTTTTTATTAATATTGTTATTTACAACTTTCCAAAACCGGTCAGATTCATGGCATATTTTAATATTTAGACCTGTTGTTTTGATGGGTGTTCCTACTTCTTTTCTACAGATTCCCCAAGAGTGGCCTAGTGCATCTGTGGTTCCTGACCCTATTGGTGCATCAGAAATGGTTCGTGATGCTCTGCAACAGGCTGTAATTGACTTTGAGGATACTCTGAAGAAGTCTTCTAATAAAAGTGTGCCAGAAGAGCCATCTGAATTTGCTGTTGATGTGTCTGATTGCAATCAAAAAGATACTTCCTCATTGGAAAACTCTGATCACATGGGTAAGTTTTTGTGTATTGTGGTAGAGCAACAGGTTAAGGACATACCATAACTATTTGGGGAAGCTGACACAGCAAGTAGTATTATAGAAAGTCGGAGGGACATTTTTCCTTGAAAAGTAAAGAGACATGTATTATAATAATAAAATTTTTCATAGTTAATGGAATACTCATTAAATGTTGCATTTGAACTAAATATTCAGAGCAACACATCTTTCTACACATCTTCAACACTCGTTGAACAAATCATAATTTCCAAAAATTAATATCGGTTTGAATGAAACTAGACGAATGTGGCCTCCTGATTTCAATTCTAATTCTATATTGTCTGCATATCATTTATCAGTACTAGTGGTCTGTTCATCATATTACCAACATGGTTGCTAAGTAACCTCTAATTCTAGAAAAAAGGCTGCCAACTCAACTCTATCATAGAAAGTGATGCAATAATACTAAAAAAGTATCTTATAAAATGCTAAAAATTATCCTATATGATGCTGTAAAATAAAATTAAGTATTGCATCTAAATGATTCTTCATGATTGTAACTTCTTAGGAAGTATCATAAATTAAATTTTTGTTCGGATGTGAACAGCTCTAATTAAATGTACCATAATGTAGCTCAGATGTAACAATCACCCTGAACAAGGTGAAATCCAAAGTATTTGGGTGGGAAACTCAGAAAGAGAAAAAAAATCCTTTCAATTATCTCTTTTTTAATTATACATGCCTTGAAACCAGGAAGTAATGTCCTAGATATTAAGTTTTTTCAAGATCCTGAATACAAACAAATGTAAATGCCATTGTAATTAAGTATACATTTGATGTGTATTTACAAGAAACTAACTTCCAATATTTAATCATATTCTCCTTCTCATTTCCTTAACTCCTGAAGTTGAAACCGCATTCAGGTCATCACCATCACTCTCATCATCCCATAGAACACTGCCTTCACTCTTGGGTGCTGTTCCATCCTATCAATACTCATGGATACACAACATTTTTATTTTTATGCATAATTGATGCAGTGGTGGCTTTGTCCAAAGTTATTTTTATACATTTCCTTGACACAGTGACTAATAGTTTCTCTATTTTTCTCAGTGGAGTGAATTTATGGTTTCCAAGGAGTAGTCACACATGCCATTCCTTTTGCAAGAAGTCTTTGAAAGGTTTATTTATCAAAACATCTAGCACTTACAATTGCGATATCATTCCTCCAGGATTAATAAATGTAAGAATGGCTGTAAGAACTTCAGCCATTTTCTTCTTCACATTTTCTATCTGGGGAAGTTGGGATGATAAATGAATGTACAATTTGCCTGGTTGTATATATGTTCATGAATGTTTCCATTTGTCATTTTTAGATAATAATGTTTTCTAATAAACATATGTTAGCGATACATATGAAGAAGATAATAATAATGCAACAATTTCAGAGAGTAAAAATACGACTACGAATGCCTGTGACATTGTATGTACGGTATTTCGTCATAACATCTTGTTCCTTTAAAGCCCCCAAAATTTCAGAGTGTAAGAGGACGTCTCGGTAGCTTAAGTGGTTAAAGCACTCGGCCGGATATCGAGGGATCCGGGTTCGAATCCCGGTCAAGGCGAATGATTTTTACTCTCTGAAATTGTTGCATTATAATGCACACATAGCGGGTGACTCCGTTAAAGTTACTGTTACAGTTTCTTGAAATTTGAAGAAGATAATATTAAAGTTAATAATTTAATAATGTGTTTATTAGATTACCTCCTTGAAACTCTGCCCATGAGTCTAATTTCCCTTTTCTGTGTCATGTAAACCTCTTTGTGTGCCGAGGTTGATCCTCGGAAGTTGATACCACAAGTTAAATAAGACTTGAAACATCCTTGAGAAAGACAGGCCTTTTATAGGAATTAGGCTGGGAGCTGCTTGAGATGTGAAGAGGACAAGCGAACCAGAGTTCTGGCAAGGTTCAGAACAAACAAGTTTAACAATGACACAAGGAATAATTATGGCTCTGAACCATTTAAGTAGGTTAGACCATGATAAGTTAAGGGAGATTTACTCCAGTACTGGTAGTTGCAAATATTTCTTCTTTCCCTGGACACTTGGGGAATCATAGTAGTAAGAAATGAAAGTCATTATAGAAATAGTAAAGACATTTGATTTACAAGTGAGGACAATATTAAACACTCCATAGACATAAGGTGCATTCATGTGTGCAGGTTTTTTGCTGGTGTATGTATTTGCATGTAAGTAAGTTGAAATGGTTTTTGCATGAATAATTACACCTCCCTGGGTGTGAATTGGCATGAATATGTTAGTTTTGCATGTGCTTTTATTGCTTTATGGGTAGTGACTTAGTAATCTCCCACCAACACGCACTTTTGGTAACTTGAAGATTATGTAGATGTAAGAAATTAATTGAGACTAGAAATTGTCAAGGTAAATTATTTTTAGCATGGTCATTTTAACAAATTAAGAGAGAGATTATGAAGTGCTGAGTCAGTTTTTCCATTGTGAATATGGTTTAGTAGTATATTTATTCCCATAAATTTTGCATGCCAAAAAACTTGTTGTGCCAATTGCCTCTCTAACAAATACATTTTTGGTTGTGCCTCATGCTTCTTTTTTAATTTTATATAATTAGTTTTGCTGATATTCAAGTTTGTTATTGTCAAATCAATACACCATTTGTGATGCAGATTTATTTTGTCTCTTTGCAATCTGTTAATATCACAGTATTGAACTCAAAGGTTGAATTGATAGGCGAGGTTAGAGGCACAGCTAGAGATCACATTAATACTAAGCCTATCAGCATGTGAAATCCTCATGTTAGTAGGGTGGGGGGGGACAGTTCCCTTTGCCTGGGCTATCTATGGCCTCGCAGGAAGATCTGGTGCCTGAAAAACCACACACTTTTGGTGAAGCTGAGGGCATCTCCAGGAATCAAACCTGGGCCTTCCAATCAGCAGTCCATTTCTCTACCCACTGGACTATGATTACCCTTTGGTAATTATGTATTATCCCTATAATATATGATTACATTTGTACCATCTGCACTGATAACAATCCCTCATTTGGGGATACTATCCCGCGCAGAGATGTGAACTAAGGCAAGGAGAGATTCTCATTGTGGGATGAGACTTGCAATAGCCAACAGTTAAGTGTTTAGTGCATGGGCATGAACTTCAATGTTGGATGGTGTTGAGGAAAATGGAAGAGATTGTGATAGGATGATCACTGTTCTGACGAGACACAGGGATGAAAATGAATAAATGTAAAGATAGGAGTAAGGAATAGTATCAAAAAAGTGCACATACATTGGCATTACAGTGAAGAAGAAACTGGGCTGGAAGCTGTATTGTGTTAATGTTTAGCATCTTGGAAACAGAATAGGACCTAGTTGAGAGATGAGCTATAATCTCACCTATCAATTGAAGTATTTGGTTAATTTATACTTTGTTTCTGTTTTACATTGTTCAGTGATTATTGGTATTGTTCATTAGTATCATCTGATGTAAGCACTAATGGATAATATACTATAGCAGAACATTTAAATGCTTATTTTAATTATTGCTTTATTGTGTCCATTTTGAAATAGGAATTAAATGAAAGGAAAGAATACTGGGCCTTTTTATTACTTCTGTGTAATTTGCAGACATCCATGGCTAACTATTTTCGGCATGACTGCAGCATACTGTTTAACTAAAAGAGGAACAGTTCAAGTGTTACAGATTGGTAGCACTCCTTCCTATATGTGCATTCTTGTTATTTATATGAGAAAGCTTTGTCAGGCATAGTGTTTATGACTCTGCGGATGGTACTCCATATGCTCCCTTTCTCTTTAAATTTTGCCAGCTCGGAGTGACGATAGAGCAATCCACATGGTAAGGTCAAAATCTTGACATGAAAACAATGCATTTGTATGTGTACCTGGAGTTCATAAATTGCACCAGAGCATTAAATATGGGAGTCATTGCAATGCACACCATACATACTTGCATGAAAATTGGGGACAATGGTAATGAATTGGTAACTCAAATTTCAATTAAAAAGTACCGAGGATGTGTGCAATTCAATTTGAGTAAGTTGTTGAAAAGTAAGTCATGAGTTACTTCAAAGATATCACCATAAAGGGAATCAATTGTATAATGTAGCTATTAGATAGTTGGGGGTCTATGTAGAGCAAATGCATATTCTGAATGAGGTAGAACTATTTTTAACTGTAGTTCTATGCATTCACCATGCCAACTAAAATTGCTAATATTGAGTTTTTTAAAATGTGAACTGTTTAGTAAGTGTAACTGTTTATAGATTCTGGCAATGAAAATTTTTTTCAGTTTCTCATTACCACGGATGTTGCATCTATTGTAAATGGATTTCAATTTATTTCTCCACAGCCCGTCTTCAATTGTCAACATCATTAACACCAATGCCAGAAGAAATCAGCCAAGAGGGGTGCACCAAAGTGTTAAGCACGTGTGCATCAGACATGAGCCAACTCTTGCACCATTCATCATACCATAGTATGTGTGGGCCTCAACATGACTCTGATGGTGGCAGTGTAGGGAGCAATGCTTCTGCAGGACTAAACACAGAAGCCCTGCAGGTAATCGGGGGCCAGATGGATGTCGACTCTTATGACTTTTTGCAGATCACTTCAGCACTTATGGGTGCAAAATGATTTGGGGGGAGGATAAAATGCAGTAGAATCAAGTTTCCATTGTATACCTCATATTCTTGTAACCACCTTATGTCGGGAAACATTCTAAATGTATTTTAATGATTTTGAGCTTATTTCATTAGCAACCGACATCAAAGAAGAAGTATGGGTACAACACTCTTGGCACCATTACCTTATTTTATGTCATTTAAATTACCTATATTTTGTATATTATTAGTATTTACTTCACATTTTCACAAGTTTTATATTTTATTATGTCTTTGCAAGTTTTATGAGTCAATCATAATTGTATTATTACTGCAGATGATTTAATCGATAAAGTAGGAATACTAAATCAAAAATATCTCACATTTTTATGGGATGGACTACTTTCAGCCTGTTCAATATCATGTGGATTGTGTTGACAGCTGTTTCCTTAAAATTTTTGATATGCCTCTAATGCTTGTTTGAAAGACAAGGGTGGTTCTGAACCTTGAATAAAGACCCACATTGTAGAATTTATGCAATTTGAGGGAGAAAAACATGATATCCATGTCCTGAATGACCCGAGGGAAGGCCCCTATGAGTATAGGGAAAGTGTGCGAGTCCACCTAGCTCTCAGTAAGCCAGCACAGAATGATATAAAGGGGAGAATATGTACATATGAACTGGGACTACTCTCCATTTGTTACTTTTGAAATCATTGCCGCATACCCGATACTACTTTAGGAAACACTAAATTTCTGTTCTCATCTTATTGACTGTTTGGTTGACATCATACTTGAATCCCCTCTCAAATATTGAAGGCAAAGGTCCCAGGTCCTTCTTTTGTCCAATGTCTAGAATTTATGTGCATTGTCAACTTCCTTCATACTTATGTTCTTTGCCAGTCCTATAAAAAATATGCATGATTGAGCATTAATTTTCTGATGTGTGGTTATCTCGTAAGTTGGTTGATGTCCATGAGATGTAGGTGGAGGCATTCCCTTCCATCATATTCATTCAAGCTCCTTCTCATTGTCAGTGACAAATGATAATTAATCCATGGGAAGTTTTTCGTGCCATACAGAAATGATTTACTCGCATAACTTTTGAGCATATAATTTTTCTAGGATTATTGTTCTAAGGTATTAATCATTATTATGCAAACATTTCAGAGAGTAAAAATCATTCGCCTTGACCGGGATTCGAACCCGGATCCCTCGATATCCGGCCGAGTGCTTTAACCATTTAAGCTACCGAGACGTCCTCTTACACTCTGAAATTTTGGGGCTTTAAAGGAACAAGATGTTATGACGAAATACCGTACATACAATGTCACAGGCATTCGTAGTCGTGCGCGACGCGCCACAGTCCACGATGTTAATAAAGCCAATTTCAAACACTTAGGCTGTTCATGCCTTAGACAAATTTCAAGAAACTGTAACAGTAACTTTATCGAGGGATCCGGGTTCGAATCCCGGTCAAAGCGAATGATTTTTACTCTCTGAAATGTTTGCATTATAATGCACACATAGCGGGTGACTCCGTTAAAGTTACTGTTACAGTTTCTTGAAAATTAATCATTATTGTTACATTATGTACAAGTGATTTGTGTATGCTTCTTTAATTGACAAAAAATATGTTTATTTACTATACTTGGATAGTGGACAAACCCATGTATATGCAGACACCCTTGTATAGACAGACATGCATGAATGTGAACACATACAGACAAATTCATGCTCTCAATTGTGAACACATGCATTAATATTGTGCATCTAATTTGAATATACAGGAAAAATAGTCTGCTTTAGTAATACCCTTGTACCTTTTCTATATTGTCCTCAGAATATCCGAGAGCAGATGGCAATCAGCTTAGAAAAAATGAAAGAGATGGAGGAAAAGTTGAAACTTATACCCATTTTACAGGTAAGATTCTTTGTTTATGTGCTTGTGAAATTTAGAAGCTGACTTTGTTGAAAGTACTGCAGGGCTAGTATCTATCAATACTGTTCAATGAGTTAACTCACAAAATGTCAGTTCAGTCAGGCAATAAATAATTTTCAAAATGTAGAACTAGCATATTATTTTATATATCTTCCTTACCATGACACAGGAAAAAGAAAATATGGCACTAATTTTTTTGTACTAATGGACTTGTAATTAAGCTAGTTTAGTGTGTCCTTTGCAATTCATTCTCAACTGTCATTTCATCTGCAGCATTAGAATGTGGAGTACCATGTTGCATAGTTCAATCTGTGAAGCTATGACACTCAAGCAATATGTCATATATTTTAAGTTATTAAAAAAATGACCTTGGGTCAATATTGTTTGCATTGTGAATGAAATTTTATTTTCCATTCAGATAAGTAATTCCTTCCTTATGGCCGAATGCACACACTTTACTATCTTCAATGGAAATAAACTTTCAGGAATTAATGTCTAGGTAGACAACAATAAAAACAACAAACGCAAAGAAAAGTGCAGCATGTCCATTTTGTCCCAGGGGTGATATTTGAGCCCTTATTTTGGAAAAAAATTTGTTTTATATTCCATCAAATTTGGTAAGTTTTGGCAGATGGTTAGCCAGCCTATAGTTACGATATTACAAGGGAGAAACCAAAAATAACAGGAATAATTTTTTTTGAAGCTATCTGATCACTTTTTTTAGGAAACATCCTAATAACCTTCAAAGTACTCTCCATTACACTTAATACATTTGTCCAATCTGCGATTCCATTCCCGAAAACATTTTTGAAACTCACATGTTGTGATGCCCAACAGCTCCTGCCTTGTTTTTTTCTTAACTGCTACCACATCATCTAAACATTGTCCTTTCATATCCCTCTTCCCTTAACCTTAGCACCATGACTTGTCGCTAGTGATGACCCTGGAAAAAAATCTGTGTTCTTTGGAGATGGTCTTTCAATGCATGGCAGGTTTCAGTTTTTTTCTTTTTGCTGTTCAGTCTGGACTCGAGTCACAAATTTTGCAGTGACCCTTCTCATCTTCTAATCATTCAACAAAATTCAAAACAGCTCCACATTCTTCCAGATAATTTACTTATCTCTTCAATGGTATGTTGTCAGTCTTAAAGCACGATTGCATGGACTTTTTCAGCATTTTAGTCAATTCTAGAAGTAGATGGATGTCGTGTATGAGGTTTTTCATCAAGTGCATTTTACCTTGTTTAAAACAAGAAAACCATTGGTACACTTTGAGTTTTTCCCAAGCAGGAAGCAAAATTTCATGGCGGCGTGCAGTTCACTTATAGCTACCATGACCAAAAACGAAGAGCAAGCAAAACTGCTTTTACCAAATGAATTGTTGTAACTGAACAAAACCTTCCCGGATGACAACAATGCCAGTGCAGAACTCAGAACAAGTTGTGCTATGCTCACCTAGCAGAATAAATGTATGCTACTTAAGCTCTATCAACCTTAGCATAATTGAGTTTCTTTTTGGTCAAACCCTCATAGTGTTGTAACAGTTAAGAGGAAAGTTCTCATTGTTGACAGGCTGTGGCAGTAGACATAGAGTAAACTCTCAATTATCTCTGCTAAGGGATGAATGATGAAGCACAGATAATCAAAATATGTGGAAAGTGTAATTGAGATACAAACGAATGCATAAAAGATTCTCCTTTTTCAATCCAGGTGATCAATTTGGCTCTTGCAATAGCAATGGAAAGTACATTTGTTCCATTTGATGGGCATTTTTATATGGGTGGAATTGTAGTTTTTCAAGAAGACAGAGCAGAACATATTTACCACTGAAAGCTAAACCAATCTCGTAACCTGGAAAAGCAAATTACTAGCAATGGAAGAATTTTAAAAAAGAAATGCAGAGACAGATTTATATTTGTCATATAATACCAATTGAAATAATGCATTGTAGGTAATTCTTTACTTATTTTATTGCATAGTATGAGGGTTGCTATTTATATTTTCAGCCTAATAATGAAAAGACTTAATACTAAGAAGTAATTTATTGTTGAAAATGGCTTAATAATTTTTTGAAGTATTCTCCATGACAATCAATACATTTTTGCATGAGCTCAAACTAATTTTCACGACACTTTTTCCACTCCGAATGAGGTACCTCCAAAACATGGTTTTTGAATGCATCAGGCGCAATGCAATTCGGGCCCCAAAAAATGTTGGCCACAATTTTTTCTTGATAAACGGGAATAAAAAGAAGTCATTTGGTGCTAAATCAGGGCTGTACAGAGGATGACCCATCAATTTGACATTTTGGCGAGTCAAATAGGTAGTTGCTTCAGCCGCCCTGGGAGAGCTTGCATTGTCATGATGAAGAATGATCCTTCGTTGCTGCTTCTTTTTCCGTATTTCACCACGCACTTCTGGCAAACAAATGCTCGTCTATCATTCAGAATTCACAGCTCCACATTTGCTTCAATGTGCTATGTGCACGAACCACTTTTATCGGATTTGGCTCATCTTGGAAGACCTATACACGGGATTGCTGTTTTGTTTTGGGCTCATAATATGCAGAGATCCGAGAGTCACCTGTGTAGATGTTATACACAGCTTTTGTTGCATCGCAATTATATTTCTTAGCATTTCTTTGCACCAATTGACACGAGCATCTTTTTGAGCTTTTGTCAAATTACGCGGTTTCCAGCACAAACAAATTTTTTTCACAGCTAAATGTTCATGCAATATCTTATTGATGATCATCATACTGATCCCCAAGGATGCCTCAATCTCATGATAAGTCACATGATGATCTTCCTTTACTAGTTCTTACACAGCATCAATGTTTTCTGGCACAACTGATTTTGGACGACCTTCATGACTCATCGCTGAGCGAACGGTGGCCATGATGGAATTCGTTATACCAGCGTTTCACAGTGCCAAAGGATGGGGTTTCATCGCCAAAAGTGGAAGTAAGTTGATCGATGCACTACAGTCTTGATAATCCACATCAAAAGTCATAAAAATTATTGCACAAAAGTGTTCACAAGTTAACTCCATTTTTTCGCCGAGGCAAAATTTTCGAATAGCTGTAAACAACACAGGTTATAATCAAACGACAAAATTTTCTCAAGACAGTTTAGGTCAACCTATCAGATGGAAATGTCAGATGGTGCCTGAAGTACTTTGTGTTGTCAAGGCTCAAAATATAAATGGTAACCCTCGTAAAATTGTATTTGCTCACCTTAAAGGAGAATATGAAATTCTTATGGCTGATGAATGCAAAGGAAATGATAATGGACAAGCAAGGATAGTACAAAAATGTTTAATATAGCACATTATTCAGCTAACAATCAATAACTATTTCAATAAAAAATAAACAAATAGATTATTAACATAATTAAAAAAATTAAATGTTCTTACCATTCCATCAATGTATATATTTACCATGCCTGTCTTCATAAACAACAACAAAAGAAACTCAAATTCATCATCTACTATGATAATTGTATTGTCAATGTTTTAAGGAAAGATTAAAAATTAATAGAAACTACATGCAGAGGCCTTTGGTCATGTCAAAACCTTAAAAATTAGATGAAAATAATTGGATACTTCTAGCAAAAAAGCATTTAATTTTCGGAAGTAACTTGTATTTTGGATTAAATCGCTGAATGTCATATAAAGTTATTTTGCAAGTTCACCAATTTGCCATAAAATGCTGTAGAAACAGAAAAGAGCTTCTCAATTTGTGATTAGGTGTTCACTTTTTCACATTGCCTAAAACATTTTCCTATGGGAAATACCTATTGATAACAAGCAAGTGAAAGTAATTTTTTAAATGTATTACTGAAACTCGTGAAGTAACATGTGGAATCGCTCATGTCCTAGGAAATATCTTGTATCCATGGCATTAGTGCTTGAAAGCAATTTCATATGAGTAAACTATGTAGACATCTTTGTACTATTTTCTTGCGTGGTGGGGAGAATTGACTTTCTTGTTGTGGAGATTTGTGCTACTTCTAAGAGTTCCTTGGACTCTTCATGCAAAGAAAAATTGTATCACTTGGAATTTAACATCTCACGAATGTCAGACTGATATCTATTCTTTAATTCATACGAGGCGTGTTCATAAAGTAAGGCCCGTTTGGTCACAGGAAAAAATATACTCATATGAAACACATTTTATTGGCACTTTTAGTTAGCTACAAACCTACTTCACTTATCTACATAATCGCCGTTCACTTCTAAGCATTTTTCGTACCGCTGCACCAGCTTCTTTAACCCCTCTGCATAGAAACTCGCCGCCTGAGGGTTGAACCAATCGACAACACCATTCCTGAGTTCCTCTTTGGTTTCGAAACATTGTCCACCGAACCACTGTTTCAAGTGCAAGAAGAGGAAGTAGTCGCTGGGTGTAAGGTCAGGACTGTACGGTGGGTGGTTTAAAGAGTTCCCAATGACACAAAAACTCTCATCCACTAGACATTCTTTGCTCTTTGTGGTGGTCGGTGAGCATTTTCGGTACCCACCTTGCATGCAATGTGTGGTATCCGAGGTTTTCCGTAACAATATTGTAGACAGTAGTGCGTCCAAGTTGAGGAAATTGTTCAGCCAGGCCATTAATTGTCAATCGACGATCACATCGCAGTTTTTGTTCCACTTGCGAAACAATTTCATCGGTCATAATACTGGGCCTACCACTTCGCTCTTCGTCATGGACATTTTTTCGTCCATTTTTAAAATCATAGCACCATTGTCTAACCTTTCCTTCACTCATAACGGTAGGTTTATAAACTAGGCATAATTCCCAATGAATTTCAGCAGCCGACAATCCTTTTGCATACAAGAATCGTATGACAGAACGCACTTCACAGCCGGCGGGATCAACGATGGTCGCGGACATTGTTGTTTGCATGCACGGACAAGTAAACGACTTCTGAAACAAAACAAATGCTGCTATAGCTTCTCAATGAACCAGTAGATGGCGCTGCAGGAGCAAAACTGTGTTCTGAAGCGCCAATATTTAAATATAAGCAAACTGTACTTACTTTAAAAATGCGCCTCGTATATGGCCTTTCGAATGTCTTTCAACTCCTTTTCCAATACTTGCAATACAAGATTTAATGTGATCCAAGATACAATCTTATTCATCTACCAGTGATCTCTGTTTTACAGCTTCAAATCCCCAATATATGGTGTGGAGGCTAACATACAGGCTTCCCACCGTGAAGGCCCGGGTTCAAATCCTGAATACAACAAATATTTTTCAGTGGTATCCTAATCCCTACTTGAGGTGCTTTGTGGAGAGCACTTTGAGTGAGTATGACATCTGTCAGATGGGACGTTAAACTGCGGACCCCTTGGTGCCTTTCGACAAGAGTAGGCTAATGCGGACGCCGGGTTTCTCTCCACCCTTCCTATCCCACCCATCCCTAATAGTGCAAATGACCTTAGCTGTCGGTTACCTCCCCAACAAAACCAACCAACCATCCCCATTATACTCTCATCTATCTTGCCTAAAACCACTTCTCCGAACTCTGCACATTTATCTCTGTACTTGAGGGCATTCTGGCAGGTCTGTTTTTTCCTCATTATCTTTTCCTATTTATTCATGTTTGGTTTTTGTTGCTCCTGTTATTCTAATACTTTGTGGTTTTATTTTTTTTATGTATTTGATCTCTATTGAAAGGCCACTTGTTGTCTTATATTCTAATAAATGTCAACTGTTACTTCTGGAAATTAATTCTAAATGCAAGCGTAAGTCAAGAAATGACTCAATACTGGATAGAGGCAATAACAATTAAAGTAATTTCCTGAAATTTTTCCCTCAATTTTCTAAATATTCACCCTGTACATTCAGAAATTCATCTCATCTCTTTTCCTTGGCAGGCGACAGCCAAGAATTCTTTTGTTTGATGTCGTAGCCACCTTTATGACCTATGGCATGATCCTTTTTGAAATGTTGGCCATCTAAATGATTTTATGGAGGCCCAAGTACATGAAAATTACTGGGGGCTAAGTCGGGACCATATGGTGGATGTTCCAAGCATACTCGATGATATGTCCATAACAGCTCCTGCGTTTGTCTTGCTGATGTTATTGATATACCCTTGTGTTTATTTAATGGTGATATAACAGTCTTTCCTCTGTTAGGCCAAGTTTACTTTTAATAGCTGTTAGGTGAATTTTTGAGCTGCTATCGAATCACAAAAATAAGTTGTATGTCAAATAAAAGACCATAATTATACTGCAGGGGCTGTGGTTAAATTCAATGAAAATCATGAGTTTTGGTACAGGACCCTAAATGAATATTTTTTTAATGTGAACATAATCATTGTGTCCAATGCAATTATTGATGTTTGCTTCAATGTGAAATTGCTGCTGCCAAGTTTATTTCATTTATAAATGTTTTTACTAGGGTCATTGATAATGTTAAATTTTGGAATGGAAGTGAAATGTAAACTGGATTCTCACAAATGATGGTCTCTGCGCCTTGAAAAAATAACTGTGAGCAGAGACAAAACAGAACCTAAAAATATTTATTTTGTCTCTGTTTGTGATAAAGTTCCATTTAATTGAGTCTAATACCATTGAATAAATAGTTATAATTAAATTTATGAATGGGTAATCCCTTGGCATTGTAATACTCTTTCTGTTATTGTAGCTATTTTGTATAAAATTCTAAATGTACCAGCTAAAGATTATTCTTTTTCTCTAGGTTCAATTGTCTATTTTGAAGGAAGAAAAGAGAAAAATGCTTCTTCAACTCAAGCATAAAACTTCAGGTGAGAGATAAGAGAAATATTTTGGGAATCCTCTTTATCTTTACGTAATTTAGGAAATGTTGTGCCTAACCTCAACCCAAATTAGGGACATTTGACTACATGAGATATTCAATAAATTGGGATAATACATTTTTAGCTTAATCTGTAATCACTGAATATGTTAACTTTGTATTTTCGACAAACAAGTTAATTCCACTACTATTGGTATCGACAAAGGTGACATTGTGAGTTAATAAAGTAATAATGAGACATACCAGGTGATGTTGCTTATGAGTCAAAAGCGGTAATAGTGGAACAAAGTTCAGTGTGAAAAAATACCAAGATTACTTATTTTGTGATCATGAATTTTCACAAAGTAGAACCTGTAACTATTGAATTCTTGATTTGTAATGTGTGTGCAATACATGCCTAATTGATTTGACTACTTATGTATTGGATCCACAACTTCTGTATGGCATCTGTTGCAAGGTTGAAAAATGTTCAATTTGTAAATGTTAGACATGTAATAAGCAATATGCTGATGCCAAGGAATTGCCTTCAAGCATAGTATCCTATTCCATGTCAAATTTAAGCCTTTGTTTATTATATTCTTGTACTTTAAAGTATGTACGAAGATCACAAATCATTTAGGGTATCAGTAAAGCTAAATTCCTGCCTTTAATGGTAAACAGATATTTCTGAAAAATACAAAGAAGGTGCATACTAGTATTCCACCATGAGAATAAAGGCATAGTTCACTCATGTGACATAGTCTTTGTGCAACTTCCTTCTAAGAGTGGGAGATATTTTTCTAGGTTTGTGAGAATTTTGGATGATGAAGCTTAGACAGTCTGCCATTTAGCTGTTAATGATCACATACAGACAAAGTGTTAAGTATGGGATTAAGATAAGCTATGAGATGATGAAAGTAATAGCATTCAAAATAAATACCAATGCCAAAGATTAAAGTATTTTGGTGAAAATGGAGGTCAGGTAAAACTTGCATCAACAAAAGCAGTCAACTGTTCAGGAGTGACAGGGAGGAGAGATAAATTCCATGTAAAGATTTAAAGAAAATTTGGTTAACCAATATACTTGTTTACTCTTTTCTGGAGTCCAAATGCAGCTCAGAGAAAGGGACTGGCCCACTTAGCATGATGTGTGAATGTCACATGCCATAGAAATAGCATGTGGTCTGCTCCAACCTTGCCCATTAACCAACATTTGGGTTTATTACTATGGTACTTGGAGAATTTTAACATTTTACAAATTGACCAAATCAAAAAGTCTCCAAATTTTGGGAATAATCAATTTAAATTCTTTTTTGAAGTGTCTTTTAATCATACATTTAATTTAATGAGTATTGAAATCTGTTTTGCTCCATAGTATGTTGTGGAAAATATTTTGCTTCTCTAATGGATTCTGAATGCTAAAGCAGCAAGGTGATGGAGCTTGTTGTGCTGTTGTTTTTAACGGGCTATACCTGGGCTATTAAATGGCCCTTCATAAAAGATATCCCTATCAATTAAAAAAATGTGTTTCTTTATGATTTCGGAGACCATGGAAATTGGTCTCTGGACATAAAACCATCAAGTAAATGAAAATCTGAAGTATTTCTGTATTTGAAGGTGGCCCTCCCCATGAAGTTCGATCCTTAACAAATTATGGCACGCAGACAACTCTACTGGACATGTCAAATGGGAAGCGGGATGCTGGTGTGTGCTGTAGTGTTCTTACTCGGGATGTGGGGACATGCCATCAGCAACCTAGACTTCGGGATGTTGCCACAAGTGCAAGTATTCCTTTGGAAAAACCTAAAAAGTCCCTGGAACTTAGTCCAATTAAAACCGAGTCTATACCACCCATGCAAAATAGAATAAATGCAGTGGCAATGACAGAATTGTGTGGAACTACATGGCATTTTGATAAACAATATCCTGAAGTAAAACAAGAGAAAGAAATGGACGAAAACATTCCCAGGTATGCAAAATTTTGGGTTGAATCATGAAAAATCTAACCTTATTTCAATTTTTTTGTGTAAAATGGAAAAATCAATTTCCTTTTTCTGTTCTCTGGAATTTGATTCATTATAGTGTCTCCTTCAAAATTAGAAATTCATGATTTTGTTTGTCTGTATTTTGGAAACTGTTGAATATAAAGGAATGTACATTTGTATAAATGCGTTGCTTCATGTCTAATTTTATTTGTTGGTTATTTAATTCATATTTTTCAAGAAAAAGATGTTCTCCTCAAACAGTGGCTTGGGAAAAACATTTATGATTTCAGGTTTTTTACCCGAGATGTATTAGCATTATGAGACATTATTGGAGTATTGGGCAGTAACACCTTGTTATTTTGAACTTCAGATGACTAACATAATCAGACTTTGAAGTTTCGAAATTGGAAACAGTGTACAAAATGTCTTCGATATATTATTTTGCTAGTGAAAATATGGAGTACTTTACCTCTTCATCCAAATACAAGGAAAGTTCAATTGGCAATAGCATAAGTAATAGGGTCGTGTACCACATTTTATATATCCAGTCAAAAGGTTAAGTCTTGAAAGAAATTATGATGATAGTCATATCCAATTTTAATAAGTTTGAAGTGTGGAAACACATTTCAAGTGACTAACATATCCTTTGCTGAAAAAAACTAAACAGTCATGCTGTTCCTATGACCAAGTGCACAAAGCGAGTAAACTTGTTTGTAGTGGAGCATGCTGAAAATAATAATGCCAGGATATTTTTCAGAAGCTATGAATCATCTGATAGTTACTTATGCACTCTCAATTAATAAAGCTAACTCAAAAGTCCATTGGAAACCACTATGATGAGCTACTGAGTACTACCCCGATTGATTTTAATTACATTTTTTTAATGAAATGCTACAACAATAGATAAATAAAGTCTTAAAACCTCTTTTACACTTTTCCGTTCAGCACCAAATATCATTGGTCCCTGTGCTCTCCTTTGAAATATAGCCATTGAGATATGGTTATTTTGTGATTCTGGTACCAACCTATGCATTGAGGAGTCTTTGAAACATTATGGTGAATCTATATGGTTTGTTACATCTCACCTAGGAAAGAAAGGGAGTAGGTACTTCTCTCTTCAGAAACAAATAATGGGTGATTTTGAAAAGTATTTATGTTGAACTCAAATTTGAAAGTAGCATCTTGTAAAATAAAAGTTTTGTGTAATATTTTATTGTAAAGCCCACTATGTTCCTAAAAAATCCTTTGGAATACTTGAATACTTTGACTTTTTCCCAAAACTACATGACATTATTGTTTTAAAAAGAGTTGTTAAAAACAAAGTTAGTGTTAAAAGTGATGGCATTATTTGGTTTTAAAAATTGTATTTCATTTTGTGTATTTTGTAGGCTTGTCACCAGAGTTTGATGCCTTCTTTTCTTGTACCAACAAGGAAAACAGAGTAATATAAAAACATGGTATCAAGGAACTGCAAAATGAAATTTGCTCGACTTCTGAATGGTCCTTTCAGCCGACCTCTATGGGTTGTCTCAAAATCAGGAACTTGAATTCCCATCCTGTGGAAGATATGTCCAGATTATCCCATCCATCTTTTTATATCTATTGAAATATCGCTAACTACACAAAGAAATGTAGCTGAAGTGGTCTTGAAATATGTTATGAAAATTTATGCCCTAAAACCACTTGGGCCTCATTCTTGGTGAGCACTGTAAAGGAAGCCTCAAAAATACCAAACCAAGGATGGATGATATCTCTCCCTTATTTGTATCCCCTGGCGGGAGTTGCGTCCCTTAACATTTAAGTATGATTTGTCACTCAATAGGTCCCTTCCCAAATAAAAAACCAGTGTGGTATCAACAATGAATTCATGTTTGAATCAAAGACACTATCATCATGAGGAAATCTGTGATTTAGAGAATATGCATATTGTCTCTCCATTAGACAATGGTAATCAACCTGAAGCTTGGTTTGATAGGTGAGGGTAAAGTTCACTGAATACCAAGTGAAACAGCATGTGAAGTATACACAAGCTAGGGAGCCTTTTCTTCTTTAGTAGGGTGAAACTTTTATGTTATACCTGCCATTTTAAAAACATAGGCCTAATGCCGAAGTAATAAAAATTGTTTAAAATGTGTATCTAGCTCAAAGAGGTTCAGAATCACATTAAAACACTGACGATTTGAAGAATTTTATAATGTGTAATATAATAATAGAATGTTTATCAATTAAATAGTCTAGCTCATACCTATTTTTTTAATTACAGAAAAATGAAAGATGTATCCACAGCCACCAATGGGAGTTTGGAACCTAGTCTACCTGATATTGGAAAATCCTCTTTTCTCAGAGCTTTAGATTCACCACCCATGAAACCCTTGCTAATAATAGAAAAAAGGGACAGTGTGTCACAGACAGATGCAAATGATGATGCTGGTATTGGTAATTCGAAGGAGGAGTTGGTCAAACGAGATGCTCAGGTGCAAGCTAACTTGCAAAGAGCTCTTTTTGCAGTAAGTCAAGAGGTTCAAACATTTAAGGCTAAGTTGGCTCATGGTCAGACTCAAACTCAGGGAAAAGTGTTACGGGACATGGGTATATTGGCTAAGCCTTCAGTTAGGGAAGTGATGTTGTTTGCCAAACCAGTATGCAAGGACTTTTCTTCATCTTGCAGCTTGACTAGTGAAAAAGATAGCATGTCTGTGTCTTTACTGACATTAGGAGTTAAATCCTCTCAGGAAGTGAATGGCTATCTCTCTCATTCCAAGTCAACAGATACATTGGACCTAGTTTCTTCAAGTGATGCTGCTATCAACGTGTGCATTTTGGAGTCCTTGGTTTCTCAAGATAAAACAGAAATAAGTGAAAATGTAGGTATTTTAATTGATACAGTTAATGAGCCAAATGTAATGGAAAAATTGATCTCCTCAAGCAAAGGCGAGTCTCCAGCGCCTGGAGAAGAGCTGACTGAAGCTCTCCCATCTCCAAAGAGAAAGGCTCCATTACTGAGGCAAGATACTTACACAGAGTGCCAAGTCAATGTCACCTCTCTCTCATCTGAAACTGCATTTTCAAATGAAAATGAGAGTCTAAGGTAATTTTTCCTCCTTATTTCAGTAATATAACATTTTTATCTTGGCATAATTTTAGAACTTTTGTTATGAAATTCATTGGTTTTTTTTACTACTACAATTTGTTTTCAGCTCAGAAAACCTAACAGATGCATCGAAATTCATAATGGAAATGAGAAGACCCTTGAGTGGTGCAGGTAATGAAATTTATGGAGAAACATCTTATGAGGGTATAAGAAAAGGAGAAGAGTCCCTTCACAGGAGTATTCAAAATGAAAAGTACCAATATTCATTAGTTAGCAGACCTACCATCAGACAAAAGTAAGTTCCACCTTTTCCACTTTAAGAGCACTACAGAAATGTATACATAAATCAGATATGAGCATGAAAGCTTATTAATCTTGTCATGAGTCAAATGTAAACAAATATTAATGCCTGTTGATATTATTATGCATCCGAAATTTTTTTGTACTTTATTTTTTATTATTTTGCTGTTACATACCTAATTCTAATCAAAGCTTGATCTCCAGATTCTAAGGTCATGTACAATATTTTCTGTATCATTAGTAAGCATTTTACTGCATGTCACGTATTATCTAATTTAATCATATACCTGTAGCAATTTGACTCTCCTTTCATATGCATTCATTGAAAGTTGTTTTAATCATTGCTGATTAAAACAACTTTCATGTGGTCTTTCATGGTGAAAAAATGCATATTATGCATGTTTCCACATTTATTATATTGCTGAATTGATATGATTAGTGTTTGGAAACAAGATTTCCCTTATATGCTAAAGGAAGATAATGATAACTGGTAACTTCACAATTAAATGATGAGTGGCATGATGTTAAGACTTTTGCAAACTATTTTTCAGTCAAGATAATATCTGATCATTTTGGGACTTCTTTTTCTGTGGTTTGTTGAAATACATGTATGTTCTACATCTTATTCGGAAGAATGCAAAAATTGTGATCCTTGGCTGAATGGGGATCTCATTTACGAGGGGTGTTCAAAACATAAAGAGAATTTTTTCATTTGGCGGGCTTGGAGAGTCAGATTGTCAAACTTTTTTTTTATTATGTTGGTATACATGCCCCTGAAGTATGATAAAACTTTCAGCTCTTTTCAATGTAGAATTTGTCTGTGACAGCCACTAAGGTTAGACGTGCTTCATGTGCTCGGTGTTTTTTGTTTGTTAAAAGAAATGGATCAAAGAATTTGTATCAAATTTTGCGTAAAAAAAGAAATAAAGTGTAACAAAGTGTGTGAAATGTTAACAAAGGCTTATGGTGAGTCTGCTATGAATAAATCAATAGTATGCGAGTGGTATAAGCGTTTCCAAGAAGGCCATGAAGACCTTGAAGGTGACGAATGCCCTGGACGCCCCAGCACAACAGTCGATGAAAAAGTGAAAGAAATGATTATGAACGATCGCTGAATCACAATTAGAGAGGTCGCTGATGATGTTGGCATATCGATTGGATGATGTCATGACCTTTTTTCCAATTTTTTGGGTACGAAATGCATGGCAGCAAAATTCGTTCCAAAATTGTTGAATGTTGAACAAAAACGGTGGCGAATGGAAGTTGCTCAGGAGTCACTAAATGAAGTAAAGGACGATGCAGAATTACTGAAACGAATTATAACAGGTGATAAAACATGGGTTAATGGATATGACGTTGAAACTAAGGCTCAAATCATCCCAGTGGAGGCATTCTGGCTCGCCAAGATCAAAAAAGGCTCGACAAGTGCGGGCAAACGTGTTATGCTTTTTTGCTCACTGTGTTCTTTCATTTTAATGGCAGAGTACATCATGAATTCCTGCCGCCAGGTCAAACTGTCAATAAGAAGTACTACCTACAAGTTCAATGCCGTTTGTGTGAAGCAATCCGAAAAAAATGCCCGGATCTGTGGAAAAACAATTCATGGCTTTTGCACCACCATAATGCACCAGCTCACACTTCATTGCTTGTTCGTGAATTTTTGGCCAAAAACAGTACTGTAACGATGCCCCAGACTCCATATTCACCAGATATGGCTCCGTGTGACTTTTTCCTGTTTCCAAAAATTAAGAGAACCTTGAAGGGCCATCTAACCGTAACGCACTTGAACACGTCTAACCTTAGTGGCTGTCACAGATAAAGTCCACAATAAAAACAGCTGAAAGTTTTATCATACTTCAGGGGCATGTAGACCAACATAATAAAAAAAAGTTTGACAATCAGACTCTCCAAGCCCGCGAAATGAAAAAATTCTCATTAATTTTTGAACACACCTTGTATAATGAAAACAATAAACACCCTAGGAGTAACTCCTTTTCCATGTATTGCAATTGGATAGATTTATGCATAATCAATATATATTTGAGGGAAGCCTATTTTGATTCTCACCCAACAAGCTTTCTCTATTGTGATTCACTTGGGAATCAAATCTCCATAAACTCTTTGGGCATACCATTTTTTCAGAGGTATTTCTCTTAACCCGAACCTAGTCATTTGTGCCTTGACTTACGTAACATTATTATGTCCCCACTCATGCAAAACTTTTCTCAATTGTCTCTCCATCTCATCAACTACATTTTGGCAGTATTACAGTATTCTTTTATGGTAGTTTTGTTTTATTTATCTTATGATATGACTGTCTTTAAACTATTTTATGGTATTTTATCAACTAAAGTGCTTCATAAGAAAGGAGCCCTTGGATCCCAGCTGATGGTTTAAAAAATTAGTTGCATTCATCCACATTGCTTTGGTATATACAGTATCAGGCATGATGACATTTATTTGCTTTGTTTTGAACTTCTGTTTGAGATCCTGTGCATGATATTTCAAGCATTAAAAAGTGCATGCTTAAATTTTGATTTTACAGAGCTAGTCCCAGTAAAGAAATGAAAGCTGCCTCAAAAGTTGTGAATGATTTGCTTCAAAAGCAACCCAGAAGTAACCTAAAAGCTCAGCTAAAATCTGCAACTGGTATTATTCAGCAGGAGTGGTTTACAGTAAGTTTGTGCTCTCGGTCACACCACACATGATTGGGTGCTTTACTGTACATCTCCGTTATTTAAAGCTCTCACATGACTCTGTAATTTTTAGCCGTAAGTTTTGGTATCTTGCTATCAAGTGATATTTTTTAGCTCATATTATCCTCTCACTATTTCTCCTTCTCTATGGTAAGACAGATGAGTAAAATCTACTCAAAATATCTTTGAAACATATTTGTTGCCCTTGGTGTTCACTCAACATTGCATAAAAGTTAATTAGTTACTCTAATCCAAGTGGCTCTTGTGGTATGACTCTATAAGTTCTACATTGCTCATAGTACTTTGCTAGCTACTCTAATATTTATGGAATTCTGTAGTGGGAAATAGTGTCCCGCATAAATTTAAAGGAATTTTGTATTTTTTTGAGTGGGGAATGCTTTCAATGAAATAAGAGTAAATGCTACATATGGAAGATGCAATACATGCATAACATGCATCTTTGGGGAATGGGCATTTTGTCCCCAAAATTATAAGTGCATGAGTTAACCAATTTTATGACTGGGGAGACTAATATTTGATTGTGTTCTAATGTTGAAGTAACTTTTTCATTTGATGAATGTGCTTTCATTTCTAGAGGCTTGCAGTGTTATTGAAATAAAACTTGCCATCTTTACTGTACCCTTAAAAATGAGTGCAGATATGAGAAACTTACTGCATTGATGATTCTGTTGTCAAGTTTGATTTAACATTGACCATATTTGGACTGAAATTGGGAAGTCATTAAGAATTTTTCTATGCATAGAGATATCAGTGAAAAAATCATGAAACATATGCACCTTAAATTTCACATAATTAAAGTGAAAAGTACCAATTACTATCCTTTTGCTCTGTTATCTTTTGCTTGTTCATATGTTCCGGCTCCACAGTTCTAGGAGTGACTATGGGAATTCAAAAGGCAGTTGTGATAAAAATTGATGACAAATGTTTGCTCCTTACATTCCTAATTTTAAAAATGATACTAAGATTTCACTTAATTATGCCTGAAATAGTTGGTTCTTTAGATACAAAGAATGTTTCATGATCAACTTTTATTTGATTTTTCCCAAAAACTTCCTGCTGAATTTCCCAGATTTACCATATTTTATCTTATTTTGATTTGGGTCATGGATCATGGTATGAAGTTAAGCTTTCTGAAAGGAGAATAAGTGATGCCTCTTGATTTTTTTATGAGAGTGAAAAATGCCATGCCTTATCTTTAGGGCAATGTGTTCATTTTGTCCCGCATCCATGAGAAAGTCATGCATTTTTTTTTTTAATTTCCACTGATTCTCAGCTTAAATCCTAATTTCTTTCAACTTTCGAAAAGTATCAAATGAGTTGATCACTCAAGGGTAGGGTAATAGAACGATTGATAAAATAAGAGAGAAAATAAATGACAGGCAAATAGATAAGAGCAGAGAAAAAGCTCCCTAAAAATGTGTGTGAATCTTGAAATTGGATTAGAATTGATTTAAATTCTCAACTTCCTCAATTAGAGATGAAAGCTTATGAAGGATATGCAGGTAAAGCAAATTAAGCATAGCATATTATAATTAGAAATGGGAAATGAGGGGAGAATTGTAGATCTATTTATGCTAAAGAGGGTATATTAGACAAATTTTTGTTACAGTTTTTGTTTGAAAGTGATATGACTCCATTATTTAACCTGGCCTTGAAGTCGAATTCAGTGAGTGAAAGATGAAAAAAAAACTGCTGTGAATGTCTCCTAACATGCCTTGATAGTGCGATACTTGAAATTAGCATGATTTTGGTTTAGCTCTATTGCAGATTTGTTTTAATTGTTTAAAAAGCATTGAAAAATTTCTTTTGATTCATTGTTTAAGTATTGCATGAGGTGTGGTTTTAAATTTTCAATTGGAATATACTATGGACGATATATTATATACTTCTAGTATAATTAGTAGTGGAGTAATAGAGCAAAGTGAATTCATCGCTCCAGGCAGAGAGTCAAATATTTTTATTGATTAGTGTCAACAGTCATTCTGTGTTAAAAACCCTTGTAGGTTCTCTTTTTTGGCATTACAGTATGAATCTTATGCGATTAATCTTCAGGACTCAAATATTTAATTCTCTTAATTTAAAGCTAAGGTAGTGATTAAAGTGGGAAACTGTTATCAAGCATGACAAATTTACTTCATACTTTTTTCTACTTCCACTTGTTGATATGTAATACAATAATTATATTTTTGGATTTGAAAATTTAAGTACTCTTATGTAAGTAATACATTGTGTCCTATTCTCATCCTTCATTCTCCCCTCTTGCAAGCCATCATAACTATATTTTTGTTATGAATTTACTCAGCCAAAAGAGATAATTTACGTAAGTCTTAAATATAACATTTCTTTTCATTGAAGTTAGTATAAATGCTATGCTCAATTTTAGTCAGCTCTTGCAAATATTGTAGTATGTTTACTTTGGCAATTTCAAGAATTCATGTGGCACACCATTTTTTTTTATTTTTCCCTTTTCAAATTTCACAACTTTGAAGACAGAATTCTCTGATGATGATGAATATACAGTGTTTGATATTTTTGATCTTGGGGAATTTTTTATGTAAACAGTCAAGTGAAACCATGAATACTGATATAACATTTATTGGACCCATTCATTATTTAGCCATGAAATTGTACAGGTAAAATTCAATTATTTTTGTGAGAAGGGTGATTAATTCCACCTTACTGTGTTCTCCATAGATTTCAAGTACTGCCATGGCTGATCCTCTGGATGTGGAAGATTATCTGGATTACTTTGAAGATATGTCTGTTGCATTACTTGAGTATGTTGTGAATCTACCTGATAATACGGTGAGAGTTTTAAGTTAACTGAAACTTCAGATATTTATTGCAAGTACTGTATGTCACATTTGGTGAAAAGAACACTGGAAAATATATCATAGTTAAAGTTACAGGTCTCCAAATCTCCGCCTTCCATCTCATAGCCCTAAAAATAGGCTCTTTTTCCATTTGAACATACTGAAAGAGTTGGGTGTGAAAGTTTTTCACTGGTACTGCATGTTGTCAAATAAAAGAGGCTTTCTATCAGAATAGTTTTTATTTCCATTCATTGACTCATTACTGAGGTTCAAGAATTTAATATTGAGTTGATATATTTTTGAAAAGAGTGGCTGTCATTGCCTACTGTTGAAAAATGCATATTTAATGTTTGTAGTTTATTGAGTAATTAGTGCTAGCTAGCCATTGCATCATGTTGTTCATTGTGTGAGTGGAGAATTTTTTATCCAAAAGTCTGGATGACATCCACATGTGTATGATCTCAGATGAGTTTTGTTTTTATTTCAGGGCAATACAGCAATGCATTATGCTGTCTCTCATGGAAATTTTGATGTAGTGTCTATACTTTTGGATTCCAAAGTATGTGATATTCGGAGACCAAACCAAGCTGGATATACATGTGTAATGCTTGTGTCATTGGCTGAAGTTCGGTCTGAAACAGATCGGCAAGTTGTCAGAAGGCTTTTCCAAATGGCTGATGTTAACATGCGGGCCAAACAGGTTTGTGAAACATTTTTAACTCTTAGATTGAAATTACACAGTTCTTTTCCGCTTAATCAGTTTCAAAAAAGAGATTGCATATCTTGCATGAGTTCAGGTTCCCCAATTCTCAACCTATTATCATTATTAAATAAATATGTGGTGCGCATAGCCACTGCCTTATTACGGTGATGCTTTGTACACATGGTTTGATGCAACAGTTTCCTATGCTTTTTCAAGTCAGGGTTTAATTTTTAAATTGCCACTTGCATTGACACAAAATATTAGCATCAGACTTTATTTCATTGACTTGTAGCTGGGTAAGCATTATCGTCTGTTATTGTATAATTCACTTTGTTATCTTTTTCCAAAAGAGACTTGTCCCATCACAATTAAATACATGTTGTGGCTGGTAGCCCTCAGAATGTATGAGTTTGTTTATATAACCGATGAAGATCTCTGCTGCCTTTGAATCAGAGCATACCATGCCTCACAATGCTATGGAAGCCCATTCTTCTCTTAAAACTTCTTGAAGCACCCATGGCTTCCCTTAAATACTGCTTCTTTGGCCATTGATCATTCTGGTTTGTTCTTACCGAGGTCAGTAAAAATCACTTTCTCCTCCTCGCAAATGATATTCTTGTTAAAAGCATAGCCTTGCATATGCTTTTCATTTATTTGTATGAGAAGCAACCTTTCATCATCGGTGAGAAATGTGTTGCCTTGTGAGGACAAATATTGCATAAATATTTTTGTCACTCCCTTTGGAGCATCAATCTTCTTGATTTTGTCCTTGTACTTCAGGATTGTGCAAATCGTTGATCTTGACTGATTGTATGTGCATGCTAGGTCAGCCATGTTGTTGCCTTGTTCTCCCTGCCAATCATATTACTTTTAATTTCTACGGTTACTTTTATTCTTTTATAGTTGTCTTCCTGCAGGATTTTCTTCAGGGACATTTTAAAAACTTTCACAAAATATTATTAAATCAATAATACTTGTTCACTTGTGTGCAGGCATCTGACGTATGTCTGCACACAAGTTTGGAAAAATGTGTGATCACTAGTGACACTTAGATGCAAGTGAAACAAGTTCTCCACTCAGACTGAGGCATCTTGTGCACAATCATTCCGGGAGGAGCTCTCTCCTCATTATGCAAAAAGTTGTTCGTTAGGCAAGTCATTTCGTAAAAAATATTATTCATTGTTATTAAAATTACTCACCAAAGAAATGTTCCACTGTACATGTCTTGAGTAAATGTTATAATATGGTAGTTCATTCTTTTATTACTTTTTAATGCTAGTGTGTCTGTATGTATGTAGAAATGTGTGTGAATATATACGAGGTATGCTCATAAAGTAAGAGCCATTTGGTCACAGGAAAAAATATACAAATATGAAACACATTTTATTGGTACTTTTAGTTAGCTACAAACCTACTTCACTTCTCTACATCATCACCGTTCACTTAAAAGCATTTTTCATACTACTGCACCAGCTTCTTTAACCCCTCTGCATAGAAGCTCACCACCTGAGAGTTGAACAAATTGACAACGCTGTTCTTGAGTTCCTCTTTGGTTTAAAACATTGTCCCCTGAGCCACTGTTTCAAGTGCAAAGAAGAGGAAGTAGCCGCTAGGTGCAAGGTCAGGACTGTATCGTGGGTGGTCAAAGAGTTCCCAAAAACTTTCGTCCACTGGACTCTCTATGCTCTTTGTAGTGATCAGTGAGCATTTTCGGTACCCAACTTGCACACAATTTGTGGTATTCGAGGTTTTCTGTGATAATATTGTAGACGGTAGTGTGTCCAAGTTGAGGAAATTGTTCAGCCAGGCAATTAATCCTCAATCGACGGTCATATTGCAGTTTTTGTTCCACTTGCGAAACAACTTCATTGGTCAGAATACGGGGCCTGCCACTTTTTGGCACTGCCACAAACGACTTTTGAAACAAAAAAAATGCTATAGCTTCTCAATGAATCTGTAGATGGTGCTGCAGGAGTAACACTGTGTTCTGAAACTCGAACATTTAAATATAAGCAAACAGACCTTACTTTAGGAATATGCCTCGTATGTGTGTGTATATGTGTATGTATATGTGTTTATATATTTTTGTAATCCACATGAGAATGTAAACACATATGTGTTTACATTCACACACAGAAATTGATATAAGGAGAGGGGATAGGAAAACACACAAACGACTAACACAGTTGAGGTAGGGAAGGTGGATTTGAGCAGATCACAAACATAAAAGTATTTCCTTAACTGGGATTTGAACACCGGACCTTCCACTTACTGGGCGATATACACATACACATATATATATATATATATATACATGTATGTATAAAAATACATATATATATATGTGTGTGTGTATGAAAATGTTTAAAAATATATACATAATTATTTGTCTATATGTATATGCGATTTTCCAGAAAGAAAAAGGCTAAGCAAAATATTAAAATAGGTGGGAAAAAATAGAGCAAGTAGAACAGTTAACATATCTCGGTGTTTTGCACCAATACGGTCAAAGTAGTAGGGACGTAAGGAGAAAAATTGCGCTAGGCAAGGAGGTTTTCTCAAGGAGGAGGGAGTTGATGACAGGGACGTTGAGTAGGGATGTTAAGAAAAGACTTGTAAAAACTCTGATATGGAGCATAGCTATGTACGGCGCGGAAACGTGGTCGTTGAAGCAAGAGGATAGACGTAGATTGGAGGCTTTTGAAATGTGGGTGTGGAGAAGAATGGAAAAGGTGAAATGTACTAAAAGGAAAACAAATGAGGAAGTATTAGAGATGGTGGGTGAGGAGAGCGGTTTGTTGGGAGATATCCTATGGAGGCAGGAAAAATGGATGAAAGGCATATTGGGCGGTAGTGGAATGTTGAAGGTAATAGAGGGGAGAATGTTGGGCAAGCGAGGAAAGGGCAGGAGCAGGATAGGGATGTTGGACGGGATGAAAGGAGGAAAGAAGTACACAGAGATGAAGAGGGACCTAATGTAGATTAGGTTGCTGGATTATACGAGGCGTATTCTTAAAGTACCGTTTGCTTATATTTAAATATTGGCGCTTCAGAACACAGTTTTGCTCCTGCAGCGCCATCTACTGATTCATTGAGAAGCTATAGCAGCATTTGTTTTATTTCAGAAGTCGTTTGCTTGTCCGTGCATGCAAACAACAATGTCTGCGACAATGGTTGATCCTGCCAGTTGTGAAGTGCGTTCTGTCATACGATTCTTGTATGCAAAAGGATTGTCGGCTGCTGAAATTCATCGGGAATTATGCCTAGTTTATAAACCTACAGTTTTGAGTGAAGGAAAGGTTAGACAATGGTGCTGTGATTTTATAAATGGACGAACAAATGTCCATGACGAAGAGTGAAGTCGATGATTTTGTTTCGCAAGTGGAACAAAAACTGCGATGTGATCGTCGATTGACAATTAATGGCCTGGCTGAACAATTTCCTCAACTTGGACACACTACTGTCTACAATATTGTTATGGAAAACCTCGGATACCACACATTGCGTGCAAGGTGGGTACCGAAAATGCTCACTAACCACCACAAAGAGCAAAGAATGTCCAGTGGATGAGAATTTTTGGGTCGTTGGGAACTCTTTAAACCACCCACCGTACAGTCCTGACCTTACACCCAGCGACTACTTCCTCTTCTTGCACTTGAAACAGTGGTTCGGTGGACAATGTTTCGAAACCAAAGAGGAACTCAGGAATGGTGTTGTCGATTGGTTCAACCCTCAGGTGGCGAGTTTCTATGCAGAGGGGTTAAAGAAGCTGGTGCAGCGGTACGAAAAATGCTTAGAAGTGAACAGCAATCATGTAGATAAGTGAAGTAGGTTTGTAGCTAACTAAAAGTGCCAATAAAATGTGTTTCATATGAGTATATGTTTTCCTGTGACCAAACGGGCCTTACTTTATGAACACGCCTCGTATCTATATATATGTGTGTGTGTGTGTATATATATATTTATGTATATGTGTTTTTGTATGAATATATAAATATCAATATATTTTTTATTTATGTATATAAAGAAGTACACAGAGATGAAGAGGAACATGATGTAGAGTAGGTTCCTGGATTGGGTTTATTTTGGAGTTACAAAATATTTATTTGATAGCTGTGTCCATCCAAAAACCTATTTTAAGCGGTAGATTACTTAATTATGTATATATAGCAACATACAATATGAGAACACATAAAAGGAACACTGGCACATTATTTCTTGGTAATTTCGACGGAATTGTACTCTGTCTTCCTCGGAAGATTAGGTCGGACTGACATTAGTATGTGGAAGAGAGAGAGAAGGGGATGGGGGAAGGGGAGATTGAGTGGTGGGGGAGGGTGGAAAGGGAAAGGGAGAAGGGAGGCCAGAGGGGAGCGGAGATGAGATAGGAATGAGAGGGAAATAATCCCAAGCAGCACAGAAAACAAAATAAATCCGCAGACATTACAACATCTACAACCCAGGTGTCAACTTACAAAGTCATCATCGGGACTCAACAAGTCAAAACCCAGGTCAAGAATAACACAGTGTATGCGGACAAACAAAATATCTTACTCTCCCACATGAAACAAATCCATACCTGTCCACTTCAACCCTATACAATTAGTGAATGACATTGAGACCCGGATGTTCATAGGCTATGCACAGCCATATAAATGCCATTTCCATCGTTTTTAATTTTATAGGGTTATCAGATGGGGGAAGGGATGCTAGAATGTAAACACTGTAGCATTGGTTGAAGGGGGTGTTGTGGTGGGAGGCATGTTTTGGGATGGGAAGACCCGCGGACGGGGAAGAGGGATTACATGAGGCACGCTGATTGTTCACCCTGAGGTTCAGGGGTGTAGAGCACTGGCCTATATAAAATGCCGGGCAGAGTTTGCAAGTCAGAAGATAGATTACATTCTGAGATGTGAATGAGGAGAGGGGGAAGGGCGGGAGAGAGTTAAAGGCTGGTGAAAGTAGGACAAGGAGGGGATTTAGAAAGAGGCTTGGTGGATTTGAGGAGTTCTGATAGGTTGGCGGGCCATTTGAAGGTAACAAAGGGGCATATGGGAAGAAGGTTGGGAAATGCGTGGCAGCAAAATTTGTTCCAAAATGGCTTTTGCTCCACGATAATGCACCAGCTCACACTTCATTGCTTGTTCGTGAATTTTTGGCCAAAAACAATACTGTAACGATGCCCCAGCCTCCATATTCACCAGATATGACTCCGTGTGACTTTTTCCTATTTCCAAAAATTGAGAGAACCTTGAAGGGCCATCGTTTTACAGCCGTAGATAACATTAGAAGCGCATCGCTGAAAGAACTAAAGGCTATCTCAAAGATCAAGTTTGAGAAGTGTATTGGGGATTGGAAGAAGCGCTGGCACAAGTGCATAATCTCCAATGGGGACTATTTTGAAGGTGACAACATCAATGTATAAGAATAAATAAATATTATTGTCCAAAAATTTAAAATTCCCATTAATTTTTGGACACACCTTGTATATATCTTTGAAATGGCTGCTCTCAAGCAACACACAAACACACAGATACAAAATATTCAACACACAAAAACATAAAGAGAGGACACTCACAGCATATTTTATTAGGTAATCTACCGGTTAAGGTAGGTTTTTGGATGGACACAACTTTCAAATAAACATTTTTTGACTCCCCACCTAGCAAACTAATCTATATCAGGTCCCTCTTCATCTCTGAACTCTGATATTTGACATTTCAATGACCCGACCGTCCTCATCACAATGGCGTTTTCTATCCAAATGCATCCAATAGCTGCCCACATTTCCCCTCCCCCACCTTGTCCGCTTCCTATTGGTCCCTTACTTCTCCTCCCCTCACCCTACACATGTCCTCTCTGCTCTTTCCCGAGAATGCATTTCAGTGAGACAGATTGGGATGAGAATCAATATTTATAAAACAATGGTCTCATCAACAAAAACAACTCATCAAACAAATAGCTATCAATAACGGCTACACTGAGACATTGACACATTATTAGACAAAAAACGAAAAAAGTTAGCCATAAAACAGTTTTACACTCCCCCTCCACCCACCGAAAAAGAAAAATGGCGACGTATTAGATATTTAGGTCCTACCTCCGGAAAAATAGGCAAACTCCTTAAGGACCTTAACATAAGATCGGCATATTACAGTGAAAACAATATGAAGAACCTGCTCCCCAAAGTGAGGGACTCCACTAACAAGTTGGACCAAAGTGGAGTCTACAGCTTGGAGTGCGCGGACTGCGCGGCATCCTACATAGGACAAACGGGAAGGAGCCTCCGCGTCCGGGCAGCGGAACATCAGCGGGACTTCAGTACCAAAAAAGGGAATTCCCAATTTGCAGCTCACCTCATCAGCGCAGGCTACAACGCAGACTTCATACCAAAGCTACAACACAAAGAGGAGAAAGGAAAGAGGTTGGACATCAAGGAACAATTGGAGATCTTAACCGCCTTAAGGAAGAAGAAAACATTAACAAACGACCACCTCTTTCCCTTCCATTCCCCTCTCCTGGACATTCCACAACTCATCCCTAATGACGCCTACGGCCATCTACCCCCCCCTGCGAATAACGTCCCTCCATAATCCTTCCCTAGCCCCCGCTACTCACAGTCAACCACTCTCACCCACTCTGACCGCCCCCACCCAGGCAGCGCGTCCCGCAGTTCTCCCCCCCCACCCACCCAACCCACACCAACTTGGACTAGTATATATATGTGTGAAAAAAGAATATTTTCTTTGTACGTTCCTGAAGATGCTACAGTGTAGCGAAACTAGTAGAAAATAAATAAGTTATTTTATGTGGAAGCTGCAAAGTTATTTCCAAACTCCTGTTTGCAATGGATTTCCACAAAGTCTCGGCCTCAACCATCAGTCACATAAACACAGTAATCAACCCGAAGGTCGGTTTAGTAGGTGATGGTAGAGGGCACCCATGTACTAGGCCCGACGACGTGTGAATATTCACACATCCGGGTAGGGGGCCAATTCCTTTCCCTGTGCCGGTTATGGTTTCCCAGGAAGATCTGGTACCCGAAAAATCAACTAGCTAGGGTGGAGCTGCAGGTGCCCAGAGTGCCTTGCTCGGGAATCGAACCCGGGACCCTCCGGTCAGCAGTCCAATGCTCTACCCCCTGGACTACCGCGACCCACGTTTAGATATATATATAATGTATGTATATGTAAACCATAAACACAGTAATCAACCCTAAGGTAGGTTGGGTAGGTAGGAAGGTGATGGTAGGATCATCCAGTACTAAGCCCGATGGCATGTGAAATTCACACATCAGAGTAGGGGGCCATTTCATTTCCCTGTGCCAGTTATGGCTTCCCAGGACGATATGAGAGTGTATTTTGCCTGATTTATTGTATAGAATCAGGAGGATGTAATGTGAATATTTATTTTCAGCATGGACAAACCGCATTGATGCTCAGTGTTTCTCATGGTCGTCTGGATATGGTACAACTTCTCTTGGAAGCTGGTGCTGATGTTAATATTCAGGATGAGGATGGGAGTACTGCCCTGATGTGTGCTGCTGAGCATGGTCATGCTGATATTGTTAGAGCGCTTCTAGCACAACCAGATTGTGATGCATCTATTGAGGATAATGTGAGTTGTGACTTAACTATAGTTGTTTAGTTGTCATCAAAGTAAGTTAACTCTCAGTATCTGATAATCATTGAAGTAAAATGTGTATTTACAAAGCTTGAAGGGTGATTTATAATTATCTTTAGCTGGTAATTAATCTCATAATTATTATTTTCCCTCCCATGGACTACAACCTTGTGCTGGTGGAAGGGCTTGTGCGTTCTGATGACTCTTAGAGCTGTGCTGGTGGGAGTAATAAAAATCACTCCTGGTAGGGTCACCCATGCCAGATAGGTCGAAGGTTAGGAGCCAGACGAAAGGTAGTCCACGCAGCGTACGTTCCTCAGTTAGGCGGCTGCAAAGGCATCTGACCCCAGTGGGGCGGCCATTAAGTGATGGTGTCACGTTAAAAACACTATTGAGGAAGGCAACGGGAAACCACCTCAATTATGATTCCCAAGAAAATAATGATGGACAACATAGAGAAATTGAGTCCTGGCAAATGTGGGACTCGGCCCAAGTGTTGTCTCTGGCAGTTGGGGAGGTAAGGCTTCCGCAGTCGTTATCCCACAAAACCCTTGCAGGGAAGAAATAACAGCAGCAGGACAGAAGACGCCGAAGAAGACGAAAGTAGTTAGAATAGGAACATGGAATGTCAGGACAATGTTGAGGAAAGGAAAATTAAAGAATATTAAGCGAGAGATGAATAGAGGGAATATAGATGTTTTATGTCTATGCAAGGTGAGATGGAAGGATAGCGGGGATTACTGGAGTGATAATTATAGAGTGATATACAGCGGGGGGGGACGAGAGCCAACGAGGGGTTGCCGAGGTTAAGGCGGAAATTAAATAAAGGAAGTAGGAAGGAGATTAAATTTGAGGGGTAGGAAGGAGGGTAGTCAACATAGAGCAAGCAACTGATAGAATCTTACTCATAGAGATTAAAGCAGAACCGACAAACATGGTCATTGTTCAAGTGTACATACCACCGAGCAACCACAAGGAGGAAGAAGTCGATAGGATGTCCGATGAGTTAGAGGATATAATCACATGTGTTCCTGCAGGGAAACATTTGATATTGATGGGGGATTGGAATGCGACGGTGGGGGAAGGAAGAGATGGTGGTGAGGTGGGGGACTATGGGTTAGGCATGAGGAATGAACGTGGGGAGAAAGCAATAGAATTCTGCAGGAGACAGAGATGAGTCATCACCAACATATGGTTTAGACAACACAAAAGGCGTAGGTAAACATGGAAAATGCACAGTGACTCAGAAAGGTACCAGTTAGATTATATTATGGTTAGGCACAGGTTAGGGAACAGTGTGATAAATTCGCACAGTTTCCCAAGAGCGAATGCGGACTCAGACCACAATTTAGTTGTTATGAAGTGTAATATCCGTTTCAAAAAGATAAGGCAAGGACGGCGGGTTAGGAAATGGAATGTAGAAGCATTAAATGGATTAGCAAGGAAGGAGTATCGGCAGACTGTAGAGAAAATCATGGATGATGATAAAGAGCTGAATACTATCGACAAAAAATGAGAATGTATCAAGCAGGGGATATCGGAAACCGCAAAAGACACTGTAGGAACTATTAACGGGAAAAGGATAAGGAAACTATAGGTGATGGATGAGATGATTGCAAAGATGGATGACAGAAGAAGATGGAAAAATACTATATAAGCACAGAGCTAGGCAAAATGAAATACAAAGAGTTAAACAATAAATTGAGAAGGGCCACAAATAAAGCAAAAGAAGAATGATGGAAAACCAAATGCGAGGATATGGAAAGTTTACAGAGGAAGGGTGAAATTGGTGCGCTATACAGCAAGGTTAAGTTATTATCGGGAAGTAAGAAGGCAAGATCTGTGCTAACAGTTAAAGATAAGTGGGTTAAGATAATAGTTGAACTAGGAAAAATCCAAGAGAGATGGAAGGAATATATAGAAACACTGTATGGTAAAGAACTTAGGCCGACAAGGTTAGACATAGAAAAGGAACATGACGTAGAAGAAGATAGCTTAGGTCCAGGCATACTCGACGATGAGATAGAAAGGGCATTAAAGGAAATGAAAGCAAATAAGGCCATGGGGATAGACAACATTCCTGTGGAACTGTTGAAATGTTTAGGAAAATGTGGGAAGAAGGCCCTATATGGACTGATTCGTAGTATCTATGATGAAGGAATCTGGCCGGAAGATTTTGTGAGATCAGTGTTAGTTCCTATTCCGAAAAATGTAAAGGCTACTACATGTGAGGATTATAGAACAATAAGTTTGATATCCCACGCAGCTAAAGTTATTCTCAGGATCATCAACAAAAGGGTAGAGAGTAAGGCAAATGATTTCTTAGGGGATGATCAGTTTGGGTTTAGGAAAGGAAGAGGTACACGTGATGCCATTGCAGTAATGAAATCAATAATCGAGAGGAATATAGAATACAAACAGGATGTATTTGCCTGTTTTGTAGATTTCGAAAAAGCATTTGATAGAGTGAATTGGGAAAAATTAATGCGTGTCTTGCAGAAAATAGGCATGGATTGGAGGGACAGGAGACTGATCAGCAACCTGTACAAGTCTCAGACTTCTCAGGTGCAAATGGGGAACGGAGAGTCTGGATGGGCAGTGTTGGAAGAGGTGTGAGGCAGGGTTGCCCATTGTCACCGGTGCTGTTCAACGTATATGTGGAGGAAATGATTAAAGAGGCATGGGAAGAACTGGAGGTAGGAATGAAAGTCGAAGGGGAATTTGTAAAATCAGTTAGGTTTCCTGATGGCCAAGCATTAGTTGCTCAGTCAGCCAAGGGGTTGCAAGCATTGCTGAGTGAATCGGAGGTTCAGTGCGATAGATATGGGATGAGAATCAATATTAATAAAAAACAAAGATTATGCGATTTTCCAGAAAGAAAAAGGCTAAGCTAAACATTAAAATAGGCGGGGGAAAAATAGAGCATGTAGAACAGTGTACATATCTCGGAAGTGTTTTGGACCAATACGGTCAAAGTGGTAGGGACGTAAGGAGAAGAATTGCGCTAGGCAAGGAGGCTTTCTCAAGGAGGAGGGAGTTGATGACGGGGACGTTGAGTAGGGATGTTAAGAAAAGACTCGTAAAAACTCTGATATGGAGCGTAGCTATGTACGGCGCTGAAACATGGTCACTGGAGCAGGAGGATAGACGTAGATTGGAGGCTTTTGAAATGTGGGTGTGGAGGAGAATGGAGAAGGTGAAATGGACCCAAAGGAAAACAAATGAGGAAGTACTGGAGATGGTGGGCAAGGAGAGGGGTTTGTTGAGAGAAATCCTATGGAGGCAGGAAAAATGGATTAAGGGCATATTTAGCAGCAGTGGGATTTTGAAGAAGGTAATAGAGGGGAGAATGTTGAGCAAGCGAGGAAAGGGCAGGAACTGGATATGGATGTTGGACGGGATGAAGGGAGGAAAGAACTATACAGAGATGAAGAGAGACCTGATGTAGAGTAGGTTGCTGGATTGTGTTTGTTTGGAGTTGCAAAAAAAGGTTTATTTGATAGTTGTGTACATCCAATAACCTACCTTAACCGGTAGATTACCTTATAATAATAATATCACATCACTGAACATGGTATACATCCCTCAAAAATACAGTGGTGTAACTGTGCGGTAGGTATTCTTATGAGTAAAGTAAGAGTTGGTGAAGTGAAGCACAGGATTCACTGCTGAAACATCTGGGAGCATTCCTTAATTGTTCGTAATGAATGTTCCCCTACCATTCAGGCAATGGTCCCTGAATGTTTGTTTGGTAGGAACTTCTGGCACTCACAGAACCATTTAACTTGAACCCTCCCTGAAAGTTCAAGGAACATTTTTGTGCTACCCAAGCTGGAAAATGTGTGCATTTAGGTGCAATGAAGGGAGGAAAGAAGTACACAGAGATGAAGAGGGACCTGATGTAGATTAGGTTTGTTTGGAGTTACAAAATATTTGTTTGGTAGTTGTGTCCATCCAAAAACCTACCTTAACCAGTAGATTACCTAATAATAATAATTATTATTTAAGCATAAAAGTAGATTTCATGCCACCTGATTTTCAATGAAGTAATGGATAGTTAAGTCCAATGCTCAAAGGAAAATATACATAGTATACAGGGTCGCACCCAAAAGTGGTAGGACTGATTTTTTTACAAGAATTTTATTGACGATATACTTACATTGATTTAATAATCTTCAAAGTATGCTCCTTGAGCTGCTACTACACACTTAGTATAACGTTGCTCCCATTCCCCGTACGCCCGCTGGAAATTTTCTTTGGGGATGCCGTTGATGACCCTTGTCGAAGCCTCTTGAACGGCCTTTATCGAGTCAAAACATTGTCCCTTGAGCTGTCTTTTCATCAGGGGGAAGAAGAAGAAGTTCGGTGGTGCCAGATCGGGAGAATAGGGCGGGTGCAGCAACGTGGCAACGCCGTATTTGGCCAGGAGCTGTATGACGACAAGCGCGCCATGGCACTGTGCGTTGTCATGATGAAGCACCCAGCAGTTTGCGATGGCCAGTCGGACTCTTTTCACATGTTCTCAGAGGTGGGTGAGAACCTGCACGTAAAAGTTCGCATTCACAGTCTCCCCTGGTGGGACAAACTCCTTGTGAACCACTCCATGACGGTCGAAAAACACAATCAAAATCATTTTGATTTTTGATTTGCTCATGTGAGCCTTTTTTGGACGTGGGGACGCGGAAGTGTGCCATTCTGCGGATTGTCTTTTCGTATCGGGGTCATATTGAAAAACCCATGTTTCATCACCAGTTATCACTTTGTCCAGACAATTTTCATCTCGGTGCAAATTGGCTAACACTTCTTCGGAAATGTGCACACGCATTGCCTGTTGGTCGACACTCAGAATTTTCAGCACCATCTTGGCGCACACCTTGCACATGGCCAAATCCTGTGAAACAATGCGTTGGACTTTGGATGCAAACAGACCCAACTGGTCTGCAATTTCTTCACTGGTTAAGCATCGGTCTGTGTTCAGCAGTGTCCTCACTCCGTCCACATTCGTGTCGGTTCTTGCCGTCGATGGCCGTCCGGAGTGATGGTCGTCTTCAACGAGCTCCCTACCCTCTTTAAACAACTTGTGCCACTGTGGAACGGCTTAAGGCAGTGTCCCCATAAGCCTGCTTGATCATATCGAGGGTCTCAGTTGCCGTCTTCCCGAGTTTTGCACAAAACTTCACGGAATAACGTTGCTCTAAATTCAGATTCATTTTTTTTTGACGCAGACAAAAAACTTGCTTCACTAAAAACGGTGTCCTCCCTCAATGACAGCCCGCAGGCGACTGAGGTTGGTACGGTCTGTTGCCAAGAGCCCCCTCCCTTCTTACCCTACCAGGCAGACCCCCCTCCACCGCTCCGTTCGCGCCACAGAAAAAGTCCTACCACTCTTGGGTGACCCTCTAGATTATTAATTGAATTGAAAATTTATGTTTAGAGAGAAATTTCTTATCCTGATTGGACTAGATTTGTCTGGAAATATTTTGTGTATTCAGAAGGATTTTATTCGGTAAAATAATATAATAAAATAAGTCTAATACATTTTCAGGATGGGAGTACTGCTTTGAACATTGCAATGGAGGCTGGACACCGTAATATTGGAGTACTGTTGTATGCACATGAACATTTTCAGCCCACATCATCACCCCATGGTTCATTAAAGCAGTGGAGGATAACAAAACATTCATCTTCTCAGTCATCTACACCTACTCCAGCTGAGACATCATCATGAGCAATGTTTAGGCTTTTTGTACTCCATTCCAAATTACCCATATCAATGCTGAGTAGTATGTTTGCTACTAGTTTTTCATTCCTCTGTCCAAATACGGCTGGGTGGTGCTCTCACAAAATTTTTCATTTTTTTCTATAAAGTAGGTATTTAAATATAAATATTGCTCTAATTGAGTATATGATGGAGGAAGTGTTTATAATATACTTCTACATTTTATACACAACTTAATATTTGCCAAATAACAAAGGTGGGAGATGAAGGTAAATGGAAAATTTTAACATTCCCTTAGTAGAAAAATTATTTATTTTTGATTTTTTATAACAATGTCTGTCTTACTTGATGTTATGATGATTTGACATTACTGAAAAATTATTCTCTAATGTAGGGCTGCATAGAATTTGTTCCCAAAATTGCTGGGTCTCAGTTTTTTACACTAATGTCTTCAATTAGTGACTGTTGATTGAGGTTAGGCCATAATCAAACTCTTCCAATGTATTTCCAAATAAGCCATGGGAGCCTCCTCTTTGTATTTCTGAATCTATATCTCATCTGGACAGGGATAAGGTGCCTTCCCAGGGTTAAAATTTTTATCATAAAAATGACATGCAGTATATTTTTTAATTATAAACGTAACACATTCTAAATTCATACTTAAGTTCAGTTTTGCCCTTGACATCATTCTCTTTTACTGTTGGATACTTTCATGAAATTTTAAAGCTGAAACTATTCTTAAATCTATCTAAATCCTTTGAGACAATCACATTTCCATAATATTTGTCTCAGGCATGATTTCCCAGTCTCCCTTATGTTGTTGTACACTAAACTTTTGTGAGTAAAACTAGTACTTGGATACTAGATTGGAATTCACGTTTACTCCTAGATGTTGAGCACTCCAACAGTGCTTTCAAATTTAACATAAATGATAAATATGAACATGATTTCAAGCAAGTTGTTTTGCATGGATTTGCTCTGGGTGCAATGAAATTTCCTGTGTTAGAATTTAAAAAATTGTAGATATGGATAATCTTATGGAAATTGACAATTGATGTTTAACTTTTTATTAGTCTGCCAAAAGGAAGAAACTCACTCAATTCAATGCTGTTATCTTATGTAGGATGTAGTTAGGATTCAGAAACTTTCAAACATTTTATTTAATAATTTAAGAGATTGGCTTGATAATTTTTGTGCAAAATATTACATCCAGTTCATTCACAAAAATCAAGAAATAACTGCTGGGGTGATGTTTCAACATTTTATATATTTCTTATTATTTGTTTCAAACCACAAGTATAAAAACTTCCAGCCAATAGAATTAAACCATCTGATATGCACATTCTAAAATTAGTTAATGCTTCCTTGCTTGATGAGTTCTCAAAATATTATATACTTTCATTCTTGCCTAGAATAACTGACTTTATAACTGTCATAAGTAGTTGTAATTTTGTTATATTGTTAAAATTATTATAAGTTAGCCTTTTCACAGTTTGTGATATGATATAATTACTAGTATCTACTTAGGTGGAATGGCATTAATGACACTGAGAAATCTCACCCCACTAATAAAATATCCAGTCAACTTGTTGTCAAAGTTAATGAATGGTTGAGGAATCACGTTAAATGGCAGTGTTGGTAAAACGTTCACGGGGTGTCTTTTGGGAAAATTGGGTAAGGCAGGGATTATTCAGTTTATTCCAAAACTCTGGAAAAAAGGCTTTATTTTTGAACAAGTCATGGATATATAATTTAGGAATTACCAGTGAGAAGGATGTTCAGTTTAGTCTTGTGACTAGTTTCTGCTTAACTAAGGCAATCACTTAATCAGGTGCTTGAAAAACAGTCTTGTAAAACATACTACATTTGTGTAAAACTAGGCCAGGCAGCCAGCTGTGGTTAAATACTATGAAGAGTGAAAAGGGATGATTTGTGCGAATGGAAGTATAATTTCCTCCACTTTAGTTCTCGGGGAGATTACTTTCCACAATTTCTAAATTTAAATTTAAGAATTAGCCTTCTGCTTTTAAAAAGAAACCATTGTAGAAAAGACACTGTATCATGCCAAATATCTTGGAAAATTTTAGGTTGCTGTATCTATCATTTTAATTATTGTGAAGACTTACTATTACATGTAGTACTGCCCAGTACAAATATCAAGGATCAACAGCAGTTCACATTGAACGAAGTAGAATTAACATACTTAATTAGTTTTATCACCTTCATTTTCTTGAACGTTTTAATTATTTTTGGTTATTCACCAACTAATAGTAATGCTTCACTATGAATGAACTAAGTCACCTGTTTTTCAATAAAAATTTTGGCATATAACTAGGAACTATTTTCTCAAAATATTACCAGGCATACCTTGGGACTTTTTTTGCCATTTGAGGGTTTTGTGATGGTAAAACTTGAGTTTCTTCATCGTATAGCATGAAATTCCACGCACAGCTTGTCCATTCCTTTGTTAACAAAAAACTTGAATTTCACCAATTCCCTTTTTTGTTCAACTCCATCCGGAAGGGGGACGATTTAGGACATTTTTTTAATGCAATCCAATTTAGGAAGTGCCATTAATTTTTAATTTACTTAAGTTTATTTCACAGCACAGAGGTGGTTAGCATTAATCAGGTAATATTCAATAAATTCAGATGGACTTATATTTTGCACCTTATTAGTACTAATCCTTGAAAAATCTAAATTATATAAGTAATAAATAAAACTTTTTCATGATTAATAATAAAATAAAAAAAATTAAGAGTTATATTATTAAAGAAGCTCTCTTAATTTAATATCACTTGGTTGCGAAACATTTAGCTGCTCCTCAGCCATTACTATTTTGTGTTAGGGGTTTGTTGCATTTTAAATTTCACATGGGAAAAAATATTACCAAATTGGCCCAAAACTGCTCAATGTTACTCTGGTAAATAGTTGGGAAAAATATCCAACCTCTATGAATATCCATGTTTTTAACTTAGGTTAGATATCTTCTTGGATATGTTCTGGAGCCAGTTCTCTCAAAAATGCCAAACCATCCCAACTGATTTCAGTGATAAGCTGAGGCTGACCCATTCCCCTTTCCGTCCATGTTGGATATAAACATGATGCCTTGCACACAGTGTATGGAGGTAAAAGTTGGCCAGTTTGCATCAAACTTAAAACTTGTTTTTGAATGGTCTCTACTTCTCTCAGGTTGCTTACTTCCATGCTTCCAGGATCCTTGCTAAAATAATTGACTGAAACACCAAAACTAATTATACCTTAGGTATGCTTCAGATTTATTTTCACAAGATTGCTGCCCAGATAGTTATACATGATTATCATAATTACCTAATCCACTCTGGACCAGGCAAATTTTTGTTCAGGCATTTTGCAAGTATCCAACCCATCAAAATATGCTGAGCATATTCCCTGCAAACTTGGGATTGCAGTGGAAAACTTTTGTGTGTGTTGTAATTCCTTACTAAAAGCCTCTCCTCTCTTTGTGGAAGGTCTGTTAGCCTTCTAATTTTAGAGCAGGTAATGTTTCAACATTTGTTGGAAATGTACTCTTTAGGATTCCATATTTCTGTGATCCCTTTCAAATATATACCTTCCTTTCCTTTATGTCCTTGATAGCACTAGTAAGGTTCTCTTTTGTATCAGCCCTTCCTGATTTGCCTTCAGTATTTGCAAGTGAAAAGTGAAGTGAAGTTTCATTCTTTCAAAATTCACTCTTAACATTTCTTCTAGTAGAGTAACCATTTGTTAATGCAGAAAACACATCTCTGTGTTGTCTTATGTATGACCTAGGGTTAGTCTCATTTATAGTTAATGCTGAATATAGAGGAAATGAACTCCCATGATTGTGGCTTGTTTTATGTATTGGCCCAAATCTTTTCCAGCTCATCTGCCTAATCCTGAGCTCAGAACCAAATACAATCATGGAAGATGGAAATTGATGTCAGTTGTAGCTTACTTACATAAAATAATTTAGATGAAATTTCTTGTCAGTCCTTGAGTGAATGTGACAGAATTAAACAAAACTGTGGTAACGCAGGTTACGATGTTTAAATCTAAGAAAACTATTCGTTTTTAGTTGAAACCCTGTTGGGTCTTGCATTTTTATTTCCAATAAAAAATTTCTATCCAGTAAATTATAGCTAGGTAGTATTCATACTTCTTGGTTCTTGAATGTTTTTCATGCATTGCCAGAGCAATTATAATGCTAAGAAGCTTTTAACTATTTCATAACTAACTGGTAATAAAGTTGTTTGAATAAAACTTGTTTATTATGCAATAGAGAAAAGGTAATGTAGTGTTATTTAAAACTAATTTATTCAATTTTTTCACATGCACAATTAATTTTTGGCTTTTTTATACTTCATCTTGTGATTCCTTGATTGTATTTCTTAAGTATATATTATAGCTGTATCTTTTTATGGAAATAACCAAAATAACATTCTGCCACCCAATACCATAAACTGAAACATCCCAGTAGTAATTTGATATCTATAAGTAGGCATTTAATCCTCATGATTTCAAATGATTTTGAAGATGCCTGGAGTAAATTATGCATTCAAATATCATGAAATGTATGTTGTTTCAAAAAGGGAATGAGATTAAAGTCACTACCTAGGTTTGAAATAAAATTCATATTACCATCAACCTTGAATTGGCAATGAATCCCCAATTTTAATGAAACTTTAATTGCATGGCAATCAGAAATTGACGTACTCTTTCAAATGAAATTGTAGTATACTAATAAATTCCTAATCCATAGTAATGTGCCTTTCAGTACCGTAAGCTTTTTGTACTACTTATATTTGTGATTTATTAAAAATTTCAGCAGAATTTGTTTGATTTTCCATGAACAACCACTTTTCAATGACATTATTTGTGTGCAATAATTGTATATTTCTTCTTACTTTGTAATCCTATGCAGAATGAAAAAGGCCATGGGTAATTATACACATAAGATGTCTATTTTAAAAATGCTGTTAGCAGAGCAGTTGTATGCTCATGCAGTAGCAACATTCCTTGTCTTTTCAGGGTGAGCACATTGATCGTTTTATTCTCAAAAACTTGAACATTGAATGGCCAGTGATGCAAAATGTTCAGATAGGAAAGGGAAAAAAGCAATCCAGAAAAGTAGGAATATAAATTAAAAGGTATCTTTGGCATTTTTCGACTTGGCTGTTAAAAAAATCATCTACTATTAATGGGGGAATTTTGGTGCATTAGATGTCAGTTTTTGCATTTCGATTAAAATATGCTTTGGGTTTATGTTCAAGCAAAATAGAATGTAGTAACTAAAATTGAGTTATAAAAAGGAAATGTGATGGGAACAGATACACACACTGAAAATTTAAAAATTCAAATATATAATTTAATATCACAACGAATACCATTAAAACTTATCAGGTCAAAAGAATTAACATATCCACTTACATTTAAGTTGCAATGAATGAACAAGATTTTATAATAGATATGAATGTTCAAGAAATTAAGAAATATGTGAAGTATTAAAGAATCTATGACTTTAGTCACCATTTCTTGTCGGGCTTCTGCTGCTGAAAATGGGACTAGTACCATCAGTTTTAGCTGATTCCTGAAAAAGAACAAACATTTTGACTTGATCACCTTTGAAAGTAGAATATGGATATATGTACAGTCTTTTAAATTATTTACACATTTGCATGTGTACATGGATACACTATAGAATTTATCAAAGGGAGAGTTGTGTTCTGAGGCATGTTTGCGGACTGGGAGCATACCAATCAGGGAAGAATTCTTGAATGAGGCCCAGGCCTCTGGTTGATTGATTCTAATATGGAGGGGTGTGGTACACTCCAATATAAACAGCTGGGCATAGTTGGCACTCCAGAAGGTTAACTACATGTACCCACTTCAATACTTGACATCAACACATACTACGCTTGGCAGATTGTTTACCACGTCTGTACCCGCGGGGTCAGTTCATGCCTAAAACACTGAATATACAAAATTTGCCTAAACAGTAGTGGTACTCTGTGAACTCGTGCTATCATTCATGAACATATTTACAGGTCATTCTAATAGCTAAGTAAATAAATACCCAATAAGTATCTCAGTCTCCATCTCAAGTCTAACAAATCACGGAGGTCTTACTGTAATGGCAGCTCTAAAATGCAGACCGGTATCTGACAAGATAAGTGCTAACTTACTTGTTATGGATTACATCTAACATTGATGTGCCCTTAGAAAAATGTGAGAGCAATGAGGACTTCTTTCCACAGCATAACAATGACCAATACAGCATTTGTGGATGAAGATGAGACAAATGATCAAAGGGTTGGCACATAGGGGTAATCATTGGTCTGGTTTAGTGGGAGCACGTTTCGAATACAAAGGATTCGAGTGAGGATATGAGTGGAGCTCCAACATGATGTGCATGTCGGAGCCATGGCATAAAATAGACTTTGACAACACGAAAGTCTTAGCGAAGAAACAATACTACTTCCCTAGGATAATTCGTGAGTCTATTGAAATAACAAAAAGATCACAGAATTCCAACCGAGACGACAGCTTCCACCTACCAAACACCTGGAAACACCTCTTGCATGGGGAAAGGAAAATATCTACAAACGGTCAAAAAGAGAAAGGCAACACACAACCCCCCACCCTTACCAAAACCAGCCAACAGCCATTTGACCCTAACAGTCAAAAAGTGAAAGGAATGAGAACTGACGTAGAAATACCGGCGGAATGAGCACACAAGATTACTTCGCTCCTGAAGACACTCCCCGCAATGGGAGAGAAACATTGAGCTAAAAATGTCTCTCATGCAGTCTAACCCGAGAACCACCGCTGCATACTACCAAAATACATGCAATACAGTGGGGTACCCTATACAACTCGGCGAAGATTACAACCCACTCAGCACAACTCATATGATACACATATTTCTATTTTTTAGTCAACTGTTTATGGAAGATTTTGGATGGACACAACCTAACAATTGCTACCAGTCTACGCCTAGCCTAAGTAGACAAAGCATGACACCTCACAATAAAATTAGACCTTCAATTCTGAACACTCCTTTCCTTCTTTCATATCCTCCAACATGTCCATCCTTTCTAACCCTTCCCCTCTGACCTAGCATTCTCACATTCACATGCAGATCAACATTCCATTGCTAATCAAAATTCTCCGCATCCCTCTTTCCTCCCACCTTCAGATTTCTCCCAATAATGCTCCCTCTCTCTCCCCCACCTAGCCCAGCACTTCTTGGTTTGTTTCCCTTTCTGTTCATTCCACCTTTTCTATCCATCTCCATGCTCGCATCTAAACATCTTCCAATTTATGTCTTTTGTCTTGCCTCAACAATCAAAGTTACCGCACAGTATGAAACTGGGCTCCAAGTTTTGGCTGAGAGTTTGGTTCTAGTACGTTCCAGAGTTTTGGCTCATCTTCACCATATATCCCTATTTATGTCTCCGTCATCAACTCTCTTGGTTAGAAATACTTCAAGATAGGTAAACTGTACCAACTGCTCTAGTGTATGGCTTCCAATCAAACACCCCATAAACCATTCAAGTGTACCCATGTGGTGGAATACATCCATTTCATGTCCATAATTACTTAGAAGAATTGGTATAAAGTTAACAACGGCCTGATATGCACATGGTATTCACTATCAAGATACATATACATTGAATGTACACTAAAGAGTGAAACCTTGCTTAATGAGCAAAAATATTGTCAAAAATGACTTGCTTAGTGAGCGACATTTTGCATAAAGAGCAGCAAGGAAAGAGGAAGATCAGGAGTGCACACCTGCTGCATCAGTCTGTGCTTAGCACTCATTCCCCTAGTACCTTGCACTTGAGGTACATTATCTACTGTCACATCATCAACTAACTCCCACCACTCTGTTCACCCAATTAAAAAAATTATCCCAAATAGAGGAACTTTTCTATTTTATGTCCCCCACTTTTACTGTTCATCTTAGCCTACCTAATTCATGAGAATCTCATTACCTTCATTTTATTATGATTAAGTCTCTTTTCATACTTATGCTACAGATTCTGCAATGTGCTTAAGTGATGATTGAAACCATGGAGGAAGTAAGATGTAGTTAATTAACAAAAGTTTTATATCGGGCTTAGTACTGGGTGAACACTACTATCACCGACCTTCTGGTTGATTACTGTGTAATAATAATTTAATAGTTTTTCACTAGGAACATGGATATTTTGAAGTTTAATTTTGTCAGTTCCTTGAATTTTCTAATACTAAGGACTGTACATGCATTATCATACCAAAATTTAGGCTTAAGAATGAAAAAATATCACACATCATAGCTACCTAGCTTTTGCTCTAAATCGTTGATCTGTAGGTGCTGATCTGCCACTAGAACCAACAAATCTTCATGGTCACTTCGTAGTTGGCTAAGCTCTTCCTCGGCTTTCTTTGATTTAGACAGCTGTAATTTGGCATCTTCTAATTCTCTTGAAAGATCATTTACCTGGAAAATCATTGAATGTTTTATCATGCTACCTCTTTCCAAAAAAGACACACAGCATAATTTCACTACAGTGATGGTTCACAGCAAAAAATGAGTGGTTCATGGCTAACCATACATTTTAATTGCACTGACTTTAATTACAATGAAATCTTTTGTCATATGGCTCCATCACATGAATCATTCACTTGAAAGATTCACAACAGAATCTTCTCTTTGAATTCATAACATATCTACTTACTAACTGCTGCAAGCTAACCATGTCCATTTTTCCAGCCAGACTTGAATCAACTAGATGCTGCATGGAAGAATCACTTGTTTTATTACTAGTATTTGAAAGGTCAACCTGAAATTTTGAGTATATTTCACATGAATTATATTAAAAATATACAGTATTAGAATAAATGACATTGAATTCCATCAAATCACGTTCTTCAACACGCAACTCACTGTTTGAGTAGCAACGTCCTTTTTCATTAAGAAGTTTGTGGAGGGGATAATTAATTTTGAGGTCACATCTTCGCCTTCCCCTCCACATGCACCCTCAATACTCTGAAGGGATAATTGCGTAATACGAAGCAATTTTTCCACCTCGGATCTTTCAAGGTCTTCTAATTTTTCGATCAAAGAACTACCACCATCCCCACTACTAAGTATTTGAGCTTTTAGAAGTAAATTCTGTTCTTTCAGCAACCGGAATGACGCTTCGAGTCCATTTATAGCCACCTAAGTGCAATGAAAGTATACACATAAAGGCATTTATCAGCCATAAACACATCACAGGATGAATGACCATGTATTGCTTTGCAATGCACTTTTAGCTTTTGAAAAATATTTCCAATTGAAATTGGTACTTAGGTACACACTATTTTTAGCTTACAAACTTGCTTTTGTGAATGGTAAACTTATCATAATTGAGAAAAAACTGGATAAGCATAAATGGTCACAAGAGAACTTACCTGTTTTGTCTCCAATTCCACTTCTCTTGACTTAATTTCATGCAATAAATCTTTCACAGTTTCTTCTCTTTGGTGGAGGCGAATTGCTAGCATATCTTTCTCCCCAAGGAGATGAGAATTTTCACCAGACCCATTGGCAAACTCCAGTTGTGGTGTAGCTGTTAATGTCTTAATAATTACACCTAAAATGCAATATTTGTATGATAAACTTACATTATACTTTGAGGTAAGATTCTTCTTTTAATAGTCTTTCATATAAAGTTTACGACAGATATCCTTTAAGTTAATAATAACTATATTATAAATAAATGCATAATTCTATCAAGCTGTGCAATATGGAATTCATAAGAAAATCATTATCAAGACATATGATCTACAACATGCAAAGAACTTATTTATGTCATGAACTGTGTGCTATGAACAGCTTCACATTTTATTTAACCATTTTAAGCATAGGAAAAGTTTCATTTTATCTTTTTCACTGAAAGTACATGATTATATTTCCAGATATGATGGAAAGATTTTTACCAAAGGAATGAACAATTATCAAGATGAAGATGTCCATTCATCCTAGACTGAGAAGCCCTAACAGTGGATGGTAGGATTGCACCCAATCACGTACATGTAAATAAACAAATTAGTCGAGAATCTGATGGCAATCAATTTTTTTTCCTAGGATAGCGCCAATCAATATCTCCATGGGATATGAAAAAAATTGAGAAATGGATACTTTCATTTGCGTGGGTAAAACATGTAAAGTAAATATGGAAATAACAAACATTTAAAGTATATATGGAAATACATGAAAAACCATAAAGAAAGCCTCTGTTTGTCTCTATCAAAATAAAATGAAAACCAATCACCCCCAATGCTACAACTCACCTACGCCAAGGGACTCCCACTCAAAAATACAGGGATAAAAAAGGAGAAGCAAAGTGCATGTGATGATATGCTCTTAAGTTTGATTTCCTGCACAGCAATCCAATCACCACAATGCCACAACCCACCTATGCCAAGGGACCTTATGCATAATTAGTAGACAAAAGTATAATACGATTCCCCTGACTGCATGCAATACTCTTCACACAAAAGATCAGCTTTGGTTTTGGTTAAGTGTCGTAGGCTTATGGCCTGCAGTACCCGAATACTGCCAAACTTGCCACCTGACTGAGAAAATATAGGCGATATTATATTTTATATTATCCTAAGAAAATCATTGGGAGGGGTTAGCAAAGTTTAAAGTTGAATTTTAATTATTAATACAAGGGTAAGTCAATAAATGACTTGTAATACTGGATAGAGGCAATAACAATTAAAGTAATTTCCTGAAATTTTTCCCTCAATTTTCTACATATTCACCCTGTACATTTAGACATTCAACCCTTCTCTTTACAATTCCTTGGAAGCTGGCAGCAAAAATCTTTTGTTGGCTGCCACAGCCACCTCAATGGCCTATGACGTCATCATTTTCAAAATGTTGGTCACCCAAATGATTTTTTAGGAGCCCAAACAGATGAAACTCATTAGGGGCTACGTCAGGACTGTTTGGTGGCTGTTCCAAGCATCCCCAATGAAATGTTCATAATAGCTCCTGCATTTGTCTAGCTGATGTTTGTAACTTATTTATTGACTTACTCTCATGGTAACTGAACAGGAAAAGAGACCCAATCTCATCCATTTGCAAATATGCTTTTGACAAATGTGCGTTGCAGACCAGACCCCCACTTGTCCTCTAGACAACACATCTATGTCAGATGCGAAACTCATTGAGATCTGTCAGAAAACCTTTGGAATAGGGAAAAATATCTACCAAAGCATGGAAAAATGCTACAAAATCATCAAATTGTAGGATAGTAACATGAGAAGCAGCTGTCTCTGAGGAAAATAAATAAACAAGGTGCAAATAGATTACAAACAACAAATTAGATTACAACAACTAACTTAATTAGCTGCAAATAATAAAGAGATGCAACAAATATTTATGGGACTGGGTGTAATCCAAACATCCCCCCTCCCACTACCTGCTCACAGCACTAACATTTCCAATAATTCCAAAACATTTGTTGCTCAAACTACAGCACCAAGCACAATTCAACCAAGCAACTTCACACTTTAGCTATCTTACCTTCTAATGCTTTGTACAGTCTGCAGAACTCATGATCAAGGAGAAGCTCACTGGGTTGTTTTGGCTGCAGCTGAGGCTGTTTGGCTGCTTTGCTGTAAAATTCATGACGGGAAACCTCCCCGAGCTTGTCTAGGAATATTTCGAGGCCAATTCTTTTGACTATGAGTTGTTTCAAGTTTTCCTGGACCATAATAGTAAAAATGATTAGTGACCATCTATTTAAATTTAGGTGTAATGACAAAATCCTTTTTAAATGCTAACTAGCATATACTGGTTATATCTCATTATTTATGATTTCAAATTACTCAATACGTAATTAAATTACCTGGGTATAGCTTCTGACCGAATCGTCGTTAAAATAAATACAAATTCCTAGCAAGAAAGCACAGGCACCTTGGACCAATTCCTCATTTTCATCATGCTCATTGGACCCAGACTGAAAAGAGGAAACAACAATTATGAGTTCAAATTGCATGAGGTGGGTGTAATTCTTAACTCTTAAAAGCAGTCAATTAAATTTTTTGTGAGCATTTTAAGTGCTTATCCACTTCATTATTCCTATGGAATTTAGCTGGAGGGATCGAAGGAAAAATTCACGAAACATAATGCAAAATTAAAAAATGAAGACATCAACAGCAGAGGTAAATGGATTGAACCTCTCACAGAAAAGGCGTGATACCTATAAACACCTGCATCATACTATGACATACAAGGGCTGGATGCAGAAACGGAAGCATAATTAAGCTGCTTTCAAAAAATCCAACTATTCTTGTTACAGGTGAAACCTTTACAGGAATACACAACTATAATCATACAACAGCTCACATTCATATGGAAGTAACATTAGCAATATTAAAAATGATATTCCCACTCAAAGATACAGGGATAAAAAAGGAGAAGCAAGGGTATGTGATGATATGATCATAAGTTTGATTTCCTGCACAGCACTGGAAGACCTTTAGTTTATCAACAAAATAATGGAAAATAGGGAAAATGATTACTTACAGGTAGGTGAGAAGAGCTTGGTTTTAGAAAATGTAAGGGTACACATGACATAGCATCAAGTCAGTATAATGAGGTCACTGATAAATTTAAATATAGAATGCAATCATAATGTATTTTTTTGTTTTGTGAATATTGAAGGTGTGTTACAGAATGAGTTGGCCCCAATTAATGAATCTATAGCAGTGGATAGGAGTAGACTGGAAGGACAGCCAACTTGTGCAAATAAAGCAAGGACTGCCAATATTTAAATACAAGAAACGTCCTTTTCAAATATGCCTCATAAAACCTTGTACTTTTCTTAAAAATGAACTCTGGCAATTAAAAACCATCAAGCAGCAAAATGAAGAAGCAGAATGGTGTGACCTTATAGGTACCAGATTTTCCTAGGAACCCATAACTGGCACAGGTAAGGAACTGGCCCCCCTGCCATATTCAAATGCGAATTTCACAAGCCTTAGGGCTGAGCATTAGGTGAGCTCTATGCTCAACTATCAAACCAACCTATGAGTCTGTGAGAACTGTGGTTGGAATTAAATGTCGATTTTTGACCATCTAAACTAAATGCAACAGAATATATACAGTTTTCCATAGAAAAATATAATTAAGGGCAACTGGAGGTTGAAAATTTTGTTCTCGACTTAATTACTTATTAAAATTTTATAAATTAAAACCACAGATTTAATGTTACTTTGATACAGTCACTTGACAAGAGTGGTCTACATTACATTTATCACTACATGTAGTTAAAAAACATTTTCTACGAGTAACTATTTTAAAACTACATATCCAGTTATCCTAAGGTATTTCAGAGACTCCTTGTTTTACAGAACTAATTTTCAATTTCCAAAACTTTTTCCATAACTTTTAGCAACCCTGATGTTTTGCATTAAATTAATGTTGCGCTTATATTACATACTTGTCTATGGTACTTTTAAAAAAAAAGCACCATTATTCTTTTCCTTAGGAAATCCCGGAACATCAGTTTAACATTTCATAAATTGTGAAACCATTCTGCGGTAGTAACTCTGAAAACTATGCATATGTAGAATTCTTTTAAGATAAGAAATGTCAACCATAATCCTTCTTGGAATTAATAGTTTGCAACACTCTTCCACTTGTGGATATTATCAGCATTAGCACAAAGTGGTACAGACTTTATCACATTTTGTCTGAGTACATTGGATGTGAATCTTCTGCATTACATCTGAAATACCTGTAAATCATATTCAGTCATTGGTTCAAACAAATGTTCCATATATGGTTGAGTGGCATCACCAAAAGCACTTGGGATACAACTTTATCGTATGTATTATGCCTTCTAAACCATCACAGTACATTCAGTCATTTTCCATATACCAGTTTCAGTAGTTTTCTGTGAGTTCTCTGTATATCCGTATAAGTAAGTTTTTTAATGCATTATCATTCATGTATGTCAGTCGGTTGTGATGACCACAATAAACTGCACATTTTACGAATTCTTTTAAGGTAAAGAATAACCATTCTTACTCCTTTGAGTTCAAACTCGTAATATTATCCCATGGCAGCACTCTCCAGCTTGTGCCTATGATCAGTAGTAGGACACAGAAGAGCAGACACCCTTTCTTCACTGATTTTCCATCCTAAAATCTTGGATTCACTTCATTAGGCTTGCATATGTCCTGTGGTAGTAGTAGTTTTCAGGGGAGGCAATCGACAGCCGAGGTCATTTGTGCCATTAGGGATAGCCGGGAAAGGATGAAGGGTGGAGAGAAACCTAGCATCTGCATTAGCCTACTCTTAACGATAGGCGCCAAGGTGTCCACAGCTTAATGTCCCATCCGTTGGACCACCTACTCACTCTAAATGCCCTCTACAAAGCACCTCAAATAAGGATAGGGATATCACTGAAAAAGATCAGCCACCTCCAGGATTCCAATCCTGGTCCTCTGGGTGAGAAAGCCTGTACGTTAGCCAATGCACTATCCGAATTCCGCTATTCCTTCCATCTTCCAGATGACAGGCTTTTCTTAACCTACCTTTAGATTTTGTGGATACTTAATTCAAATCTAAGAGAAAACAAATGGACTTGAGCCTTCTTTCTCAGATCAGGTAGTGTGCCTAGCAATATCGAACACTCAACAGAAATCTATGCATCCAATTTCTCCTGGAACCTCATTATGTTTGACGCTCAAAGTTACATTTTCTTTTACTGCCACTCTTCTCTGGTATCACTGTCAAATATAACTTTAATTTTTCTTTCAGAGATCCCATAATGACACAAATATCATAAATACCTTCATATGTGGAAAGCTACGAAATCACATGGAAAAAATTAGAGTTCTATTTTAACATGTGTCGCATCTGCAAAATATGCAATGCTTGAGGTACACATGAACTGTGTAATGCAGCAGTAGTTTATACATAATTTAAGTTGTACAACTGGAATATTGATTACAATTACTTTTAACAAATATTTGTAGAAACTTTAAAGAAGCTCTAAATGTATCTTTTGGCAGAGTGCAGAAGAGCTGCCTTAACCCTGAGCCCTTAACCTATCCACAGTACATGACCAGACTCTTGTCCGGATTATACATGAGCATGGAAATAATGCTTACTGGATAAACAAATATGCTTTCACATATCACAAATTAATATTCTGCATTGCCATCCTATTTTCTATGGTCATAAGAGTAGCTTGCCTAGGGTATGAAAAATGGTCAACAGTAGCCAAACACACATCATAGAATGCCTACTTGACATTTTTCAATTAAACGACTTTGCTTTTCCATATTTTCCTTTTCTTTTTTTAATTGAAAAATGTCAATATGAAGATTTTCCACCAAGTTATGCCAGAAACTGTTTTATTTTGAATACCTACTTAGTCAATGCCAGCTTTCAAATATTTCCATGAATACCTACTCATTCCTTTTTCTAAAATTCATTTACTTTTCACTTTTAAGTCTTTTATAACAATTCCTTTTATGAGGTTTCCCTAGCCAAAACTACTATTATGAGTTGACATGTAGAAGATCAATACTACTGAGCTGATATCCTTATCAGCTATAACTGGAAGTGAAATGGCACCTGCATGGAAAGGCAAATGATATGGATAGTTTATATTAACCTTCAAGCCATTGAGTTGACACAGTCAAAATCATTTCATCATCCTACACTTTATCTTGCATTATCATGTGGAAAGGACCTTGGTTTGTGGCGAAATGGCAATAAGATCAGGTAGACAATTTTTGACCAATAATTGGCTCTCACCAACCTATCTACCCATTCTTGACCCCTTGCACTGAAATGACGAATCTAGCTCGTCATGAATTTCTGATGCCAAATCACACAACAAGTGTAACTCATCATCAGATTTTCATAATTTTAGCACTATTTAGGGGAACAATATAAATATTTTGAAAGTTTAACAATGTTGTAAATGTACATACATACACATACATGTACATAATGTACATAAATAACTCATATTTCATGAAATATTAAGCATTGTAAGTAATAGAATGATATTATACGAGTTGCGATAGCTGTGATGTTAGCTAGCTAGCTCTATGTTCTTACGGGAAGAAGGTTCGTTCATCAACTTTTTAAAATCCTACTTTGTGCAGTAGATTTGAAATCACACTTGCTCAGGAACTACATCTCCGATCACCATGAAATAAATTGAGTTCTCTTCCATACATATTACAAATTCGAAGTCTATATGTTATTTTAACCCAGAAAAGTTGAAAAATAATTTTTCATCAGCATATAATTGGTACCCTCCCATGGACTACAACCTTGTCGTGGTGGAAGGGCTTGTGTGTTCCGATAACCCCTAGAGCTGTGCTGGCGGGAGTAATAATAATTACTCCTGGAAGGGTCACCCATGCCAGATAGGTCGAAGGTTAGGAGCCAGACGAAAAGTAGTCCACGCAGTGTCTGTTCCTCAGTGAGGTGGCTGCAATGGCGTCTGACCCCAGTGGGGCGGCCATTAAGTGATGGTGTCACGTTAAAAACACTATTGAGGAAGGCAACGGGAAACCACCTCAATTATGATTCCCAAGAATATAATGATGGGCACTATAGATAATATGAGTCCTGGCAACTACGGGACTCGGCCCAAGAGGCCGTGTGTCGTGCCCGGCAGCGGGAGAGGCAAGGCTTCCGCGGTCGTCATCCCACGAAACCCTTGCAGGGAAGAAATAACTTCAGCAGGACAGAAGACTCAGAAGAAGGCGAAAGTAGTTAGAATAGGAACCTGGAACGTCAGGACAATGTTGAGGAGAGGCAAATTAGAAAATATTAAGCGAGAGATGGAAAGAGGTAATATAGATGTTTTAGGGCTCTGTGAGGTGAGATGGAAGGATAGCGGGGATTACTGGAGTGACAATTATAGAGTAATATACAGCGGCGGGGACGAGAGCCAACGAGGGGTTGCCGTAATTTTAAATAAAGGGGTAGGAAGAAGCGTAGTCATCATAGAGCAAGCGACAGATAGAATTTTACTCGTAGAGATTAAAGCTGAGCCGACGAACTTGGTCATTATTCAGGTATACACGCCACCGAGCAACCACAAGGAGGAAGAAGTCGATAGGATGTATGATGAGTTAGAGGATATCGTCGCGAGTGTTCCTGCAGGGAAACATTTGATAGTGATGGGGGATTGGAATGCGACGGTAGGCGAAGGAAGAGATGGTGGTGAGGTGGGGGACTATGGGTTAGGCACGAGGAATGAACGAGGGGAGAAAGCAATTGAATTCTGCAGGAGACAGGGGTTAGTCATCACCAACACATGGTTTAGACACCACAAAAGGCGTAGGTATACATGGAAAATGCCAGGTGACTCAGAAAGGTATCAGTTAGATTATATTATGGTTAGGCACAGGTTTAGGAACAGTGTGATAAATTCGCACAGTTTCCCAGGAGCGGATGCGGACTCTGACCACAATTTAGTTGTTATGAAATATAACATCTGTTTCAAGAAGATACAGCAGGGGCGGTGGGTTAAAAAATGGAATTTAGAAGCAGTAAATGAATTAACGAGGAAGGAGTATCAGCAGGCTGTAGAGCAAATGATGGATGACGGTAAAGAACTGAGTACTATCGAGGAAAAATGGGAATGTATCAAGAAAGGAATATTGGAAGCCGCTAAAGACACTATAGGAACCGTTAACGGGAAAAGGATAAGGAAACCATGGGTAACGGATGAGATGATTGCAAAGATGGATGAGAGAAGAAGATGGAAAAATGAAAACACAGAGTTAGGCAAAATGAAGTACAAAGAGTTAAACAATAAATTGAGAAGGGCCACAAATAAAGCAAAAGAAGAATGGTGGAAAACGCAATGCGAGGATATGGAAAATTTACAGAAGAAGGGTGAAATTGGTGCTCTATACAGCAAGGTTAAGTTATTGTCGGGAAGTAAGAAGGCAAGATCTGTGCTATCAGTTAAAGATAAATGGGGTAAGATAATAGTAGAACCAGGAAAAATCCAAGAGAGATGGAAGGAATATATAGAAACACTGTATGGTAAAGAACTTAGGCCGACAAGGTTAGACATAGAAAAGGAACATGACGTAGAAGAAGATAGCTTAGGTCCAGGCATACTCGACGATGAAATAGAAAGGGCATTAAAGGAGATGAAAGCAAATAAGGCTGTGGGGGTGGACAACATTCCTGTAGAAATGTTGAAATGGTTAGGGAAAGGTGGGAGGAAGGCCATATATGGACTGATTTGTAGTATCTATGAGGAAGGAATCTGGCCGGAAGATTTTGTGAGATCGGTGTTAGTTCCTATTCCAAAAAAGGCAAAGGCTTCGTCAAGTGAGGATTACAGAACAATAAGTTTGATATCCCACGCAGCTAAAGTTATTCTCAGGATCATCAACAAAAGGATAGAGAGTAAGGCAAATGATTACTTAGGGGATGATCAGTTTGGGTTCAGGAAAGGAAGAGGTACGCGTGATGCCATTGCAGTAATGAGATCACTAGTCGAGAGGAATATAGAATACAATCAGGACGTTTTTGCCTGTTTTGTAGATTTCGAAAAAGCGTTTGATAGAGTGAATTGGGAAAAATTAATGCGTGTATTGCAGAAAATAGGAATGGATTGGAGGGACAGGAGACTGATCCGCAACCTGTACATGTCTCAGACTGCTCAGGTGCGAGTGGGGAACGGAGAGTCCGGATGGGCAGTGTTAGGAAGAGGTGTAAGGCAGGATTGCCCATTGTCACCGGTACTGTTCAACGTATATGTAGAGGAAATGATTAAAGAGGCATGGGAAGAACTGGAGGTAGGAATGAAAGTCGGAGGGGAATTCGTAAAATCGGTTAGGTTTGCTGATGACCAAGCATTAGTTGCTCAGTCAGCCAAGGGGTTGCAAGCATTGTTGAGTGAATTGGAGGTTCAGTGCGATAAATATGGGATGAGAATCAATATTATTAAAACAAAGGTTATGCGATTTTCCAGAAAGAAAAAGGCTAAGCTAAATATTAAAATAGGCGGGGAAAAAATAGAGCAGGTAGAACAGTTTACATATCTCGGAAGTGTTTTGGACCAACACGGTCAAAGTGATAGGGACGTAAGGAGAAGAATTGCGCTAGGCAAGGAGGCTTTCTCAAGGAGGAGGGAGTTGATGACAGGGACGTTGAGTAGGGATGTTAAGACAAGACTCGTAAAAACTCTGATATGGAGCGTAGCTATGTACGGCGCGGAAACGTGGTCGCTGAAGCAGGAGGATAGACGTAGATTGGAGGCTTTTGAAATGTGGGTGTGGAGAAGAATGGAGAAGGTGAAATGGACCGAAAGGAAAACAAATGAGGAAGTACTAGAAATGGTGGGGGAGGAGAGGGGTTTGTTGAGAGAAATCCTATGGAGGCAGGAAAAATGGATGAAAGGCGTATCGAGCGGTAATGGAATGTTGAAGAGGGTAATAGAGGGGAGAATGTTGGGCAAGCGAGGTAAGGGTAGGAACAGGATAGGGATGTTGGACGGGATGAAGGGAGGAAAGAAGTACACCGAGATGAAGAGGGACCTGATATAGATTAGTTTGCTAGGTGGGGAGTCACAAAATGTTTATTTGATAGTTGTGTCCATCCAAAAACCTACCTTAACCGGTAGATTACCAAATAATAATAATATAATTGGTAACATTATTTTTGAAATGCTGTTACAATTTGGAATCTTTGACAAACTGTTAGTTTAGCCACCCTTCTGTATTATTATTTTCTTTGGTTTTCGTATTGGGTGTCCACCTAAAAGTATCAAGTTTCCTACCCACTCTCTTTTATGTCTACCAGTGTTATATGCTGACTTTGCTTTCTCGAAAATAGTGTTCCTATTACACGATGAGTCATCTCAGCTTTTCTCGTGGTGGCTATGCAGTTCCTTCATGATGGGCTTAGTTTGAATTCGATCATTCATGTGATTAGACGGAGTGTGTTACAGGTGTTCTTTTTGGTTTTCGTCCACGTTAGTTATATATATATTCTGCAGTGAAAACAATGTATAAAAGAATAATAAACTGTGTATGTGAAAGTGACGATGAGAGTATTGAACTGAATGACAATGGACGATTGGACAATGACAAATTAGACGACAAACCAACTGAAGCGGAGAATGAAACCTGCAGTGAAACAGAGAATGATGATAGCAAAATCGTGCTAAATGTTCGAAAACGCGCCTTGCGTGCATCAAGCAGTGGAGGTGAAGCATCTACTAGTGCCAGTGAATCCAGGGAAGAATGGGTATGGGATGAAAAAGATAATGACCCAGATATAAAACATTTCACTGACATTTCTGGCATAAGTGCATCATTTCTGCATCAAGTAGGCAAAAATCCAGAACCCTTACATATTTTTGAAGAGGTACTGAGTACTGACTTTTGGGAAATGTTGTCAGAGGAAACGAACAGGTATGCAAAGCAAGTGATGGAGACTGAACAGTATAATGAAAAGGAGACAGATAAAAAATGGTTTGAAGTGAATCCCGATGAAATGAAAGCCTTATACGCATTGTGTATCATCATGTCACAAGTGAGAACCATCACATGGGTCCAGATGAATGCACATGAATCGAGGAATGGGAGGTGTGGATAAACAAGACCAGCAGCTGGCATGCTTCCCATTGATGAGAAAGTTCATAAAAGAATATTAAAAAATGTCCTTTTATGCTTGCATTATGTTTTATGCTGCTATGTTTTTGTATTATTGGCAAAGGTCACTCTGCCAAATTACAATGTGCGTGGATGACCTTCACATGGTGATATACCTGTCCGACTGCAAGCTAAATATTGGGCTCATTTTTCTGAACATATCCCATCAACAGCAAAGAGACAACATCCAACTAAAGGATGCCATGTATGCTTCAAGAATAATGTCAGAAGTGAGACAACCTGGCAGTGTAAACTCTGCCCAGTACCTTTAAATATGCCAGAGTGTTTTGAGAAGTATCATACTTTCTCTGATTATTAATAATATGCATGCTAAGGAATTTCAAAGAAACTGAGGGAGATGCCGCAACAGTAACTTTAACGGAGTCATCCGTTACGTGTGCATTACAATGCAACAATTTCAGAGAGTAAAAATCATTCGCCTTGACCAGGATTCGAACCCGGATCCCTCGATATCCAGCCGAGTGCTTTAGCTTTCAGAGTGTAAGAGGACGTCTCGGTAGCTTAACTGGCTAAAGCTTGGCAAGGAAAATATGTATTCCAATCTATTCCATAATAATGTTGTCGAACTCTGACCATGGACATACTTTATGTATAGATTTTTCAATGACATATGTAATTTTCTTTTTTCTTAATATTGAATATTATCATTATAGTTGTAGTTTATTAGAAAAATGTCTTGATAACAAATGAAGTATTGAACTAGATACTTTACAATATGAAATAATAATCACTTTTTATTTCACTGTTCTACGTTGATTACAAGCTACAAAATATCATTTCATTAGCTACCATTCCATTTAAAAGGAACCACAGAAAAAATAAATAAGAGGATAGGGGCACAATATTCAGAAAATAAATTGAAGTGAAAGGGGTTAAGAGATTTTTATAATCCATAAAAAGCCAATGCTCCAGTCATACATAATCATTGGTATTTTTAAGAAACAGAAACTAATGTGGAGTTCCATCTTGATAGAACAGTCACTGACAACTACTTCTGATATTATTGTCCTCATAGCATCATAAAAAGATGTAAAATATCAGTGACAGTTTCAGCATATAACTGAGCATCCCTACTTATGGTCAACAGGCTTGCTGCATCTAATTGCATCTAATTCTTACATTGTGATTGCAATTTTTGTAATGTACAAGTTACATAGGAAAGGCATCAGTGAAAACAATACTGAAAGCAAAGAATACATCACAGAATCAAACTAATACATCTGATATGCAGTAATCTACTTCTGTGGTGATCAATTGAGATACTTTTTATTATGTGATCAGGTCCTTGGTGCGAACTTTTAGCATATTTAAACACTAGAAAGGGGAGGCATTATATAGTGTATTTAAAAAAAAATGTCTAGAAAAAATTTTTACTCTTTGTCCAATTCCTATCATGACATATGGAATTCCTGATTTTTACATGAAAGGGTACTTGAATGATATCAATGTAATTATGATGCGCACAGAGATGGCTAATACAAATTATGCCAGTGTCTTCTGCTAATAAATTATTTTATCACCTTTCTATACTTAGTTCACAATATATGGCAACAACTGATTTATTCTTACGTTTAAAAACAATTTCCTTAGTGACTCAAAATTATGAACTGGTGAAGACCTAGAGAGTCGATACTTATTGTCCATCAAGAGCTCGTAAACACTAAAATTGGAATATGTACCTGGAAAACTATTAGAACTACCTGCAAGCTAACCAGACTTCTGTAAAAATTCAATGAAAGCAACATGGATACCTAGCAGTAGTTTTTACTGTAAAAGATTTATCTCTACTGATTAAAATGATATCAGGAGCAAAAGGCACAATCTGAATCGTGAAATTTTGGATTTAACGTCTGCCAAGTTTCTTGAAAAAGAGACTGCAATACCTGCAGTAATATTTTTACATGGCTAGTCAACTTGAAAATCAGCAGCGTATTTTCCTGTGCATACTCTTCATAAAGTTTTAAAAATTGTACAACTATCAATATTTTCATACTAGTTTTATTTAAACAATGTAAATATAATAAATACCTATTGTTGAGAAACGATTTCTTTTTGAAATTAATTGTAAAACAAAAATCAAAGCCCCTCCATTTAAGTTTCACTTTTTGTGACCACTTATTTGAGAAAAGGCTCTGGAAATTAGTTCATGGAGGGTCTAAACATCAAGGGTGCCAACCATAAAATGAAGACAAATATCCTCATAACATACTTTTTAACCCTAAAATGATCAGTTTGAAAAATGTATACATTTTGAACATGATTAAGCACATAAACAAATGACACCTTCAAACAGATAACTCACCTGAGAGGTAAGATATGGAACACTACTGGGAATGCTTAAAAACTGCTTCACAGCAGCAGGGCAGTGAGACAGCCATGTGCTTAGTAACATCAGAAGACTCAATTTTGTTTGCAGTTTGTTCCCCTAGAGTGAAAAAAGAAATCTTTTTATCGCTTCTTGTTGAAGTCAACCATATTATGAAAAAAATAAGGAAGGAAAATATGATGGAAAAAACTTTAATATCTTATAGCTATAGGTGATGATGGCAAACCATGATGTAACCAAATCACTGAATTATAAATAAAATTTTAAATGATTAATCATACATAAACACACAAGTATCTATCGTAAAAACACGTGTCATATGACAATTAACACTATCAATCTTGAGGGGTTCTCAATATATAATTTTCACCCTAAATACTCATTGTATCCCTTCTTAATTTGTTTTCTTGACTTAGATTTAGAATCAATTCAAAAATGTGTTTACACATGTTATGCCACATTTTGGGCATAGAAAATGATAGTTACAACATGGGATAAGCTCATAAAACAAGAATGATCACTTAAAAGATTCAAATTTGAAAATATTTTAGAAAAGGGCCCTTAGAAATACTTATCACAAAATACCACATAATAAGTAAATAGCATACAAATAAATTATTTGACATCATAAAAGGCAGAATATATTACCAACAATAATTTCTGTAGATATATCTATGTTCAGGCAGTGGAGATTAGTCATGATACAGTAGACTGATTCAACAAGTTTAGCACAAAATGAAAATCTCAGCATAAAAGAGAAATAGCTAAGGTAGTGGCTATTGCTCTAAATAAAATATGCAAACAAAAAATTAGTCAGTAATAGTGGGGCCTATGTAAGGCATCCACAGTGATAGTTACAAGCGATCTACAAGCAATCGGCATCAGTGCTAAGCATGTAAATCTTATAATTGCACCTTTATTTTATGGCCAAAGGCACAATTTGTTCAACGTTCTTGCCCCTTTGTAATTGATGGACAAATGTATGTTTCATGGCTCATATGTTTCCAACCTGACTATATTTCAGTCAGTCTGTGGCACCATTGTCACTCATAAATTGATTCAAATTGAAATTCTGGGTCATAGTCTCCTATTTTCAATAGACATAAATGAGGGAAGACTAACTTAGCAGACTCCACTAGAATTTTTATTTTGGACAACCATTGTTTTCGATGCAAGGCAACATCACCCTTGCCTGGTACGAAAGACTTCCACCAAGTAACCCCTCGGATGTGTCTCCTATTTTAATTGGTATTGTCATCCTGAATCATCAGCTGAAAATGATATTCAATACCAGCTGTACCAGTCTAAGTTGGCCTATAATTAGGGCCAAAGTGAGCAAATCACTGATGGTTTTAATAACCAATTAAAGATACTCACCAATGCAAACTGTACAGAAATGGCTCTAAGTCAAGCAAAGAAATGGTAGGCACCCCATCATTTTGAACACCCGAATTGGTGGAGGTATGAGGAACAGATCAAATGACATTGACACTGCATGCCATTCACCACATCCAATTTTTTACCTTGCATTACCATTAAATCAAATTTATAATATCTCTAGGCATACCTGCTGCAAAAGCATGGAACACTGCTGAAGAAGTGAGACTGGAGGGCTTCCCACATTGGTAGATAGGAGAACACGCAGCAGCTGCTTTTTCATGACTGGGTTCTCAATTAGGGTATGAGACAAGGCTACTGCAGAGAACCAGTTGGAAAGTGGATCACCATTAAAAAGTCCACCACAGAGAAGTTGCCCTGCTGTGAGGCTTCCAACTAGAAAAAAATTCTAATTAATGTAATTCCTACATTGGAATACAAGGGTGCATTTAGTAGTCAGTGGATGGCCACAAATTTTAATTCTACATCCACATCTACATCTACATAAGTACCCTGCGAGCCACCAAAAAGGTGTGTGGCAGGGGGTGTGCACCATGAGGGAAGGGTAAGGGTTGAGGGGGTTGGGAGTTAGGTGAGGAAAGGTGGGGGGAACCTGTAGGGAAAAATAAAAAAAAAATATATATATATATATATATATATACACACACATACATATATATACATACATACATACACACATGTATACACATCCTCGCGAAGTCCCTAACCTGTACGTTAATACTTATTGTAATGAACTAAGTCCTGGGGAATTTTGACTACGAGCATTCTGGTCCCTTATCGTTCTTGGAAAAAATGACATTTTAAACCTGTCAGTCTTGCAGTCTATCTCTCTAGTCTTATATTCGTGATCCCTTCGACCGTAATACGTTGGGGTTCGTATTATATCCTTGATGTCATCGGAAAAGGGCCCATCTTTAAATGTTTTTAATAAGTTTAATCTTCGCTGTGTAAGAGAATCCCAACCTAAATTGTCTAGCAAAGTGGATACGCTGCTGAGTTGGTCATAACAATGTTTGACAAATCTAGCCCCCCTCCGCTGAACTCGATCTAATTCCGAAACCAAATTTATGTTATGAGGATCCCATATACTGGCAGCATACTCTAGGTGGGGCCTGACCAAGGCAAGGAAACATCGTTCTTTCACCTTTTTGTCGCATTTACCTAGCACTCTTTTCACAAATCCCAATTTTTTATTAGCACGACCGCATATTTCTCGTATGTGTTTTCCCCAGGACAGATCGTGAGTAATTGTTACACCCAAGTATTTAAAGGAATCTACCCTCTCGATATTGGTTTGTTTCACTTTGTAACTATAAGGGAGGGAATTACTCTTTTCCCAAAAATGTATTACTACGCATTTTTTAAAATTCAATTCCAATTGCCATGTATCGCACCAATTTTGAATTGCATCTAGGTCGTTGGCTAACACGACTCTGTCTTCGTGACTTCGGATGTCCCCATAAATTACTGCATCATCGGCGAAAAGACGGAGCTTGCTATTAACTACAGTACTGAGGTCATTTATGTAAATAAGGAAAAGGAGGGGACCTATGACACTTCCTTGTGGTACCCCCGACGTGACCTTGACAGTATCGGATGATACACCATCCAGGATGACTATTTGGACACGATCACTTAAAAATTGTTTAATCCAGTTAATAATACTTTCGTGTATTCCATAGGTTTCCAATTTCGCCAGTAATTTGCAATGAGGGACTTTATCGAAAGCTTTCTTAAAATCTAGGAATATCGCATAATTGTGTTGGTTCAGGTAGTGGGCGCTCAACAGCTGAGGAGTTTTTATCATAATGGATCATAAAGTAAGAGCATTTTCGAAAGAAATAGGGAATGGGGAAGCAGAATGTTTAATTGTAACAGGGTAATATACGGACACTCCAACCTCACAATGGTAGACATATTCCTTGGACCAAATTCACTACCCTGATAGTCTCAACCTAATCACCACCAACTTCCCTGGCACTCAAAAAATGCATCAGATTTTAAAAGAACTTTATCCAATAACAAAAAATAATAATTCCACATTCCTTCTTACAGCAACCCTCCTCCCCATCTCTTTCAAATTTCCTGAAAATGTGTGCAACATACTAAAATCTACGATATCTACTTCCACATTCCTCAATCTAGAATACCTAAGATGTACATGCTGCCACGTTTTCTGTTCCATAGTTTCATCTTTCAAACCAATATCAACCTCAACTTGCACTTGGCAAAAATCTTATATACCAACACTCATGTCACTTCTGCCCATCTTTTTATGTTGGTAGTAGTAGTTTTAGGGGAGGTGACCGACAGCTGAGGTCATTTGTACCATTAGGGATGGACAGGAAAGGATGAAAGGTGGAGAGAAACCAGGCATCGGCATTGGCCTACTCTTGTCAAAAGGCGCCAAGGGGTTCACAGCTTAACGTCCCATCCAACTTACTGCGTGACCAATCAAAGCACCTCAAGTAGGGATCGGGATACTACTGAAAAATGTCTGCTGTCTCTGGGATTCGAGCCTGGACCATCTGGGTGGGAATTGAGTGGATTAGCAACCACACCATCCTGATCCCCCCTTTTTGCACTGGTGAAAGCACCAACACCCTCTCAATCCATATCAACAATCACTGCTACTACAGAAAACTGTGTTCATGGGGTAATTTTATGAGTTATACATTAAGGTGAAAACTTACTAGTCACTCTTCCTTTTTAAACAATCCATAATTTCTGTGTCTTTCACAATGCTTCTTTAACCCTATTAGTTTTAATTCTCTATTTATTATTTGCCTTGTTGTATTTCCTTTTACCTCATTCTCCATTTACATTTAATAAATATAAAAACATTAATACATGGTTTCCTTGTCCTTTTCCTATTAACTGCTCCTATAGTTTCATTTGCAGCTTTTATAACCTTCCTTGAAATGTTCCCATCTTTCTTTATCGGAACCATTCTCCTTGCTCTTGCTCATAAATTTCTCCTCATAAAGTCTCCTAGCACTAAGTTTCTTTTCATCTGGGTAAATGGTTTTATATTCCATTTCCTCAGGTGTTTTCACTTTTATATTCTCTTGAATCCAACATCATCCTTCTTTGGCACTAAATGATGATCTGAGCCTACTTCTGAGAACTGAGTGTATTGATTATGCTGCCTAACCATAACTTAGTCTAACTGATCTGTTTGATTCACTAGGCGTTTTCCATACATACCTACATTTATTGTGGCACTGCAGTGGGTTTAGAACAGGACAAATGACTGGAGGACTCGGGCTCCATTCCTACTGATGCCTTTGTGCACCCTCAGCAGAGTATACCCTTATTCAGCACTTATGGGTCCCTACATAACAAACTAGTCAAAGTATCAAATGGCCAAGAGCATGGGTATTATGTAATATATCATAAAAGTAATGGGTAAGGCCATTTCTAAGTCTATTTTTGTTCATGGACTTTAAATATGTTTCTGGTAGCTACAGCAGTTTTTACTGGAATAAAGTTTTCTTTTGTTAGTTCATCAAATCACGCCATAATTCAGTGGCCAATTATTTGTTATGTAAATGAAATCATATAAAACATAGGTTACAAAAATTATGCTACCAGAAGATGAAAGTGGCCATCCGCAGATGATATGTGCATAAATCAACACATTAAGTAAAAATGCCCGACACAAGATACAGCATAAAAAAACCTGCCAAATACTTGCATGCAGAGAACTTTACTTCAGGAAGTGGTTGTCTATAATAGCTTATTAGGGTTAATTTTTATAATAAAAGTGCATTGCATGTGCTAATAGTGAAGACGTTGAACTTCTGCAGAAAAAATACAAGTTTTATGACTGAATAACATTCAGTTATCTTAGATATGCCATACAAATAAAATGGGTTTGTACTGAAGAACTTGACAGGAAACACAAGATTTTACAATTTTATGTCCTTTTCAATCCCATTCACAAGTAAGACTTATTGTAATTGTAACATTCTTTGATTGATTTGAGTGACGAGAAAAAAGCCACCAGGTGAAATGACAAAACACAACTACTTTTCCGGCTACATGCAATATCAGTGGTATTAGTATTAAACACTACTATATGAGCATTGGGATAACCAAGAGTCACATTAGGCAACAGTCCAATAAGGTGTCAAGCAGAGCTCTTAAGCCAAAGCAATATACAGGGGCATTGACTGGATGCAATGCTTGACATCTGCATTGAAAACATTTACTAGAACACACATGAAGTACAATCAAACATGCACCAACTTTCAGGCATGAAAACGAGGACTTCCTCTCGTTGAATAATCCATATCCACAATTAAGCTTAGCAGATTGATAAATAATCATTAGCATTTCCTCAAATAGGGATTTTTAAAAAATCCAATGTACGAGGTGTGTTCAAAACATAACGAGAATTTTTTCATTTGGCGGGCTTGGAGAGTCCGATTGTCAAACTTTTTTTTTATTATGTTGGTATACATGCCCCTGAAGTATGATAAAACTTTCAGCTCTTTTCATTGTGGAATTTGTCTGTGACAGCCACTAAGGTTTGACGTGTTTCATGTGCTCAGCGATTTTCGTTTGTTATAAGAAAGGGATCAAAGAATTTGTATCAAATTTTGCGTAAAAAAAGAAATAAAGTGTAACAAAGTGTGTGAAATGTTAACAAAGGCCTATGGTGAGTCTGCTATGAGTAAATCAAGAGTTTATGAGTGGTATAAGGGTTTCCAAGAAGGCCGTGAAACCTTGAAGATGACAAATGCCCTGGATGCCCCAGCACATCAACAATCAATGAAAAAGTGAAAGAAATAATTATGAACGATCGCTGAATCACAATTAGAGAGGTCACTGATGATGTTGGCATATTGATTGGATCACGTCATGACATTTTTTCCAATTTTTTGGGTATGAAACGCATGGCAGCAAAATTCGTTCCAAAATTGTTGAATGTTGAACAAAAACAGTGGCGAATGGAAGTTGCTCAGGAGTCACTAAATGAAGTAAATGACGATGCAGAATTACTGAAACGTATTATAACAGGTGATGAAACATAGGTTTATGGATATGACGTTGAAACTAACGCTCAAATCATCCCAGTGGAGGCATTCTGGCTCGCCAAGACCAAAAAAGGCTCGACAAGTGCAGGCAAACGTGTTATGCTTTTTTGCTCACTGTGTTCTTTCATTTTAATGGCAGAGTACATCATGAATTCCTGCCGCCAGGTCAAACGGTCAATAAGAAGTACTACCTGCAAGTTCAACGCCGTTTGCGTGAAGCAATCTGAAAAAAATGCCCGGATCTGTGGAAAACAATTAATGGCTTTTGCACCACCATAATGCACCAGCTCACACTTCACTGCTTGTTCGCGAATGTTTGGCCGAAAACAATACTGTAACAATGCCCCAGCCTCCATATTCGCCAGATATGGCTCCGTGCGACTTTTTCCTATTTCCAAAAATTAAGAGAACCTTGAAGGGCCATCATTTTACAGCCGTAGATGACATTAAAAGGGCATCGCTGAAAGAACTAAAGGCTATCTCAAAGATCGAGTATGAGAAGTGATTCGGGCATTGTAAGAAGTGCTGGCACAAGTGCATAATCTCCAATGGGGACTGATTTGAAGATTAAAACATCAATGTATAAGAATAAATAAATATTATTGTCCGAAAAATTAAAATTCTCATTTTTTTAACACACCTCGTACAATAGAACATTTTCATCGACACCAAAATCAATGGCCGAAATGTTGGAAATGCTGAAACAGCATATACCATATTTCCCAGCTATTGTATATACACTACTGATCCTCAAATATATGCTCTAAAATCAAGTTGCATCATAAGAGATGAGGGTGTATGGTATATGCTATGTTTCAGCAAGATACACTTCATACTTTCTGTACACTTTGTCCTATAAGATGCTAGTGATTTGTTGGGAAAATTACAATAAGTATTTTTTCCTGCATCAGGCATAGAAAATGATTGCCTTTATCATAAAATGCGATGAATACAGTTTTGAGGTAGTAGTAAGCAATAGTTTTAATATTTCCTTGATAGTACATCCTTAAAAAACTTCCCAAATAAATTATAAATGTATACAATGCAGCATATCCAGTTTCAGCTTACATGTGGTACTGCAGCACTTATATTACTTGGGCTAACAGGTATGTTGTTCCTCTGCCAGTACATCATACCTCTCACAATAAACTTCAAGTTTACAGGCACTCAAGTAGTATGAGTGTTGTTCAATGTATAATACAATCCTTTCTATTTAGTGTGCATATTTGCTTTTACACACAGAAACTAAATGTTGCATAAAAAGGAATAACCTCATGGGATCTAAAGGGAGATAAGAATGTCATAGTGTTGCATTCCAATTTGAAATCATATATTGAGAATGCCATAAAGTATTATAAAAAATGTACAATTAGCAATGCGCTAGACGGCAGTGAAGATGATATTGTGTATGAGGAGAGTGACAACCTCAGTAAAAATTACTGTGTGTGTGATTTTAGCATTAGTGATGACAAATTTCTTGCATTCTGCAATCAATAAATTCAATGATTTTCAATTCAATGATTCAATGATTTAACAAAGCCATTTTTTTCAATTTAAGTGTTAACAATGAAACACTGGGTCCTTTTCTGTCTGATCTAAGTATTTTTCATAAGTTCTGACCAAAAAAATCGTAGTGTCTGTTATGTGTGGATGATATATGTAGAACTGTTGCATCTCATGGGTTGGGAAATATGATACTTTCCAGAGGCCAATTCAAGGGTAATCAATCTGATAAGTTCCTTGATCACTCAATATGATATATCCAGTGTCATAAAAGAAATTACACATTTTGCTCAAAAAGCCAATTCCACAATATCCTGTCAGATGCTCATTTACCCAATTAAATCATGACTCAACTATTAAATTTCTAAAGTAAAATAAAAAGTGCACCTAAATTCCATCTGAAGCACATCTATTGCAGAACAGAAAGCTGAAAATATTAAAGAATTTAAATTATGCATTTTAATTACACTCACCTTCTGTTGAGGAGGGTAACAACGTCTGGACTATTTGTGCTTGCCCAGGTGCATTTTTGTACAGATAACACTGGAAACAGTACAGTACAGCACATCTCAAGAAAAATGGTTGCTTTTCATTCACCATTGACATCAAAAGGACCACAATTGCAGGTCTGAAAGCACAAATGCAATAATTTATATACAAGAACATGAGACTGATAGGTTGAGAGAAATCCATAGTTTATAATGAATTTCATGACAGACGATTGACATGTATGAATACAGATTGACTTTGCAACAAAGTATGGATGAAATAAAAATATCAATTCAAAAGCCATGAATTTAAGAAATTTTTCAATTTTTCAGCATCATGTTCAGGGAAATGTTTTAGTATCACATATTTGTTTCATCAAATGCAAAAATCGAAGTTGAGTAAAAATGTAATTTACAGAAAACTCCACTCTTGCTCTAAGGATTAAGTAACATGACTGTGAAACTACTATGCTCTAAAATTCCTGATTGTCACACAGTAAAATCTTTACAACAATTATTAGTGAGAACTTTTCATGTTAGGAAGCAACTTAAATTCAATTACTGCCTGGCATTGCCTTGATATTCCCAATGGAAGTTTGCTATTTTCAGGAGGAGATATTATGGCATGAGTAAACAGTTGATTTCAGAATTATATCACAATATCTCTCACCACTATCCATACAACTCTCTCTTGATAGCACTTGGCATAGGCTACACTCATCTGGGAATGCGACTTAGATGGAAAATGGAACATTCAAGATATTATAAAGAGCGTGGAATCATGATGCAAGAGTAACCAAGCAATGAAGGTTCCATTGATTCACTTAGGTGAATGATTAAAATAAAAAGATACAAGCATAGGCTTTTACCACAGTGCACATGATCCTTAAATTACACAATGTGCAATATTACTTTCATATTTATTGAGAGCTACATTACTTTCCCTTCCCTTTAATTGAGTATCATTTTATACGAATCTCAATGATTCATTAATGCACTCGACCAAGTGTTTGTAACCCTTTGGTTATATCCATTGAGGCAAGAGTAAAAGATCAGACATGAGGCCCCTAAGATATAAGGGTGGAGAAAAGTGCAAAAAATAAAATGGACAGAAAGGGAAACAAAGTTGTAGGCCATGGTAAGGAAAGAGGCCGCTGATGGGAGGATTTAGAAGAAGGCAGAACAAGTGGAAACAAGAAAATAACAAGGATATAGGTCCAACAAGAGACAAACACATATTTATAAAGAAAATCGAGAAGCAAACTATCTAAAAAAAAACATTGATAAAACAATACTTTCTCGCATAACATGATCCAAATGGAGTCAAATAGTAATTCATTTAATTTCAGCAGGACAAGTAGTTCACAGCATAATTAATATAGACTATGCTATTATCCTATGGCCTGATTAACAAATATTAAAGATATAGGAGTTCTATTGGACTCACGGTTAACCATAAACACAGTAATCAACCCGAAGGTCGGTTTAGTAGGTGATGGTAGAGCTCACCCATGTACCAAGCCCGACGGCGTGTGAATATTCACACATCAGGGTAGGGGGGCCAGTTCCTTTCCCTGTGCCGGCTTATGGTTTCCCAGGAAGATCTGGTACCCGAAAAATCAACTAGCTTGGGTGGAGCTGCAGGTGCCCAAAGTGCCTTGCCCGGGAATCGAACCCGGGACCCTCCGGTCAGCAGTCCAACGCTCTACCCGCTAGACCACTCACAGTTAACATTCCATCAATATTATAACTATGTTCAATCTGAAGCATAATAAATTGCTTGGATTTATCTTCCAATACTGTAAAAATTTTAGTCATAGAGAATAATCAGTGAATACTGCTATGATGTTTGGTCGCCTTACTACATACTCCATACTCATGCAACTGAACATGTTCAAAGAAAATTTGTGCATGAAATTGCATTCAAATTCATTTTTCACAAATATATTCATGGCTATCATGGAATTTTACCTCCACTATACCTTCCCTCCTTGCATGTACGTAGAGAAATGAATAACATAATTTTTCTTTATAAATTACTGTATAACAAGATTGATTCCTTAGAACTCCTAAGTTGAATTTCTTTCACAGTACCTTCACATAACACAAGGCATGAAGCACTATTCGAAATTAAATATCATGTGCAACTTACACTTACTACTCGCCTATAAGCCAGATTATGAGAGATGCCAGCAAGGGTCATTATATTGACCTATTTTCTATATCACCAGGACCCCTTAAAAAATATTCTTCAAATACCAGAGGAATTTTAGAACACTAATTATTGCTATATTAATACGTAGTTCCTAACACCCAGTGGGTAAATTTTCTTTACCAATGCCACTTTATCTATTAACTACAAACATCACTTTGTACCATCATCTAAAAATACTGTATTTCCTATGTTCTGTTTCCCTTTTTTTAATTTGGAATATTATTTAATATTGATAATTTACCCACATTAATTAAGCTAACTAGATATGTACCTATATACCATCTGAGAATATTTTCCATGCACTGCAAATCAAGATTCTTCTTAAATTCAATATTATATTACAATTCTCAATAAGGAGTATGTATCTTTATGTAATTTGTACTCCCTACGTAAATGTTTTTAATAATTGTATAACTAATCAATATTTTTGCCTTTCTTTTTGTAAAAAGGTTTATTCTCATTAATAAATGTCCAAATTAAATCTAAAAAGGAAAAAGTTCTAGTTTGTAGTTCATAAGATATAATTACAAGCATACAAATGTCCTATTTTGTTCTGGTGATGTCATCATGTTATCATTATGGCATGAGTACATACTACCTTGATCAAAAAGTTCCCGGAATGTATTCAGAAAATTAAAAATACAAGTTTATTCATCTAACAGACATGCCAACTTTCAAAAATGAAAAATCGGGAGGACATGCCAACTTTCAAAAATGAAAAATCGGGAGATTTTTAGAAGTGTATCACGAAGTAATCACTTTTAATTACCACAATATTTGCATGGCACCTTAATCCCTTTATGACACTTTGCCAATTTTTAATGAATGTGAACTTTATTAACATGTTAAGCTAAGTACACAATTTGAACAGTTCATCAAGAACGTAAGAAGGAAAAATCGGGAGTCTCCCGCTTAAATCGGGAGAGTTGGCATGTCTGATCTAAATCTATATTGTCCCCTTCAAAGTAATCCCCATCGACTGCAACACACTTATGCCAGCGCTTGATCCAATCCTCGAAACATTTTTTATATTCGGTTTTCGGTATGTCCATCAGTGCTTCCTGCGATTTTTCCATTACTTCCTCTCGGCTGCTAAAACGCGTTCCCCGTAATGGTTTTTTAACTCGATTGAACAGAAAGAAGTCACAGGGAGCCAAATCAGGTGAATTCGGTGGCTGTTGGATGGTATTTGTTGCATTTTTCGTCAAAAAATTACGAATAATGATAGCACTGTGCGACGGTCTCGACGCACTCTGCGACGATTTCTGGTCTCTTTCGGCGAATTGCTTCACGTTGAATTCACGAGTTGAGTGCTATGTTGTGCAATTCACGCGAATTGCACAACATAGCACTCTACAATATAGAATTTCTAATAAATTAAGCTTTAGCTGCTTCATGTGTAGACTATCTACTCCATACCAATCCTAATTTTTTGCATTAAATCCTATATCAACTGAATGATATTAAATTTATATCTTTCAAAACCAAAACCTAAAGAAAGATGCCTTCATAGAAACAAATTGTCACTCTTTATGTGCACACATGAAAAATATATATGCTCTAAATTTTAAATTTTACAGAAATTCACTAGCTGCAAGAGAATTCATAAGGATATTAAGAAAAAAGTTAGAATTTTGAAAACAATTACCTAGGTGGATTAGAAGGAGCCGTAACAGCACAAAAATAATCTTGGTTACTCTGTGTTCCTCTAATTACTTCCGCAACGGTATTCATTGTATCGGTTAGCAGACTAGCTGGGACTCCTCCAGCCATAAGAATCATACACAGATGGTACAATATTCCACAAGCATGCATTGCCCGTTGGCACGATGAGATGGCTTGAGCAGGATTTGCCGGGTTAACCAGTGTCCTCACCACCTAGAATCAAATTCATTGTCAACTGTACAAGAATACTCCACAATTTATTGCTAAAAATGTATAATAAATGTAATGGATACCCCATTAAGACCACAAGAACAACAAGAGAAAATAATTACTTGGAAAATATAGCCTTTCAAGCCTATCAATAACACTTAAGGATGACACTATTCAATTATTTTTCCATAAATGGTTTTGAGGAAATAAAATGACAAATGGGGAATAGCATAACTATAGACATATAAAATAATACAATCGACTCCAATCAAACTTTGGTGCAGGGCGAAGGGAGGATACAAACACAACTGGAAATAACAGAACAAATGTGCATTGGACTTTGAAAATTAGGGTTTGAAAGACAAACCAAAAATTCTTACAATTTCAAAATTTTTATTGAAACAGCAATATGCTGTTTCAGTAAATTTTCATTCAGTTTGCTTCACTATGGAAATCCTGCACCTTATTGGGAGAGGTTGCAAAGTGAACAAATGACAAGAGCTGGAGTTAAGTGAAAAGGTAGAACAATTACAGGAGAGTATTAGTCCAACCTTCTTGACCAGCTGGATGCCAAACTTCACAAAAAGAGGCCTGGCTTGAAGAAGAATAAAATCATCTTCCACCAGGACAATGCACCTGCTCACAAAGGTGCTTTCTCATGGCCAGTGCGGTCATGGGAAAACTATGGGATTGGCGGTACGATTTGTTCAGCCATTCCCCTACATCCTGATTTAGCACCCTTAGACTTCCATCTGTGCCCAAACTTGAAGAAATTTGTTTTTGGGAAGTGCTTCACGTCCAATGAAAAAGTTGAGGGCCATAGATGGATAACAGCCTTCCAGACTCTCCATTCCAGGAAGGAATACTAATGTTGAAGAAATGCTAGACCAAGTGTGTTGAAGTCGAGGGAGATTGTGTAGAAAAATAAAATAATTTTTAAACTGCAAATCGCAGTCTTCCATGACCAGACCACAAACTTTTTACCTTACCCTCATAGACAATAATATCCATTAAAAGTCATTGAGCATTAATATGAACTAGGCTAAGAGCATTGCTATAAACTAAAAGTATAGACTCAAAGATCATGACTATTATTGAAATATTCGTCAACCAAGTAGAACATGTTACATTTTAGGTATCTTTTTAATTTACGTTTGAACCCACTAGCTGCCTTAGTATCCTCAATACTTTTGTGTAGTTTGTTCTATATTCTGATGCCCATTTTTTTGGGCCCTTATTTCAATGCTTTAGTTCTAATTTTGCCATAATGGTTATTGTGCCTTCCTCGGGTAAAATGATGATAATAGTCAGAATTGAGGGAATAGTTGCCAGAGAATTTTTTATGTACAGAATAGAAAAGGCAATACAATAAAAAACACAACAAAAGAATTTTTGTAAGGATAGTAGTATTCTTTTGCAGGAAATGGAAAACGCACATGATCCTTTTATAATTTACAGGCAAAATGTTGCTATGAACAAACAATTAATGGCTCGGGGAAAGATTTTGACATAAATGAAAGTCATAGGACAAGATCATGGATCCCAATTGTTTAGACATTTTGATGTAGACACACTTTAAAGCAAACTAAGGCCTAAGTTCAACTTATTTCAAATGAAACTGAATCAAAGATAATTAGGTTTTCCACATTTTCTTTTAAGAACTTGTAAGATTAATTGAGTCTTCAATTTTTCCTAGTCCATGCATGAATTTCTTGGATGTCCTCTGATACCCTTGTATACCCCACAGGAAGTCAAATTTCTGAGTTGCAAAATCTTTCCTACTCTCGATGAATCTTCACCAAGTTACTTCTGTCAACAATTAACTTTTGATTTTCCATGCCAAGGAGTGCACTATGAAGCATTGATAATCAAAAATCAGATAGCCAAAATTCACAGAAAATATGTTCAGGATACATACAAATGTGTGCATATTGAAAAACTCCTTTTTTAATCTGTGTGACTAATTTGAGTTTTTTCAGCAATGGAAAGCACATTTTTCTCCATATTTTAGTCATTTGCATAAGAATGGTATTACAGTTTTACAAGAACACACACAACTACCATTAGGTAAACAGCAGAAGACATTTTCCTCATTAACTTAAAAACCATTGCTTAGTAAAAATGGGTGAATAAAATACCATTAACAACAGATAGCATAGGGCGTTCCAATGTCATTGCTCATCATAGAAAGCAGGGCTTGGAGATGATTTAGGTCGTCCCAGAAAACTATGCAATATATATTCACAAAAGAATGAGGGACCTCATTTTCTGATGCATTCACATTATGATTGTTCACTATAACATGTGTTCTGTGAATAAGCTCCAAGGCTGCATTTACAAATGAATGCTCAGTTTCTGTGCTCATCCTTGGAAATTGTATGCCTAACAGAACTCGAGTGCTCCCATGACTGTTTTTCCTTCATTTCATGCCAGTAAGTATGCAAGTGTTGGAAATTCTCTTGTGTTGCATGTCACAGTGTAATTTATAAACTTGAAGTATACTATAGTGAACTATAGAGTGTAAAGTATAGTGAACTATTAAGTGAAAAATTATCACAGTCGCCACGTCATACAATTGATATCACGGAGTTTCTGAGATCAATCAGGGCTAATATGCAGAAAATTTCAAAGTGCAAAATCTTTCACCATGACTAGGATGGTCATGGTGAAAGATTTTGCACTCGACCGTGTCAACGCGAATTATTTTTACACTTTGAAATACTCTGCATTTTAATTGATATCATCAGATAACACCATTAAAAATTACTGTTGAGGCACCTTCCACAGATCTTTCAATCAGAGCTAGCAAATCACAAGAAATGATGGAAGGGAAAGATGCATATAAACTATAACCAGATGGGTGATATAAAAGTACTTTTTCACATGCATGAACAAATAGATCATCCAGAAAATATTTTCAAAAATTAATTTTTTAGAGTTTTAGGACATTTTCACAACATGAAGGGCCCCATGGAATGGATTACTGTAAAGAGAACACAATTGTCCTTCTGCAGTACACCATCAAGAACACTATGCACATATTTTTCAACTGGCCTCTTTTGACTATTGTGCACCACATCGCTTAAGAGCTAATCAGACATTCAAATGCTATTTTGATATTTGAGAATAGAGCACACACTTTTTAGCAAGCCCAAACACAAGCAGAATACTAAGTTTTGAAATGAAAATGTTTACCAAATGTCAGATTTATAACAATTTAGTAATTGATGAGGTGGCCTTGAAAAAAATGTTGCTTATTACCTGTAAAAGCAGGTGAATGATACTGACTTTCTCTGATGAGCAACCACTTTCGGGGAAATCTGGAGGCACATCAAACATCTTCACCAATCTTATAATATAGCTGCCTGAATAAAAAAAATATTATTAGCATTGCCATAAAGATAGAAAATCAATAATTAAGTACAATAATGTAGAAAAATAAATATTCACTGCAAAACAGAGAAAATAATTTACAGTTCATCAAATTTATTAAGGGGTTTCACTATATGTTAGCCATTGTTCAATGCTCTAGCTTCACAAAAAAGGAGGTAAAATTGAAGGTAAACCATAAATTCAGTAGAAGTTAAAGATACAGGCCAATGATACAAAAAAGATGCAAGATACAGATCAATGGCCACATCTAGTTACTTGCAAATGTGATTTTAGTACTTGCACATATCACAGAAAAAAAGATCATCAACATGGTTTATTAAATGAGGAAAGATTTAAGATCTCATAATATGGTACTATGCTACTCAACTCAATGTCTCTATCATAATTGTTGAATTAACATTGTATACAACTAATGAGTGCACACAAAACTAACATTTGAGATTGTTGCACTGGTTATTTTTTGGCAATTAAGATATTTTGTAAAACTAAACGAAGGGCTCATTTTAGTGTTGGATGTTGGGGTGTTTTGTAAGGAGAGGCAAGGAAATGTATTGTTTTAATGTGGTCCAATCTTTGCCCATTTAAAAAACTATGTTAACTGGTAACATACCAAATTAATATCATAGCGATGATTACATGCAATGTGATCAATAATAAATGGATTAGTAGCCGTAAAAATGGAACACAGTATGTGATACAGCAAAGAAGCACTTGTCAACCAAACCCCTAGTAATCTCTGTAATCCATATTTATATTTCTAATTCCACTTCCTCCATTGTCGACAACACTCAAGCAGCTGGATACATCAAACAAAATCCTAAAATTGCCTAATTTCATCAAATATGCCTGAAACCATTTATATTTGTTTTTCTTGGCGTTCTATTTTGGTCAAAATGTTTTACCATTAACTGAATATTTAATACAAACATTGGAACCAACGTGAAGAAAAACTAACAAATGGCCAACCATGAGAAATGTCAAACATTTGAAAAATGCACACATTATATATTTACAAATACAGGTTTCAAGTTGTGTATTTTTAATTCTCAAAAAAACTACCAATCCCATTAATAATATCATTAGTTTTTTTCTTTGGCCAATGCATAACCTTAGGTTACAACTACCCAATCATGCGAAATAACAAATGAAGTCATACCTTCCTTGAAAAAGTTTTGGTTGGATATGTTGTTCCTCAGAAGAGTGAGCAAGAGTTTAAGGCAGTCTTCTACCACAACACCTCCATCAGCATATCCTTCTTCAGTAATAACGTCGAATATCCTATCAAAGGCATTCTCAAATGCCACAATTTTCTGTATGTTAGCATTCCCTTTGGCAAGCTTGATTAGTAGCAGAAGGGCCTGTTGATGTTGAAAAGTTTGAGCTTAGGGACTTACATAAATCCATTCAATTCAAATAAATATTCAGTACTTACGTCATTACGTATAACTTCTCTGCTATCTCCAAGGAGATCCATCAACTTTGAAACTCCCATTGGACTGATCAACACTATTTCTTGTATTTCTTTAGGCCTGGAGAAAAGCTTGTACATTAATACCTCACAATTGACATTGACGATTAAATCAAGACAAAGACATCACTCAAACAAGCCTTACTTGTTACTTAACATAAACGTGAATAGTTTCACAGCAGGCCACCTAACATTGAAGTCATATTCTTCCATTAACCCAAGAATAAGACCAACATTTTCGGGCTGCTTAATAAATATTTCCGTGAATTGTTCCCCAACTGATTCACCGCCCGTGGCATCTTCAGAATCTGGATCTAAAATAACCGAAAAGTTAGGACAGGCAAAAAGAATAGTGAGTAGATGAATGATTCATAACACCACTTGGAACAAAATATTTTTCTTATGAAGATCAAAGTATCACCTTGATCGTCCATTATGTTGCACAAACTACTAATGGCGTACGACACAATTTCATTGTCCCTTCTGTCATTTTCTAAAACCTGTCGTAAAATACCCATTCCATGTGCACCTACTTCAACCCTGTGTTTTTTAGACAGAGCTTTGATAGCTCGACATGCATCACGCCTGTCTTCTAAGAGTGTGGAATGTTGAATGCGAGCGAGCAGGATCTCAACCTAAAATCAGAAGCACGGTCTAACGTCAGTAAGTAAACAAATTGATATTGTAAACTATTTTAAATATTACGACATCGGACAAAAAGATTAAATTATCTAAACGAACTGTTTCCGCTCCTTCATGTTGAGTATACTGTGGATGAGACCCTAGCACGGATTTCAATCCACTTTTAAAATACTCCATTGCAACCAAGTGCAGACAGGCACGTTAAGAAACAACATTCGAGTTTCACACGTCTCCAACGGCAGTCAACTGATTTGAATTCTCAAGATGGCGCTGAGCGAAATTAAAAAGCGCCCGTTTCGAATTTATTTCCATTTTATTGAAGGATATTTGGAATAAAAAGTCCAAATAATGAATAAAATTATGTTGAATTGGTTATTAATTAAGAATCATAGCATTAGTTGTTCTTCCAAGCAGGTCTCGTTCAGCACCGTTTATACAATCGTTCTTGAACTGCTATTTGGTCTCCTAATATCATTCACTATTTGCTCGACCGATCATCTTCAGATCCTTTCTTCCTCTTTCTCCTCTAATATTACCAAAATAGCCGCTGCTAAAATCCATTTCTCTTTATACGAATGGCCGATCGGGTTTTTTCTCTTATTGATAGCCTTCAATTATCTCCAACCTCCCGTCCCACCCATATTTCATAAGTGTAATCAGTTTTTCTTTTAAAAACTCTCTATTACCATTAACATTCTTGTTTTACTCTTTACATTACTTCTGCCCTTTTCTGTTAATATTCTTCAGATATCTGTGGCCAGGGCCTCATCCATTCTAATTAGCAAAATCAAGCAAAGATATTATGAAATGGGATTTATTATTACGTAATAAATATCATGATATTTTTTTAGATATATGTAAAATACCTTTAAGAGAGAATTTAAGAACTTCTTCCAAATCATTTCTATTCCAAACTATCAAAAAAATGAAATGAATGTAGAAATGTACAATGAATATTCACCATTAACACCACATATCCAATCACTGGCACTAATCTATGGCCAGATGTACAAAAACACACAGTAATGGATATGTGTTAGTGGCTGTGTATACTACAAGGGCAGGATGACATAGGTTATTTTTTCCTTCATCATCATTTATAATATTATTATTAATTGCCCATTCTCTAAAATTGCTGAATATTCTCACTGTGATCAGAGTAGTTAGAGCTTCAGGATGACTACTCTGAAGGGTTAGTTACCAAATCTCCTCAATCATATCGCCAGCAGCCAATATAAGCAAGCACCCTTCCACATCTACTCAGAAAAATCAATGAATTTTATGTTCCTGATTTTGTGTGTGGTTCTGTAAATGGTAGTTGGTTAAGTTTCTATCTTAATTTTCTCTTTTAACCTTTAATATCTCTACCCACAGACTAATATCTTGACATGGTGGAATAACTTAAGTATTTTGTGATCACTAGAACACAGATGGTGGGATAAATGATAATTTTTCCCAGTAGTGTCACCCATGCACTATAGCTTACTCTGACAAGAGGATTTAAAATGTGCTCAGAAATTTAGTCCATTTCACTCCCTGGGATACAGTTGCTTTTCATGGCACTTGGATATATCCAGATTCTTCACACAGGGTGGTTCTTTGGGGAAGGCTGACCAAGGACTTTAATCCACATGAATTGTAGCTCCTTGACTCATCAATGAAAGCAGTGTAACTGAGATAGATGGACAGAAGTGCAACTTGTTGGCTGAAATATTAGAGAAGAGATTCACAAATCCTGGTGAATATCCTTTCCAAGAGGAAGGACACACATTCTGGCTGTCCCTCCTGCGGTGCTCTGCCAATGATCCATCTATCACCACCAACAAAAAAATCATTGTGAAAGAGAAATCCACTTTAGGTATAGCTCAGATGTGAATGTGTAAACAGGGTTTCCCATGCTAGTGCCAAATTTTGCTTAAAAACTGATTTTTGAATTGAAAATAACTTTGTGGCATTCCAAGCTTCATGTGGTAGATATCAACATTCACTTTATGGCAAATAATGTTCCCCGCCATCAGGGTTCGCGAGGGCTTCCAGGACAAGAGATTCCTCCACGTGTTGAGAGCATCATTTTGCATTGCAGTTAGTTTTGAAACAGTTGTCACCTTTGGTTTAAGCACCTGTTTTCCTGCTCCCCTTGCCAGACACAAGTGTTTTGTTTTTTTGCGCTCTCTGGTTACTTAATTTTTTTCAAAGAGTGCAGAACAGACTGAGAAGCAGTTCAGCCTTCTGATTTTCCCAGCAGGATGGGCAGTTTTATTTACTGGGAATTAATTGACAAGATTAATTGCCGAATTGTGATGGACAAATTGGAGAACAGGCATGAGCAGGTAAAGGACATAATGTCGAGTCCTGCTGCTATGAAAAAGGCACTATAAAATAGGAACTCATCTGAAGACTGCTTTCCAGGAAGACAGTACTAAGGGTCTTTTTGAGCATGAAAAAACTAGGGACATGAAACCCTCTCAGTTCCTCCCCAAAGTGAAAAATTTGGCAGACATTTTGGCCCAAGGTGAATTCCTTCACGCAATGTGCTTCACTCACATTCCTAGTCACTTACACGCCATTTTCAGGGTACACAACTTGATCGACTTAAATACTCATACTTTGATGACCCTTGGAGATATTTTAGATATTGCCACATCCGCCTATGCTTCCTCAAAACATGTCTTCCTGCTTAACTCAAAATATTTATCTCTAGGGTAGCTCAAACAATTGGAGGTCTTGCATTTGTTTATTGGGTATGCTTATTCATTCTTAGACAAACGAAAACAAATTTGTTTGATGACAAAACAATTTTGTTGCCTTACCATGTTTTGGTAGCACCCCATTCAGGTCACTGGAATGGAATATCATTATATGCTTAGGTATGTTAGAAACTTGAAAATGTAATCACATTCACTTGATTTAATTTTATTATTTAAAAATAAAAAATTACATTGAAATTTCAATTAGCCAAAATTTTAGTAGAAACATTCTGAAAATTTTACATTACATTCTTCAAGGTCAAATACTGTTGGGCCAATTTTTCAGGAAACTGGAGAATGTTGAAAATTTCTTTCATTAAAGAAACACATATTTCATTAAATTTTATTGGCACATTTCAACTTGTAAAAATCTTGTTTATTGAAAAATTGCAACAAATTCCACTTGCATAAACTATGGAAGTTAACATTTTCTTATATTAATAATGTGGTTTGTATAATAAATACAATACAGGGTAAACATGTACAACAACATGGTTTACAGGAGAAATCTTTTCATTTCATTTCAAACACTGCTGAGTATAAATTAAATAAGGATGAACACAACAAGTTTCATGAATAATTATTAACAGAAACATATAGCATACATAGATAATTTAAAACTGCAGGCAACAAGTTCATTTTCAAGAATATTCACAATGCACCTAGTACATTTCATTCATCAGATATTAATGTCCTTAAAAACAATATGCAAATATCCAGTTTATTTTTAAAATAACAAATATAAATGAACGATCTTTATTTGCTACAACTGGAAATTGCCAGGTCCCCTCGGTAATTTATAAAAATGTTTATTAGGTGCTTTGTTCTCTTGCCCTAAATATTTCTAATACAACTCCATAATTAAATCATTTGCACATTCCTTTCTTACAGCTCAACTGTCTCATAACATTACAAGCAAAGATGTAGAAAAATATACCCTAAACTACCAAATGCTATCAAACATGCCCCTACACAGATTCTAGTAATGATTGGAGATGTACAGGAACATATTGAGATTTCTAATAGACCTAACAAATGGGATAATTTTTTAATTGAAAATAATCAGAGTAACTCAATTACAGGTCCAGTTTCTTAGTCTAAGATTGTTGAAATTAATAACTGAAACATCTTAATTTTCCACTATCAACATAAAACTGAAGCACTATGTCCTTCCAAAAAAATTCAGCCAGCATGCCTAAACTCTAGCGATGATGGCTTTACAAATGCAACATTCTGAAGCCCACTCCAGTTCAATTTATTTAAATAAAAAGCCATCGTGAACTTAAGCATTTTTCAGCTTTGTAAGTAATGAGATCTTTAACTTAAAGAAAAGAGACAATGAAAGAATTCAATAGTGACAAGGACTCCATTCTATAGTCCCTTATAATAAATTTCAATTTATATTGAATCAAACACTCAGTAGTACATAAAAACACTTAATAACAAGAAACATTACATTAGTAAAATTGTTGCTATGAATAACATCATTACTAAAAATAAGGGTTGCCATCCTTCATTTAAAGGCATCATAACAGGAACATATATCATTAAAAGCTAATGTGAGAATTAAAACATGACAAATAAAACAATTGTTTCAATTAATACTTGAAATCATAAGGAATCTCATTTAAAGTCAAATCTGTTAACGACTAATTTGAAGAATGGAAGAAATATAAATTATACTAAGGCAGCAACCCTATATGAGATCAAACATAATGTTTGTACTATGTAGGATCAAAAATAATGGGCAATTGGTACTTGTAAGCATGGCAGAATATCAGTGCCTTTAACTAAAAACTTCATTCTAGGAGGATGAATTTCTGTTAATTGCCCAAACAATACTTTGTGGCATGGCCCACATATAAAATTTCACTCACAGAGGAAATATGTTACTTATGGCAATCAGGCTGCCGTCATAATATTACAAGCAACCATTAGAGTATATTGTATTTGAATTACACACATAAGGTCACCAAACCTCATGAAGGTAAAATAGGGACAGTGAATTCAGTTTTGCAGTCTTATAATATTAATTCTAATACCATTGTAGTGTATCAAGGATGAAATGGAGAAAATTAATGGAAGGTAAAATTATTAAGAGTTGGGCACCCTAGCACTCAACTCCAGACAAGAGCAAAACTATACAACTCTCACACACAATTTTCTAGTGTGGGAGTTGTATACAACTCCCACACTAATTGCTCAATAGTATCACACACTTTCAAACTTTTTGAAATGTTTCATTGTTTTTCTCTACACGTGGAAAACAGTGAAATATCAGGTACCCTTCCTTCAACAAACAATCGAACAGCTAATAGAAACACTAGATTAGGATCTAATAACTGCAAAAACATAAAAATCAAGAATTCTACACAGCGTAATTCACTTTCACACAAATAATGATCCAAAACATTTCACAGAAAGCCTGGCCATTACTTTTTGATATTATTATAATCCAATAAATTAACATAAGGTTGGTGACAAAATTTTGTTACTTTCCAACCAAACAAAAAAACTTAACAAGAATCAGCAAGTTGCAAAAAATATTATAGTATCTTGTACCCTGCACTTTTCTGTTTAATTTGATTTGTGCAACAGTGAAGCCTGAAAATAGGCTCACTCCCCTCCACTAAATTTTCTCCTTTCCATTTAAACATTTAATTCAATTAAAATGCCAAATGGCACAAATAAAAACAAATATATATGTTTTCAACTCAGTTTAGAACATAAACTATACTTGTGCTTCTTATTTTTTCCAGTAGTGTTGATGATAATATAGTATTCACTGGTTGCTTAAGTCCTTGCCCATGACAAGGCATTCTAAGGCACTTATCAAATACATTTATCTATTATTCTAATTATTTGGAACTTTTTCCTTTCACTCGGCACTTACATAAAATTCAAAAGCACTTTTGTTCCTAAACACAGGGTTTATCAAAGCACTGGATCTAAATATTGGAATTGAAAGTATTGGACATTCAAGCACCAACTTATGCAATTAAATGCAAATATATTGAACACCTCCAACAGGATACATGTTCTGGCTCCAGTCACAGGTAAGTCGATTCTCCTAAAAATAGTAGAAAATTGAAATGGAAAAGGCTTAATTATTCTGTTGACAGCAAGTGTAAATATGACTCATAAGTATTAATAAGGCCAATAAATAACTGAGAAAGTAAATTTACCAAATATTTATCACACAAACAATTTATTGTGTACATCTAAGAGGCTTATTGAAGCATATGTTTTAATCAATTACCAGTGAATATGACATGAGGACTAATGGGGATGGCCAAAACAGAACTAATCACTTTTTTCATATTCTTAACTCCTCATGATAAGCCCCAGATAACTTTTTTTGTAATCGACTTATTTGATTCCAAGAGGGGAGAGAACAATTGACACCTCCATGGAATGTTATTATTTCATATGTATAAATAATTGCTGATGGGTTATTTTTCAGAAAAATAAGGCAGTATTTCTATGTTAATTCTCACATCTAGAATGCTACTATAATCCAAAAATTCCACCTTAAATCAACTGTATAATCCCATTAGATTGTTTAACATGATTATTTTATCTTAACTTCAAGGCAACTTATTGCTTTCTCAGCATATAACTGTATTTGATAAAAATAGAATGTGCACTTTCCAACTCCCACTTTTTATGTACTGGAGCTATGCACTTCAGCTCTATAAATAAATGTTCTTCAAAATCATCTGACAATCTTAAGGGTCAAGGTGTCAATCAATCAGACACCTTTAATCTACAATCCTGATTAATGGCAACACCAGTGTAGTATTTTATATTTAGTATTAGTATACATTATTTACGCAATGATAGTAATAAACTTTACCCATAAAAGTTTATCATTTAATAAAATGATCAACAAATGTTTAACACCCAGATTAAAAATGTGGACCAGAATATTGAAGAAAGTGACCTGCACACTTGGATGTCATTCTCAATGGAAGATGGTGGAATGGCAATGTAAAATCAAACCATCACAATTAATTGGTGCAAATCAAATTAACAATGAAGCTGGGGAAATCCAAGACCAAAAATAAGTTTTAATTAAAATTGGCAATTTTCCACAAAATAAAATTTTTTATTAATACGACCGGTTTCCATGTAACTACATCATATTCTGGTAACAGTCATTTCTCATTGTCTACTATGTATGCTGAAAAGCAAGGGGAGGGTAGTGAAAAATATGTATATGAAATTCTGTGTGAGTGTGGAGCTACTTACATTGGCCAGACAGGGAGGAGTTTTTTGACACGCATCAGTGAACACAGGAAAGGTTATATCACAGGTCATACCAATTCTTTATTTGTCAAACATCTTCTTAATTCCAACCATTTCTGCAATTTCAATTTCAAAGTTCTTCACAACCTGACCAAAGGAAAGAAACTAGATGCTACGGAACAGCTGGAAATCTTACATCGCAAGGACTTGGACCTCATCAACAAAGTCTAACTTTTATCTTCACCCTCCCCCCTCCTCTTCATCACCTTCCCTCGACGTACTTGTGACTAGTGATCCCTTGTCCTTAACCATTGGAATTTCCCCCCATCCCCCTGTACAACCTCTGACCATGTTTTCCCAAAGAAGGCGGGAAGCCTTGTGTCCCCACCCTCTTTCTTCACGGACGATGTGGGAAGGCCCACGCTGCGGGACAACTCCCACCCCAGCCGCCCCACCCTCTCGTCGACATTTGCAAGTGAAATCCCTACTCTACCTTTCCCTAAGGCTTTCCCCCATCCCCTTGGATTCATATAGACAGTGATCCCAAATCTTTACTCCTTTTCACACACTTCTTTGTGCATGGATACCTTGCGCCCAGTCAACGACCGGGGTAAACCCAGATCTCATCCCCTTTCTCAACGAGACACCCCCTCCATCCAGCCATGAGGTTTTCTCCAGACTGTGTTGTCTTCCCCACCCCTTTCTCCTCCCCCCTCTCATATGTCACCCACCTTGCTTTCCACCTCCCCTCCCTCTTCCCCCCATTTTCCACTACCCTCCCCTTACTTGCTTTTCAGCATAAATAATAGACACTGAGTTATGACTGTTACCAGAAGATGATGTAGTTACATCGAAACCGGTCGTATTAAAAATTTTATTTAGTGGAAAATTGCCAATTTTAATTAATCATGATATTCCACCATATCACACCCGAAACGTCTCTTTTTACCAAAAATAAGAGTCAAAATACACTAGTATACTATTACAACTGCCTTAAAAACATGAAATTATTTAGATAGACTTATGTCCTGTATTTTCCCTGATCTCATTTGGACTAACAATCATTAATGACGACTTTCAAATGAAGATTATATAATTGTAACTTTTTAAAAATTAAGCAGTATAATTGGTGCAAATTTTGAATTCATTCAGGCAATACAACATATTTTAATCAGAATATTTAGTGTATACATTAAAATATACACTCTAGGTGTGATCCTTGAAAACAACTGTATGTACGTTAAGAATGATTTTATGTGTGCATAGAGAGACCATGTAAAATTAAAGTCAAACAACATAACACGAGTGGTTAGAATGATCAAAGATACCACACAAACATGTAGGTGCTATTTTAGAGCTTTCAGTTAAAGAAGAGCCTATTTCCTCTTTCATCATTCTAACTACTTTTTTACTCAGAAACACACAAATGGATATTTGAAGATTAATATCTTATTATTTGAAGGACAGTAATAAAATAGTGAAAAATGATACCCATATTCATACCTTTGTACTGTAATATTTAAATGTTAAATATAGATATCTTCACTTCAGGTGTAATGGTCATTCGTTATGTATTTATAGGGCTGGAAATGAAAAAAAAGTCAAATAAATAAATCTCAATTGATGCTTTCATTTAGCCAAAAAAGAAAAATAAATAATAGAAAAGAAAATGAAGGTATCACATGCACTAGTAATGAAATTCACTAAATGCTTGGATTTTCAAAAAGTAAATTTTCATCACGAGTCTTCTTTCCTGCCATACATACCTGCCTTTCCTGCCATGTAGTGACACTAAACCAAATGTAAGAATGGTACTGGTGAGATGAAAATTCATTGAATCAACCAACCACAGTGATCTAGCCTTGGAGTAGTTTAATAGGCGAGGGTCTACCTAATACTGAGCCCAACTGTGTGTAAAATTCATGTATTTAGAATAGAGGGTGCCAGTTTGTTATTCCCTGTGCCACTTATGGTTTATCATGAAGATCTGATACCCAAAAGATCACAGAGCTTTTGTGAAGCCGAGGGTGTTCAGGGGCATTCAAAATTGAACCCAGGCCCTCTGGTGAGTAACCCAGTACTCCTACCAAACTATATATACATAATTTAATTTAATATAATAATGCCAGGATGCATAAGAGTAAATCAAATTTGATAAAAATATTGATTATATTCAGAAAGCTGCTCCTCTGCAAGCACAAAAGGTCAATGTTGTTGAATATGTTTACGTTCAGCGCTATTGAATCAGCTATGCATAAGTTAGACATATAAGATATGGCCAAAGCTACCAGAGAATCTAAGAAATGTAAACACAATACAAGAAATGCTCCTTCTATGTAAATATACTAAATGGTCTGTAATTGTGCAACTGGGAAAATGTGGCTGAATGTTAAAATACAGAAACACCCACCTAAGATTCTATAGAGCTGACTGAATGACATCTGCACTTAAAGCAAGGAAGCATTACGAATGAGATGTAACAACACCAATTTTTAACCTTGCAAAATAATATGGTTTGCCAATTCTTTAAAGGACACATAAAAAAGCTTTCGATCAGGAACAAAAATACACTTTACTCTGTGTTCCCCAACTAATCAATATTTTTACATTAGTAGCAAATCACTAATAAATATACAAGGAAGTTTAGTGAAATGATGTGTAAGTCATAGTTTGATTCAATTCCATTTACCCTGAAACCAAGTGAGAGCTTGCTCCCTGAAGGCAAATTGTAGAACAGAGCATTGCTGATAATCACTTTTTTTGACAGGGACATGTCAGACAGCCATGAATCAACCGTATCTGAATTCTTCACAGGTTCCCAAAAAGGCTCCTTTTCATCTTAGTTATTGTTGCCCAACTTGCCTAGCATGATAAATTAGAGTTTCCATATTTGACAGGTCAACAATCTATTTCAGGGAAATTTTTAAGCAGTTTTTCTTAGCATGGTTTGAGTCTAGTCTACCCATTACTTCCTTGCCTGTCCATGAGTTCAGTTGCTTCACATACTACACCTACCTCGAGGAAACAATTGGCAATGGCCTCTCCTCTACTTTAATGCCTAAGCTGATTTTAAGCATTATAATGCTTCAAGCTCCTGTATTCTTTGCCTTATTTTTAAATTTGGACAATTCATCTGGCTCAAGTAAAGCTGAAATATGGACTACTGGTTATTATGCTACACAACTTTTGTGTGCACCTTTTCCAGTTGGAGCTATCCAAGTTCGACGCATTTCAATTAGACTTCTTAGCATAGGGCAGTTCTAAATGATAATGAAAAACTGTGTTTGCTTACCCCATATTATTATTGAGTTCACACATCTAAACAATCTTCCCAAAAGGGAGATATATGCCACTGAAATGCTAAAAATGAGGAAAAAATGAGAAAAAAAATGCTAACATAGAGGGCAATAATTAACAAATGATGAATAAAAGATGTTGCATGAAAATATCATATGGTCCACTTTTCATAAATTTTAAATAGTTGTTTATTTGTTGGTATTTTGATATGCATTTACTCATTCATCTATTGATTTTAAAACATTGCATGAATTAAAATTAAAACTTCAAAAGTTGAATACGATCTTTTCTGAACTTTAGTTTACTCTTTGTCTAAATGTCATGAAAAACTAACGTGTAGAGCTAAAAAAATCATAGAATTGTGCAAAACTTTAATTTACTCTTTCTTTTAAACTGGTAAATGGCAGAGTAGGCTCCTGATATTCTTATAACATTTTGATTTCCAGTTGATCATAACTTCAATTCATCCATACCATATGACTTTTTGCATGGTTGTGCAGTTAATTTGAAAATTTTCTCTGCCTAAATTCAGCTGCTTCATATCACAAAACCCTTAGGTTTCAACCAGTGGCAGGATAATGGGAGTTGGAAAATTCAACTGGGTTTCTGGTGTAATGTTTCCATATTTATTGCTATCTACACTAAGTAGTTTAGGTTACTGCCTAATTCAACGTGTAATTGCTAGGTGATTTCCAACGCCTTTTACTTGTAACTGGCCTATAGTGAAATTGATTGAATCATCTTGCTAGATGGGGACTTTCAACTTGGATCCATCCCATACCATTATGTTCACTCTGTCTTGTTTTCTTTGATGATGACCCACAGACGGTTAGATTTTCCTCAGCACCTTCACTGTCCTAAATTTCTTAATTGATGAAGTGGAAGATCCATGGAGATCACTAACTGTTAGTGAGCAATGCTTACTAACAGTAGTGATCAGCCTTTTAGTTATATTTCAGCCTTTTAGACATATTTCACCACAGCTCACCTTCACAAGGTTTTGGGAACATTTTAGAATAAAAGGAACTTAATTTGTAACCTATTGCACATTTTATAATAAACATAAAAGTAATTGTTACCAGATATGCGAATAAGAATAAATGCAGTGGGGTTGTAAAGTATAGTATGATAATGCAGATAGCATGAGCTAAGATCGACAGACTTGGCTATCAACTGGAAGCATTACCAATATTAAGTTAAACTCTGCTTCCATTTCCGCTACAAAAATGATTTTAATGTAAATGGATACAGAGTTACTTTCAACTAATATAGTATGATCTATTTCTCTTCACCTTCTGCCAACTGAAGTGAGCACACGAACTGTTAGTGCCGGTTCAAAATTCAACAGGAACGGAAACATGATCTTAAGGACAAATTATTTTTCTGAGAACTGAAAAATAGTTCATGTTAAGCAAGAGAGAGTATTAAGCAGCAGTTTCAATGTAGTACATCATGTAAGATGGAGCTTTGCACTGGTTCAACCGTTTCCAGTAAAACTGACTTAAACAACAAGTTGCATCAACTTCAAAGCCGTCATATGCTGTAATTAAATACTCATTCTATGAAAGAGTTGAAGGTTCTATGAATAGATGATGGAGAGAGACAAATGGAGAATACTGTAAGTCATGATTTTTGTAGACCATTATCTACTTTTGGGGTCATCGGTGAATCCTTAGAATTAAGATAACTGGGTGGTTGTATCCTGAAAATTGAGAGAACTCACGTGTGTGAATGAAAACAGATTATTGACTATTGACTTGAAAAGTTTTGCAGATTTTTGTTTCAACAGCAGATCTACAGAGAAAGTAGGTTAAAAGAAAGGTTAGAGCACAGAAGCAGTTATGAGTAAAATTTGAATAGCCACAAGACAACAGCACAAGAAGGCAGCATGAATGCATATTGACGGAGAAGCAACACCTAACTTAGGAGGAATAAAATGAATACATGGAAAAAAAGTATTATGACGCTTGCGGAAGTTTGACATGATGATAGTTCAAAATGATAGTTGAAATCACTGTAAATCCCATATGTGAAAAAGGTGTGGTAAGGATAATGAAGGGTGATGCTGTTTGGAAGGAAGAAGTGAAAGATTCTGTAAGTGCAAAGGAAGAGGTAGTATTGCAGGCGATGTAAGAAACTCAGAACATAGCATAGACGTTTAAAAAGTGAAAAAGATTGAGGGTTAAAAAAGTCATTGAGAAACTAATGGGAAAATGCAAATGGGAAATAAATAAGAATGGAAATGATTTGCAAATGTAACAAGGAACCATTTGGGAAATGGGTTATGTCATTTAAAAAAAAGGATAAATGCAATGAAGAAAAAGAATTGTGATAGTCTGACATGATTTCCAAACTCAAGACCAGGAGGAAGTATTTTGATGATTAATATAATACTTGTAGGAGCATGAAATATAAAAATGAGCCAATTTACATATTTACATGCTACTACACGTATTTATTTATACTTCACGCAACTAAATATTTTCAATATTAATATGGTAAAAATGAATGATGGGAGATTGACATAAGTAAAAATCACATTGTCATATCTATGAGAATTTTGAAAATGGAAAAGATGTAGGTGTAGATGGTATATCTGTTGAAAAGCTTACATGAGGGAGTATAAAATTTATTACTGGCATTTGTGAATTGTTTAACTTATGCTTACGAAATTATCTGTTGCAAATAACCAGCAGAGAGCAACAATAGTACCTTCCAACAGCAGGAAGTGGAGCAAATGGTCAGATTTATATTGAAGGAACTGTGTGTTTTGATGACCCATAGAACTGAAATGGTGGGAGCAATAGTATTTGGCATGGTCACCCATTAAATATAATTAGTAGAAGTAAAACCTAAACTTGAGAACTTGGTACCCTTTGTTGGGTAAGTGATCATCATTCAGGTGAGCAAGTAGTCATTGGGAGGAAGAAATATACAGGATTATTATTAGGTAATCTACCGGTTAAGGTAGGTTTTTGGATGGACACAACTATCAAGTAAACATTTTGTGACTCCCCACCTAGCAAACTAATCTATATCAGGTCCCTCTTCATCTCGGTGTACTCCTTTCCTCCCTTCATCCCGTCCAACAACCCTATCCTGTTCCTACCCTTACCTCGCTTGCCCAACATTCTCCCCTCTATTACCCTCTTCAACATTCCACTACCGCTCAATACGCCTTTCATCCATTTTTCCTGCCTCCATAGGATTTCTCTCAACAAACCCCTCTCCTCCCCCACCATTTCTAGTAATTCCTCATTTGTTTTCCTTTCGGTCCATTTCACCTTCTCCATTCTTCTTCACACCCACATTTCAAAAGCCTCCAATCTACGTCTATCCTCCTGCTTCAGCGACCATGTTTCCGCACCGTACATAGCTACGCTCCATATCAGAGTTTTTACGAGTCTTGTCTTAACATCCCTACTCAACATCCCCGTCATCAACTCCCTCCTCCTTGAGAAAGCCTCCTTGCCTAGCGCAATTCTTCTCCTTACGTCCCTACCACTTTGACCGTGTTGGTCCAAAACACTTCCGAGATATGTAAACTGTTCTACCTGCTCTATTTTTTCCCCGCCTATTTTAATATTTAGCTTAGCCTTTTTCTTTCTGGAAAATCGCATAACCTTTGTTTTATTAATATTGATTCTCATCCCATATTTATCGCACTGAACCTCCAATTCACTCAACAATGCTTGCAACCCCTTGGCTGACTGAGCAACTAATGCTTGGTCATCAGCAAACCTAACCGATTTTACGAATTCCCCTCCGACTTTCATTCCTACCTCCAGTTCTTCCCATGCTTCTTTAATCATTTCCTCTACATATACGTTGAACAGTACCGGTGACAATGAACAACCCTGCCTTACACCTCTTCCTAACACTGCCCATCCGGACTCTCCGTTCCCCACCCGCACCTGAGCAGTCTGAGACATGTACAGGTTACGGATCAGTCTCCTGTCCCTCCAATCCATTCCTATTTTCTGCAATACACGCATTAATTTTTCCCAAAAATTTATTATATATTATTTATTTTATACAGGATATATCATCAATTATTAAAGGTAATCTACCAGTTAAGGTAGATTTTGGATGGACACAAAAATCAAATGAATCTCTTGACTCTCCTAAGAAAATAAAACCCAATATCCTACTCTACAACAAAGTCCCTCTTTACATCCATATAATTCCTTCCTCCCGTCCAACATCCTTATCCTATTCCTGGCCCTTCTTTGCTTGCCTAATATTCTCCCCTTTATCTTCAGCATCCCATTGCCAATAAATATGTTTTGTATCCATTTTTCCTCTCTCCTTATGATTTCTCCCATCAATCCCTTATCTTCACTACCATTCCTAGCACGCCGTCATTTGTTTTTCTTTCCATTCACTTCACCTTCTTCACACCCAAAATCCAAAAGCCTCCAATCTATGCCCATTATCCTGCTTCAATGACCATGTTTCCAAGCTGTACATAACTACCCTCCATATCAAAGTTTCAACAAGCATTTTCTTAACATCCTTACTCAATGTTCCGGTCATAAACTCTCTCCTACTAGTGAAAGCTTCTTTGCCTAGTGGAATTATTATCCTTATTTCCCTACTTCTTTGATCATTTTGGTTCAAAACACTTCCATTTCTCTCTGCACCATTTGCAACTCTTTGGCTGACTGAAAAACCAAAGCTCGGTCATCAGCAAACCTAATTGATTTTATGAATTCCCCGTCTACTTTCATTCCTACCTCCAGTTCTTCCCATGCTTCTTTACTCATTCCTCCACATATTCGTTAAACAGTACTGGTGATAATGAACAACTCTATATTACTCCTCTTCCTTACACTGCCCATCTGGATTCTCCATCCCACACTCGCACCAGAGCAGTCTAATACATACAAAGGTTGTGGATTAATCTCCTACCCTTCCAATCAATCACTCTTTTCTGCCATATACTTACTTACGTTATAGTAGCATTACTCAATTGATGTGTCAGTTTACGGGGATGTGTAACATGGACCCCTCTTATGAAAGACAAGGAAAAAATATCAACCTCTGAGAAGGGTTTGAAGGGAAAGGTAAAACATCTAATTAGGTAACATTTGACAAAATCTAGGCAGTGCACTTTCCTTCCCACTTTAAATGTGAAACTGGTCACATTTTATTATCAGGCCAAAATTATTTGCCACAAAAAGTAGTTTTGCAGAAAGTATTTCACATGAACACGGATCATTAAATAATAGCATTATTTAAGGGACAAAAAAAATTAATATGAATTTGTTCACCTATGTTATAGATTGAAAGATACTGAAACTTATATCCAGGCAAGAAAATGTGAGGGAGACTTGTATTCTCTCATAAATGGTCAACTTCCATGAGTAAGATGACAGCAATAGTCATAAAATGGAAGTAACCTCAGTTTGAAAGATTGGACATTGAACATTAGACAATGCAACAATTTCAGAGTGTAAAAATCATTCACCTTGGACCGGGATTGGAAGACAAAATTCAAAACAATTCCATGTGTTGAGCATAGTGAGGGAATGCATACCACTTTAAGAAGATGATGAGTGACAGTATATTACTATTTTTAATTTGGATGGGATTGAGTTAAAATAATGTAAATTATAATAAATTCCATTTATAATTTGAGTCTCACATAGAGTACCAGCACAATTGCAGTTGCTCAAGAGCCTACTAGCATCACTTTCCTTTTAACTAAGCAGCTGGCTAATGGTAAGACTAGAAAAAGCTAAAACAAAACTTAGTAACTCCACATAAAAATTAAGCTTTATTGCGACCCAGGTTTCACTGCAGTGCAGGATCTTCCGCATTAAACCTAGGTCGCAATAAAGCTTATTTTTCATGTGGAGTTACCAAGTTTTGTTCTAACACTAATCATTATGGAACAATTCCACAAGTGCATGAAAATATTCATTACTAAAAAAAGCCTTATTCTTAATATGTCTTATGGAAAAACTTTCACACTCTAAAACTGGTGACTATCCATGGATACCTATAAATATTTGGTGGTATATGTAATAATCAGTGACTGGCTGATACGAGATGGCTCATATATGACTTCAGAGACCAGTCTTGGTTTCTAACTGAAAATGCACAAATCACAAGTACACCACTACTAATTCTTCCAGTATAATTTTATAACTACTTAGGAATTATGCATTATGAATGAATATTTCTATGGGAATCCAGAAAAAATAGAATAATGTCTTCAAAAAAAGTATTTCACAGATGAGAAGGATAAAGTTTAAACAAGGAATAATGTGTTTTTTTGGCAGAATGGATGGTGCCATAAGATTTTTAATAAACTTGAATGAGTTTATAAATTAGGCATCAAGAAATTTAATTCCACCTTATTTCTCGAGACCAGGGTTTGTCAACTTTCTACTCTTCCATGTGGAGTGATAATTTGTAGTTATAAGTGGTTATCATAATATATTATGTGTGCAAGACAACCAGCCTGGTTTAGTGAACATGAATGAACATTTTACATTCCTAATGAACGCATTCCTTCAAATTCATGGGAACATCACATGACACAGGGACACGTCTTTTTGCATGTACACAGGAGAGGGAATCCTCTTATTGTCATATGTAGAATGAAGTCTACATTGACAGAGTGGTCACAATCTTGGGGACACTTTTGACTACGTGCGTTGAATTGCTGTAACCAAAATTTTGCTTACATTGTTTTAAAATGAGATTAGTATGATGTCACTTCTTTACTTAAATCTTTTTTCTTGCATTTTAAAAATCCTTTTGAGAGATACTAATATTTTCATTGTTCAATACAGGCAATACCTGTAACTATCATTTTCCCTAATTTCCCCTTACAGATGTAAGATGTAGCAAACATCTATCACAAAATACTTTGCACATTGAGGGTTATTTTCAATTCATTATTTGGAATTAATTCTGGGGTTACTGTTGATGCAAAAACAGCCACATGAGGGAAAAGGAAGATTGTTATTACCTAATGTCGGAAAATAGAGGGTCAAACACCATCTGATGTAATCATTATATTATATATGGATAGCCCTATAACATAGAACATCCAGTGCGTACAGAGTATTGCTTTATAATGACCCTGGTTTCAAAATAATTATCATTTTAGAGTGATTGACAGACTCCAATCCTATATGCTGTTCTTCATGTGAATTTATCACTTGGTGGTCAATTTTACAGTAAAACTTAAAGAGTATTATTCACTAACCAATCAAAGCTTAAAAATATAACTGGTTCACCAATATTTATAGTCATGCAAAATGACTGAATATATCCTGGCCTACTCGTTTGGATGTGCCACTGCTACATCTGTACGTATCTTAGTAGCTGTACACATCTATATTTCTCAGGTGTATTCTTGAGATTACAAAAGATGCTGAAATACTATCCTTCATATATATCCTCATTTCACTGTTATGCTGTGTGATCTTTTCTGCAGGACAATTATGTAAGCGCATTCCTACATAGAAAACATAGATGTTTTAATTTCAGAATTTGAACAAGAATATGAAGATTAGCAGTATATCAGTTTTGACATGAGCATTATGCAGTATCTTTAAGGGCCACACAACAAGACTATACTCATTTATTTTCTGTATCTTACTTTCATCAAGCTGGATGTTCTTAGAGTCAAAAGATTCCCAGATTATAACACAATTGGGCCAACACCCAACATTAAAACTTTCTTTGATAATCATAAAAGAGACATCACTCTCATGCAAAATGTTGACAAAAATACTGATTTCACAGATTTTATAATCAATTGAATTGAATTTGTACTCTCTTCACAACAACAGAACATTGTTTTCACATATTTCATAATGAATTGAATTTGTACTCTTCACAACAACAGAACTTTGATCAACTTACAAAGTTCACCATCATATAGTCACTAGCAACTCAAAGGAGATGCAGAAATTTACATTTGTTTGCACATAAAAATGTCTAGCACCAAGAGTATTCCTGCATAGGTACATTTTTCACCAATATATTCAGATAATACATGTGCTTTAGCCCACAAAGTCTTCCTCTGGGATACTAATGAAATATTTCTTCACAGAAATGCATGCTTAACTGACACTCACACAGCCCAACTTGCACAAGGAGCACTGTCCAAAGGAATTATTAAGCTGGAGTACAGAGCTATGCCATCAATATTTCCCACGCAAGTGCTACATACTTAAGGAAGAGCAAAATACAAGAAAATTGTAACACTATTTCCAGTATATGCTCAAATATTCAGATATTTTTTGATCAAATAACAAATAGCTCTGATAATTTGTTCAAACAGGTTACATATACAAATAAAATATTATTTCTATTGTGACAGAAAGAGCACTGCTTTTTAACAGCAATAATACACAGAGGTGTCCCAATTAACATAAAATTAAACACGTTGACACAAAATATATATGTATGCATTTAAATAACACAATCATAATAATATTTTCCCCAGAACAGTGATAAATTGAAAAAGTACACCAATTTTCAAGATGTAACCAATGCATAAGCAAATATAGGTTTAAATAGTTATTAATTTTTAAGAATTGAAATGAAATTCCACATGCACATATTGAGCAACTTTTTCCACAATCATATGCATGGAGCAAATTAATTAATTTTACTTTGACAAATTAGCTCTGCGTGTTCCATTTCATGGAGCCTTGGCACAGTAAATTCAGGAACACGTTAAAAATTTATGTTACAAAAGACTTTCAAAGTCTATTGGCATAAAAATATAGTTTTTCCACAATGCACTAAATGGTTATTAAAAAAACACTTTTAGACACTCACAGAGGTATCTAATGGCTAGTGGTGCTCTTTTTAATTTACAACACCCAAATAAAGCTTTTTCTTAAACAGCTCAGTCTGAGACAAAGTTTTGTTCACCGCTATTGTAATCAATTTCAAGAAAACAAGAAATCACTGTTCAATAAGAAAATAATAATATCTCACCACAACAGTCATTATATACTGCATTTGATTTAGTTTAGCTTGCAGTCTCACCCAACACTAAAATACCCCTATGTGAGGATAATATAGAAGAGGAATGATAAGGTAATGGAGGGAACTGTGGGTATGTTCAGATGCAGAAGAATGTTATGGCATATTTAGTGATGCATCTAGCACACCACTGCACTCTAATGGGTGGGAGGTGAGACTTGGCAAATTCCACACATTCCACTTGTTCTTGAAGTTTACCTGGGATCCTAATGTTCTTGATCACCATTTATTAGGGGAGATTCAATATTTCACTTCACAAGAGATTCAACAGACACTGCATTTGAATTTACCCAGTTGAGTGAAAAATAAATCCAGGAGGATATATTAAACCACGCAAAGTCACATGTCGATTATCCATCAATGATAACTCAGAAATGAAAAATTTATTCAACACAATAGTTGCAGATGTGAAAATGTTATGGTATTATACTTCAAAAATAAAAGATGAGAGCCATTTCTTACCTCAAAGCTATGACTATTATAAAAATTAAGCAGTATTTGATAAAATGTGAGGATGATATAATATTTTTGGTACACTCAATACAGAAATCTATTGCTTTAATTCGATTATCAGGGAGAACTTCATTAGCACGTTTCTTCAAATTTAAAAGATATAGGTAATTCAAAAAGAATATCATGCAAAGAAATAATGATACACCAGAAGAGGCAGAACAATGTAATGATAGTCAAGTTAGATAAGAGAGACAAGCAAAAAATGGAAATAATGAGAGGCACATGCAGAGTCAACACTTCAATTATATTAATGACAATGGATATTTGAGTGGTTTGTTCTCACTATGATGATACTATACTAATTAAATATGGAATTTAAGGAATCGAGATGGTGCAGTGGCTACCATACTGGCTTACCACCTGAACCTGTGTTTGAATCCTGGAGACTGCTGATCTTTTTCAAGGGTACCCCGATCCCTACTTAAAGGACTTTGTGGAGAGCACTTTGAGTAACACCATCTGTCGGATGGGACGTTAAGCTGCAGACCCCTTGGTGCCTTTCATTAAGAGTAGGCTAATCCAATGCCGGGTTTCTTTCCACCCTTCCTCCTTTCGCATTCATCTCTAATAGCACAAGTGACCTTAGCTGTTGATCATTAACCCTAAAACTACTACTAAATATGGAATTTGGTCATGACCATTTCCCCTGAAGACTTTTAATTTACTAAAAACATTGACAAATGTAATTTTTTGGCAAACCCTATTCAATTTCATAGAAAATGTTAAACTTTGAATGAGTAAAAGCTGCAATCTTCTATATTTTAAGAGGTATTAAATGCATAGAAAATAGTAAACAGCTATTAAAAACTAAAGAGCTCATATTACTAAATGGGCTCTTGTTAGTATAGTAGCATGTAACTGATGACTTCTTCAAACACAGGTATTTTAAGGAAAAACCAAAGCCTACAGCATTCTTACAAACTGAGTTGGAATGCCTAATATAAAACAAATATGCAGTTTTGTTTACAATGTTACTTGTTAACTGTTGCTAGAGCTTCTACAAAATCTCTTCACATTTCATTAAGAGTGGTGACCTCCCAATTATCAGGTACATATAAACTCTAGGTAGAACTAAACTCTTGGGCCTGGGCATGTGGGAATTCTCAATGGCACATCTCAAGGGGCCACAAAAAGTATTCCCAAACAAATACTCTTGAATTTTGACTGATTCTTTCAGTCATAAACAGACCATTTGATCAGTTACTACAAAGGAATTGAGTGGTGCGGTGATTAAGCAAATGAATTTCACATTTTAAAACCCTCAGAAGCTAAGGCAATGCCACACAAAAACAAGAAAACTTTATGGCACCAAAAGATCCATAGTTACAATCTCTGCATTAGTAGCCGACTCACCTAATTTGGCAAGCATAACACCAACTATTAACAGGGTCAACTCCTGCTTTAGGGGTGAATTTTTTCTCTATTGTAATCACTTTTCTCAAAATACTACATTAATACTACGCCTGATGTCAGTACCTACATTTCATGCTGTATGGGAGAATATTTTCGGCTAAGATAAGTAACCTTATAAAGTGCATCAAATAAAAATATATGGTAGATATAATAATAATCTTGGGAAAAATGACTGAAAAAACAATTAAAAAACACCATTACTGAGTATTATTAGGTAATTTTACCAGGTAATGGTTGTTTCAATATAATAGCCCTGGTTACAAGGCACGTAACAGCTGATGTTTTACTGAATCATGTTTAGGATTCTTAAAGCTATTTCTCATCAACACTGGCTTTATTGAAAAGGTTGACAACCGTCTTTTAATCATTACTACGCAGCACACTTTGTAGAAATTAAATAAAAAAGGACACACCTCGTGGAAAATATGCATACGATGAAATAAGCTTTTATTACTCTTTTAAGCTGGTCATTTTCCACTAAAACTCGGAATTGAAAAAATAAAATAAGCTGGAAACACTGACAATAGTCATGTATGGTGAAAGTGACCAATATTGGAGTTAAAAAAAATATTTGTATAGTAGGTAGTTTGGAATTATAAAAATTTCTTTATTTTTAGAGAAGAAATCACACCACCCTCCCGATTTCTAGAAGAAAAGACTAATCAAACAGGAAAGTGAACATATCCGAGAACCCTAACTGTAATTCAACTTCTACAATGTAAGCTGATCCTCACTTCTAGCAAATGCAAGGAACATAAATATTTTAAAGGCCTGTTGCAAAAAAGGGCCATCATAAATCACAGGCAAGATTCCTGCAGATTTTTAGCTCATAATTAAATTGACAGTATTAATATCTAAAATCACAGCCAAATTCTAGAAAACAGCAATTTGACTGTATCAAAAAGTGTTTACCTTATCAATACGTAACAACACTAATGAAGTGTCAAATAAAAAATTTGACAAACCTTGATTTGTACAATTTATTTTGTGTTCATTGCTTAGCAGCAAATTGGATTCTTATTGGCTAACATTAAAGTGCATAATTTACTAGTAATTTAAATTTCTTATTACTGTTTACAGAGGTATGTATGTAGTTTCTTCTCATGTCTTTCTTTTGAAAGACTTCTTTCGAAAAAAAAATTCACCGATGTTACATGAGTGTACTATTCATACATACACTCTTCAAAGAGAACCTTTTTCTGAACTTTAGACAAGGTCGAATGAGATTATCTTAAATTAAAAGCATTATTAATGATGGCACACAGCCATTAAAATGAGTAGAATTGTCGTAGTGTGTACATCCATTACTTGATGCTGCTTTATCATTTACCTAATTAACCAATAATCATTTTTATAATCACATCGATAACATATTTTTTGGATGCCGTTGATGTATAAAATTGTTTTGGGTGTCTTAATGGCTATCTCTGACTTTCTGGGCTTAACTAGGGTGTGACTGATAATAAGTTGTTTTGATGCCAGTTTAAGTATACTTTTGAAACTAAAACTTTGATTTAAATCTTGAAGTATAAGCCAAAGACAAGAAAATGAATTCCTGAATTTATGACAAAGTTATACAAATAAATATAATTTATTTATGATAAAAACATTGACACATAATTGAACAAGTGAAAACATTATAAACGTATGTATATAAATCAATATGATCCCGAACAAGAAGCAAACAAATACATAAATGCTTTGAGATTCACTGTTAACAAAAGTCAATTGACTAGAGCAGAATTGGACCCTTGACCTCTCAGTTGTTGGCCAGGAGTACAGCCTATAAGTTGCCCCACCAAGCCACCACCACAGGATAGCAGGTAGTGGAAGTGCCTAAATGCACCCCACTGGAAACTGGGACATTAAGATACTTGAATCCTGGTCAAGTCGAATAATTTTTTTCAAAATGAATCTCCAATCATTTGTGTATTAACTTCAGCTGTGCACGTGACTTCGAACAACTTTGTGATATTTTATTAAGTATTATTGTTTTGATTTTTACGCTTAAATATATGACTTTGAATTCACTTTATTCTGTGACCCAATTAAATGGCAAAGGCCAGCTTTCATCATATTAAAATACATAAAATCATTTAACTAGCACAAAAACACAAAAGATAATATTGAATTTCCCTGACATTGCAATCATCATAGCAAATATGTAAGCATCACAAAAATGTTTTGCTAAAATTTCATGAAATATCATATCTCAATCTCAGTTTGTTTCGCATTGTGAAAAAGAAACAAGACACTTTCTCCTGCCCTGACTCACCAGATGCTCGGCAGATATGAACTGTTACCTACTCTGGCTATTTATTTCACCACTTTTATTGTGGTGATATTGACACTTTATAGCCCTTTCTGACTTCAGAAACTACAAAACTAAATTGAATTGGTCATAAACTACTCAAATTGCGAGTGTTACATACTCTATCACTTTCCCACAAAATTAAGGACAGAAAAATAGCAAAAATGAAGGGCTTGGGATGGAAATGCACACTGACAGAAATATAATGAAAAATATGTAAGTAATTCAATTGTTAAAATATATTGATTGGTCTTAATGATGAAACAGGGTTTCTTTCATGTTTGTAATTTACTTGAAAACAGGAGCATTTATCAAAACATTCATGAAATAACAGTCCTCATGCTGTTACAAAACTGAAAAAAAATTGTTTACTTCTCACAACAAGGGAACAGTCATTTCTATGGTTAGGAAATGGCTAATACTTTCATATTATTTGAATGTGTGGTAAATCGATTGATTGGTCATTTAACTGAGAGCAAAAGGTGGAGGAAAGAGTCTGATACAATCTGTCAAGGAGAACAGTTGTATCAATAAACTATCATCTGTCCATGTTTTAGAACACATACAAAAATCTATTATTTATGAGAAGCTCTCACACCCCAATGCCCAAGCCTGTCGAGGTTTTGTATTTAGCATACTTCATGGGATATTTGACTCAATTGCCAATGATCAGGAATACTACAAAAAATAGCAATATCTTAGAAACACTATTATGGAATCTTTATTTTAGACTTGTTAAAATGGATGTACTTTGGTCTTTGCAAATGAGAAAAGTTGTGTTTTTAGAATCTTTTACTCCCAGTAAACAACTTTAGTCTTTAACTGATGGGTTCACACTACTCCAGCAACAACTATTTGTATGATTTTCAGGGAAAAGGGTAGTCTAAGTAAATAATTCAAATTGTGAAGTTTTAATATGATGTATAAACTTACTGTATCAAATAAAATTAGCATTCCAAGTAGTGCAGTAAACATACAGTAATGATTTCCAGGATTTTCTAGTCCACTAAATAATAATACTATTAGTAGCAGTAACAAGTCATAACATCCACTTTAATATAATCAGTAATTGGTACCAGCCTCTGGAAGTTTTAAATTATGAATGTTACTTCCAACATTAAATCTTTCCTACCTATTTTAAGCACAAACTGGAATGCTGGATTGAGTTGAAATGGATTATCAGGAACAAATCTAGTGGTCAAATTCTGGATATTCTTACAAAAACTTGGAAGTTAATGAGAGATTAAAGCACACTAGTACTGATTTAAAATTTCAAAATTACCCTATCAACTTTAATATGGAGTATTGTTTTGCATGACTCAGAGACATGATTGTTGAGGGAAGCAGATAAGCATAGATTGGAGACTTTTAAGCTGCAGGTGTGAAGGAAGATGGAGAAAATAGAATGAATGTAAAGAACAACCAATGTTGCAGTTCTTGGCATGGTAGGGAAAGAGAGATGGCTGTTGAAGAAATTTGAAAAAGGCAGGGCAAGTGGATTCAGAAGATACTGAGGGCAAATGGACAGTAACACAGTACTGGACTGAAGACAGTAATAGAGGGCATAATGATGGGAAAGTAAGGTAGAGGGAGGAAAAGAATAAGTTATTATAGCATGTATTTTGTTGCCCAAGTAAATTTATGTTCCTAAGGACCTAAGCATACAGTAGTATGCCATACAAGGGTCCATCATAAACCTACCATAGTCTAGTACCCTATGGTTAATAGTTATCTCTACCAAGCCACCTATTGACCTTCTTATTCTCCGCCTATCATTTATTGGGATTGATCCTCTACACAACATAACCATGGTTTTTACTAAGATTTTTTCCAGGGTTACAGGAAACTTTCATCCCTTTTTTATTCTTAATTTTGTTTATACTGACACAGTAAAATTGCAAAATATGAAGTTGGATTCTTTTAACTTTTTGCACATAAATGTTGGTAATGTGAAAAAATGCTCTGCTTAAACAATAATGAAAATGCTCATAGTAAGAGTCACTTAGTTCCGTCAGATCTCAATGATTTATTTCAGTGCTAACAATGGACAAACAAAAGCCTGGTGATAATGGTTTAAGCATTCATGGTAGAGGCAAACAAATTAGCTTCGACTCATCCAACCTCATCTATTTAGCATGGATCCTGTTGAAATCTTTTGAACCTGACTTACTTTATTTTATCAGTGAGAGATGATCATTAAGTAGGGCTTTAAAATCAATGCAACCATTTCAGAGAGTAAAAATCATTCGCCTTGACCGGGATCCCGGTCAAGGCGAATGATTTTTACTCTCTGAAATGGTTGCATTATAATGCACACATAGCGGGTTACTCCGTTAAAGTTACTGTTACAGTTTCTTGAAATTTACTTTAAAATCAACCTTACACAGGCACTCAGTAATAAGTAAACTGCAGCCTAAATTGGTCTTCTGGTAACTATGCTGCAAATGAGCTTTCAGTAGACTCCCAACTACTAAAATGTTGCCCTGGGATATGCTTGTGTTACAGAGGAAAGTAGAGTAATGTATGCAATAGATTGAATGGTCCCAATTCAGATACAAGTCTATTCATATGTGCTATATAATCACATATCACACTCGGGCTGATTGGTACAGCTTCCCACTTGCATGTTACCTACTCATCTGTCATCAGCATAGCAATCTGAATTCTAATGTTATTGCTGCATAAAATGTTTTATAAATCATTATGCAAACTTTCATTTTTTTAAGTTGTGGCATACGTCATACAAATAATCTGTATGCAGCCTACATATTGTCTGCATGGTCACTCTCTGACAACTTTCGCATTTTTATTGTATTTATCTTTTATTTAAGTAGAAAAATGACTTCAGTGATGTCATTTTCCTACTTAAATGAGATGCAGAATTGCACAAACTGTCACCTAGATGGAAATTATTTCATGTTGCTTGTAAACTACTCTGATATACTGGGAGCTGAAGGACAAAACTGTTTTATTACTGCCTTGCAATTATTAAAGGCAGTCATATAAAACTCTACCCGAGGAGCTTTCCAATAAGCTAGGAAACTTCTTCAGGATTGCACTTGTGGTAGGATGGGTTTGTTTTTTAATGCATTAGGGAGTCTTTAAAGTCAGTTTGCAAAATAACAAATAATTCTATTTGTTTAGTTTTAGGCTGAAACATCCTTTGAAGAGCTTAAAATATTAACTTCATAAACTAACTTTTTAAAAATGGTACCATTACATTTTCTGCAAAACACTTTAGAATGATTCGGGCCATTTATATTATGTACATGTATCTACAAAACACACTATTTTAGTATTTACTCAGATTTCTAATTTCAGGCCAAGGAGGGAAGTTAATTGTCAAAATGACGAATTATGATAACAGTAGCAGTCAACCCACTGTCACCAGGAGATTTTAGCTGATGCAAAAGGAATTAATAATTTAGAAACTAAATGAAACAGCAGATTAAAATAAAGCAAAACACATTCAATTCAGATCAATAGGAAAATTTCCTTGTCAGACATGCAGACAATATTATAATGCAAGTTTAACAGGAAAAGGTGCATGCTGTACATCAGTAAAGAAGAATATATGACCAAGGCTTGATGTTAATAAAAAGACATTAAATTATATCAGTTGATGACATTGTTTCAACACGTTAGTGAGCAGGAGGGTGCTTTTAAATCTGCTTTAATCCACTAAAATGCTTTTCAATCACTCATTTTATAAAAAGACAAATAACCAAACAAAGATTAAAAGTGATCTATATTGATTTTATAATCATTACAGATAATAATATTTAGAAACTTCATTAAATAAAAGGAACATAATACTTAAGGTCCAAATGACGTATCATATTTATACTTCAACCATCATTCTTAATGAAAAAAAATAATATGCTTATACAATAACTTCATGAATGCACACATTTTAATGACTAAATGCAGAGTAAATAAGCCATATGGTTTTCTAATTATTGCTACTTTCACCAGAAGAACCTGATAAATTATAGATTTTTTTATCACAGGTACATTCTCAACTAGGAGTCATCATCACTATGGGATTATCTCCTCTAGAACATATCATTGCCACAATTAATCAATTCACCCTTTGAGTCACAAAGTTAATGCTAAGCAGTAAAGGCATATAAATGACTTCATGTCATCAATGACAAATACATATTTTATGATAAAAATAATGTAGGGTCATTTTAGTACAAAAGGAAAATCCATCCCACTAAGCTAACTGGTGATAGCAATACTATTTATGCCAATGACTTATTGCATAATGTGATTTTGGGGAGTCCATATTAAAAATTTTTATACAAAATATGAGTTTGTGAAACTGTTGTGTGTTTTGTACTTGAATAGTGGAACATTTCCAAAATGAATTTTTGTACATATAGGACATTAATGTTGAAATTTCTTCTAGACCCATTATTATCTATTACATCAAATGGGATTTCACAATGACAAAATTAATGTTACCAACTTAAATTAATAAATGATGTGTGATGTTAATTTCATGTGCGTGGCAATTCAGTAACTAATTATGTTGATAAATAAGTTCTGTTTCATTGAGACCTACCCTCTTATTATGCTTTCTCATTCTTCAGCAAGGCTTAAGCTAATGGTAACTTTAACAAGTGGCACAATACCACACATTGCTTTTAAGGTAGTAAAAATAACATAACTGGTTGCTCGGTACTTACATAAAGACATTCTTTATGATAACTACATGTGGTTTTTAAAAACGTGCTAATAAGTTTCACTGAAATATTTTGCATAACAGCAATGTATCATATGAAAATAGACAATGAAATGCCTTCTCTATGCTCTGCTTAATGGGAGCTTGGAATTAGCCCATACCCATCATGAAGAAACACTTTAAAATTTTGGCTTAAGTTCACTATAATATTCAAGTTGTCAAACTAATGACTTGCAAATTTTAATAAATGCATTAAAACTATGGAAAAAAGGTTTTTGTTTTAGTTATATTTTACCACACATTCATCATAATCCATATTTATACATACTTTCAGACCACAGGTTTTTGTTAAACCATAACCTTTCAGTTGCTCTGATGAATGAGTATGAGTATATTTTTGAGTTCTAAAAATTGCCTAACAAAGTCCCTCATTTCATTTATGAACGGATAAGGACATTATGCTTTGCAGTGAGTCTAATTCTGAAGAGGGGAAGGCTTACACCATACTCCCATTAAACTGGGTATAGCATCTATTGAGATATTAAAAGAAAACATATTAGTTCTCTTTTAGTGAGTACAAAAATTTAAAAACCTCGCAATATAATCCTTAACAACCAAACTTAATATCAAAATTAGAAATAAGTTACTGATACAATTTATTGAAATGATCTATTGTCATAATGCTTATATTACAACCTGATGAATAATTAACAAGGCCAGATAATGCAGTTATCAAATTTTGCTAAGGCATTCTGGAATTATTGGAAAGTAATTCCATCCATGACAAAATAAATTTTCCACTCTCAAAATATTTACTGGCAAATGGTAAAAGAAAGGGGGCTATGTGACAGTCAGAATTTGAATAATAATGACAAATATATGGCATTACAAAAATAATGGGTTTTGAATCAGGAAAGGGTACGATAAGGTTACCACTTGACAACACTTGCAATAATATCATGCCAAAGAAATTTATCATTTTACTGAGTCAATGGAAGACATAAAAGGCCATCGTTGACTCTTTCAATAGAGCTTAAATTCAATAACACCTTCCAAAGACCCATAAAAGTGAGATTACTTCTATAAACTTAGCTGAACATATGATGGCAGTATGCAATTATGCTTGTGTTTACAATCAAATGGACCCAGGAATTAAGATTTGCACCAACATCTTGATCAATGCAGGCGAATCACAATATTATATTGAAAAATAATAGTATTGTCAAAATTTTAAAATTTTTCAACTGGAACTAGAAATGAGATATACTCCAGGGGAAGCATTGTGCAAATGGTGAGTTGCGAGGAAATTTTTACAATGCTCAAAACAAGTGACTATGAGAAAAACAAAAAGAAAAAACTCAGTCTTATTTTTGACCAGCACTAAATGTATGTACAGAGGCACAAGTTGCAGGTGGTGGGAGTGGTTGTGGTAGAAGGCAAAAATCTACGGGATCTAAGACACAAGTAAGCTTTATGCCTACAACATGTTTCCATTAATGCCACCCATATTCCCATATGCTTCACATTCATCTAACCCCCTCTTCCCAGACCACACACTGGTTCCAAACGGAGGGGGCCAAGGCAATCTATACCTCTATCACGTGCACACATCCCTCCTAATACCCTCCCACACCCCCCTCCGCTGCCACCATCATCATGACTGAGACACTTGACCCGACTGCCTGTAATCGGGGTCAGACAGGAGTCGGTACATACCGACCCTTCGCTCCGCTGAGTCCACTGTGCATGTAGGGTCCAATGTGGAGAAAAGAGAATGACTCAGTGAGAAATGACTCTTTTTATCAACATGATTATGCATGTTTTAATGCATCATCCAAAAGTCAAGATAAGGTTGACTATCAACACATAAAAAGTGTAGAGGAAGTTATTTCAATTACAAACAATTCAAAGGGTAAATAATTAGAGTAGATGAATGCATCATTATAAAGGTTTAAACGTTTAAAAAACTTGTGAAAATTTAAATGTCCTGTGACTTTGAAAGCACTCATTACAGACAGGCAAAATAAAATGCAGTTAAAAACCTTCTTAGCATACAGTTAGATCTTGCATTACCTTTGAATCAACTCACAGGTGAAGTTTTAACATATTAAACATAAATGGTACATATATGATCACATAAAACCCAAACAATGATGACTGCAATTGTTCTAGTATCTAAAAATAAGAAAAGAGCAGTCACAGAAAGACCAATTACATGCACCCTTCAATGATTAATGACAGGCAGAAATAATGCAAGGTACTCCAAAGTTACAAATAGGAAAAAAGGATTGAGCATGTAACACAACAAATAAAAAATGTCAATGGCTATTGTTAATTTCTTTGTTAAAGTTTATTTTTGAAGAGAAGCTTATGAAAAGTTACATTGTGTCCAAGAAATGCAATACCAACATGAAAGTAGATTAAAATTAATCAATTAAGTTAGTGGAAATTATCATAAGATTTAAAAGAAATAATTAACTGGTAGCACGAGAAAAGTAAATAGTACCAAGAGTAAAAAAAAACAAACTGGTGCAACAACTTTTAAAAAAATCACTGATACATTTATGCATGCCATAGCATAAGCTTAACTCTAGTAGTACTAAGAGAAAACTTTATATTAAAAAAAATCTAATATAATACAAATGAGTGAACATCCTGTAGAAAATATAGTGATCTACCATGTACCAGGTGACCATCAACTTCAGTCCTCACAAATTCCTCAACAAAGGTATCCACCAACATGTCAAACTCAAAACTGAAACTTGTTACATACGAATATCATAAATGTACTGTATTTTAATATAAAGCTCTATGGAATGAAAAGTTATTTACCATTAACTTTATTGAGGGGTGAATTTTTCGGTATCCATCAGACCATTAAATAGCATGTCCATAAGAATGTAACCAAAAAATTATCCTCCACTGTAAGTTTCATGATGCCCCAATGTAGTGACTTTTTTCCAGGCTCACAGACTAAATGATTGATTTGTGATGCGCTTAGCCTAAATTATTTAAGTGTGAATTAGGGACCTGAAAATCACAAATTGACCTTTGAATCAAATCTCAAATTGAATCGGCAATCTTGAGTCAAATTCTTATTGAAGTTACGTAGTTATGCTCTCTTAAGTGAATTTTTGAAAAATAGATAAACTTATTGGGAACGTAATTTTTATTTCTTAGGGCTGGTATTATAACTGTGCCTTAACTGGTTAGGCATTAAGGTGAATGCTTTTAGGTGCCTAAATGTAAGGTGCCTAATGGAAAAGCACCTCAGGGTCGGACACTCTATGCAGGAATATTGCCATCTTTGAAGCTAAATAAGGAATTAACAGATGGTGTACGAATACATGTATTAAAAATTGATACAGTTTGTGCAAACATTTTGTTTAGTAGTAAAAATTATGCTATGGTTCTGCTAAATTCAGAGTTCACTATACAATTAATTCGGTAGTTTTATAATTAAACTTTTCCATTTATTTCTCTTAGTTTAGTAACTTAGGCAATTTTGGGACTAGTTCCATACTCATTTTCATTTCTTGGACTATATTTGCTCTTTATAGGTTGTTTTTTGAATTTGGACCTTATTTATTAGTTCAGACAGTAGTTCATATCAATAATTTTAAACTTATTATACAGCATTTTACTCAAAGAGTATTTTTTTTGCTCATTAGTCCTTACCATTAATTACTTTAAAATATGCTTGGTGCCATGTGTAGTTCATTTATTTTTAGGTGTACTTTTAGAGCATATAGTTTCATATTTTATAAGTTTAGATTAGCATCAATTAACTTCTTATCATGCAATTAGTTTTCATTGATATTTGATATTGATTCATAGATATCCAAGATGGCGGCCACTTACTTGGCAAGCCAGTGTAGCTCCTGTGATGTTTCCCTTAAATCTACAGATAAAGTCGTTAATTGCGAGTTGTGTTCATGCTTTTTCCATTCGAAATGCACTAATCTGAACTATCTATTTTTGAAAGCTGTATTTGAGTGCAGAGACATTTTTTTGGAAATGTTTTTCCTGTCGTGCGAATAAGCTTGCACTAGCTAACATAGCATACGATATCAAAAAGATTCACTCACAACAAAAAAGACTAATAACCTTCGTAAGAGTTTATCTCTTGCTAATTCCATAAACGTCAACCAAGAGAAAGTCCCAATAGCTTACACCTCAGATAAATCTACCTCTGATCGATCTAAGTCTAGAGGTAACTTTGAAGTGCAACAGGTCCCGATCCCGAAAAGTGATTGTGCCTCAATCACTGCCATGCTATCTGTTATTTCTGATGAGAAATGTGATGCAAAAGAACTCTCTGCGGAGGAGGAAGATGGCTTTGTCACAGTGAGCCATAAACGTAGACACCGTAAATCGCTGATCATCGGAACATCCACAAAAGAATGCTCTCTTTCAAGGATTCCTCGGCTTTCTCATCTACATGTCTGGAACTTCGCGCCAGATACAACTGCTACCAAGTTGGAAAACTATGAGAAAGATGAAATTCCGGAGATTGATACTTCCACTGAACTTGAGATTGAGCAACTTAAGGTAACACGTGGAAGTTATACATCGTTTCGGATCTCCATTCGCCAAGATCTCCGTGAAACCCTCAGTGACCCTGCTTTTTGGCCTAAAAATGTGTTCATGGGTAATTTTTCTTTTTTGAAGCCACGCCTGCAACCACGCCCGGAAGGATAACTGTTGGAGCTTATTCGAAGTTCTTACACGTGAATATTCAGTGCATACGTAACAAACTTCTGGACCTTGAAGTCCTGGTAAATGAATACAAACCCCATGCGATCTGCGTCAACAAACATTGGTTGGATGCTAGTGAACTTGACTCTCTTCGTGTGCCCGGTTATTTTATCGCTAGTGCTTTTTGCTGTACTGTACACAAAAATGGTGTCCTGATCCTACCCTCGGAATGTTGTTCCCTTATTCCAATTAATTTCACATTCGAATTCCTCATCGAAGAACAAACATTTGAATCCTGTGCTGTCTGTTTCAAAATGGATTCTACTGTTTTTCACGTTCTGTCTATTTACTGTTCACCTAAGAGTGACTTCGGAGTTTTCCTGACCAAACTAACGAAACTCTTGGAAATAATTCATAGTTCAATCCATGTCCCTTGCATAGTAATCACAGGTGACTTCAATTGTAATTTTATGGTCGATTCAAAAGCTAAAAAGGAATTCTTGGATTTACTAAGGTCTTTTAACATCTATGCTACCAACAATGAAGCTACTAAAGTAAGTGCTAGTTCTCAAACTGTTTCAGATAATGTATTAACCAATATCAACCATGATCTTGTGCAAACAAATACCATTAATGCCTACTTATCGGACCACTGCCCACTTCTACAATTGAAAATGAAAGATGCCGCTGTGTATTACAAAAGCAAATCAAATCCAGCTGACTGTCTGTAATACTCAGTACTCAAGGAAAGTTATCGCCAAACTTTACAGGGTGCTAAAAAATCTTTCAACAACCATAGGCTTACCAATGCAGACAATAAATCTAGAGATATCTGGAAAATTATCAACAAATCCAAGGGTACACATACTTTACAACAAGATCTTCAACTGCGCGACTCCAATGGAAATTCTATTTCAGATGACTCTAAAATAAATGATTACTATCTATCTCATCAAAATCCCACAGTTTCAGTCAACACGGCTATTTATTCTCACATTCCCAACATGCAATTCATTATATCCATTCCCCTGTTGAAACGTGGAATTGACCAACATAACACAGGCCTACAAAAAAAATTTTTTTTTTGGTGCCGGGAATCTTTGTGATGATTTTAACTATATTTGTAGAGCTGAATCCAAATATAAAATCCGTTTTTATTTAACAGTTCTACTTTTTTAGATATGGCACATCTTACGATTAGTTGTTTTAATATTTGATATATTCCGGAAAATAATTTTCAAAGTTAAATAAATCTATAAGTATACTAATTTATAACCACTCTACGGTGTTCCTTTTATTTTCAATAAACTGTCAATAAGTTTTATGTATATTTCTATATTGTAGGCCAATGAGATTAAAAAACAAAAATCGTTTGTATCGACTTCGGAATTTACTGCAACCCGGTACAAAAATAAGTTTTTATCGCACAAGGAAAAAGGATATGCTACCCTTCTCTTATTCAAGAAGACAATCTTACATTTTGTTTAGACGTTAAGGGTCTTTTGGAAAAAATGGGACTACTATCACAATATGATGCTAGTGATTGGCGTTTGTTTATTGATAGCTCCAAGCATAGTTTAAAATGTGTACTTCTTCACAATGGTAACAGGTTTGGCGCAATACCAATCGCTCATTCAACTAAAATGAAAGAAGAATACGATACAATAGCATTGGTCTTACAGAAGATAAAATACCAGGAACAACGCTGGGTGATTTGTGTAGATTTAAAAATGGTGAACTTTCTTCTTGGGCAGCAAAGTGGCTACACAAAATATCCTTGTTTCTTGTGCCTCTGGGATAGCAGGGACAGACAAAACCACTGGATTAAGAAGGAGTGGCCTAAGAGAGAAAACTTGGTTGTTGGGATAGAAAACATCATTGCTGAATCTTTAGTTGAAAGAGAGAAAATCATCTTACTGCCTCTACATATTAAACTAGGCCTAATGAAGCAATTTGTAAAGGCTCTTGACAAGGATGGACCATGCTTCGGCTACTTAAGACTAAAGATGCCCCATATAAGTATTGAAAAACTTAAAGCTGGTATTTTTGAGGGGCCACAAATCAGACAACTTACAAAGGATCCTGCTTTTGTCGAGTCAATGAATGAGATTGAAAAAATTAGTTGGATGTCATTTGTTGAGGTCATAAAAAATTTTCTAGGAAATCACAAAAGTGAAAATTATATTGAGCTGGTAAACATTATGCTCATGAACTTCAAATCACTTGGATGTAATATGAGCACAAAAGTTCACTACCTACACAGCCACTTAGACAATTTTCTTGGAAATTTAGGAGACACAAGTGAAGAACAAGGTGAAAGATTTCACCAGGATATGAAAACAATGGAAGCTCGCTACCAAGGAAGGTGGGATAACCATATGATGGCAGATTACTGCTGGTGCTTAAAACGAGACTGTTTGAACAAAGTCGCGAAGACAAGAAAATCGCGCAAAAGAAGCTTCCAATGTGTTGAGTGATGCTTTTATGTATTTTTTCTTTTCAATTTGTTTTATTACAGTAAAAAATTTTAGTATTTGTGTTCAATTGTATTGTAAAATTCTGTTGTGTTTGTGGGTGATTTAACAGCCCTAGAAATAAATCAAGTCTTTATATTTAGTGGGTTTTATTATTAATATAATATTCCCATATCATCATGTAGAAGATTTTTTTACGTAAGTAACAACATATCTATATCTTGAAAACTATAGCTGATAGGAAAAAAACTAGTGTCATAATTGGATTCAGCACCCCAATTGTTCTTTAAATCAACATTAAAAGCTACGGCACCAAAACCACTGTTGGCCTGTGTTATGTGTGTCTTTGGGAATCAAGTTTATATGACCATTTACTTTCATGTTTAAAAAAAAAACAAGTTTAAATTTGTTGACTCCACAGTTTGGAAATGGTTATTATTCGAACCAATCTGGAAGACAAGATATTTTGATCAACTGGCACAAATATTTTATAATATGGACTGCAACATAATTCGACTATGATTGCAACTGATTGACGAAAATCCTGTTCAACCAGAGCACAAGCTCATTTTAACTTCATTTAAAGGCAATAAATAAGGCAATACTCTTGAGGAGAGCTGCATGACCCTGACTGTGAATAGCAATCCAAGTGGTCAGATGGCCCACACATAATTGCCCAACATTATTTGATCAAAAAACTGCTCAAATTATTCATTTTAAACATGGGGTAGTAATGAAACACAATCTAAACTTTAATGAAGAAGTGGTCATTAAAGTTTTTACTCACTACTGAAAGTGTTCTTTAGCTAAATGATGAAGATTCATGGATTTAAGAAATTTCTTATTAATTAATTACTGAGTAGGTCAGATTTATGATTATATTCTAATGCATAAACATTATAAACCTATTAGAAGTAATTTTTCAATTTGTTATTAATTTACAGTGGCTGTAGAGGACAGTCACAAATTTGGAGAAATGCAAATCTTTTTTGCACATTCCATGAGTGGGGAGAAGTGAGAAAATACCATCAACCTCCCTCCCCCCATTTGCATTGCCAGTATTTACATTTTCCCACAATTTACAACCTTTTTATCACACTATTTTTCAAGCATATGTGGGACCTCGTATTTGCACAATTCATTTGTATCAATAGCAGAAAAGAGAATATTGACCACATTGCTACATGCGTTTGTCAAGTAGAACTTTCTGTAAAATTACCATCCAAAATTTAAAAAAAAATTCTTCACCCATAAGTGTAGAGCTCTCCAGTAGCACTGAGACAAAAAACAATATTCTACTGCCTGCACTCACTAGCCTGCTAAGGAGCACGAAGGGATGACAAATAGGAGTAAAATAAGGACCAGAGGGTCACTCTGGAATTGTTTTAAACCAGAATCATCACATCATTTGCCAACTTGCGATTACCTTTCACAGCTCCAATAGAGCCCCTTGGACTTCATCAAGCTATCATTAAGGTGGTCTAATAAATAGAATTTAGATGGTTCTTAAATATGCGTGTACTATTTTTGCTGAAATATTTGTGATAGGATAACATTAACATAATCTAAAATATATTTTAATAAGACTCGCAAACAGCACATTAAAAAATGGAAACTGGCACCTAACATTATTAAATTGATCTACTGCCACAATAATTGAGGACAATACTAATAGAGGCAATCTTCCAGTGAAGTAATTTTCAAGAAAAGTGACATGGTCATGCAACCAGTTATTTCCAACTATGAAATTAAAAGAGGACCACTTGTCTTCACAAATTAACTGATTTGGAAAAAATTTCATATTTATACTGTTCTTAAGATATCACACTTTGGTTTACCAGCTCTTTATTTTTATTTTCTTTAGCATCATTAGCTCTTCAAGATGATACTTTTACTGACTAAATAGTGGCTTATATTTAATTTTCAATCCTTTTCAATGAAATTTTTATAATATTTTGTGGCTATTTATCTTTACACAACATTTTAAATGCTTGGAAGTAATAAAGCTCCTAAGCAAGGTCCACTAGCACAAGCTTTTGCAGAGATATTATAACTTAACTCTATGGATAGTATGCTAACAATTATGGCCATCCGAAGCCTCTTATTTTTATTTGACTTGCCAATTCAAAAGTTTCCATCAAAAGTAAATGCCCCTAAAAAAATAAGTACTGTTTTAATCATTCCTGATATCAACAAGAAGAGTCATTTTTTATAAATCACCTTTAATAAAATTGAAATTTAAAATAGTACAATACTGTTATTATTCATGATGCACTGCAGAAATGGTAATATAAATTCAGCCATTGAGAAAGTAGGGCAGGCCTGAGAGGCTGAGCTTGAATTGTGCTTAGCATAGTGTGTGACTTAAGTAGCTTATGGGTTCACTGGATTTATCAATGATGTTACATATGACAAATTTGAGAGTAGCAACACTGTAACATCAAGAGTTGTGACGTTCAGCTGGCTACAAAAAATTTCATCTGATGAACAAAAAGACATCAGTCTTTATCAGATAATTTTTACAACAAGCAACACAAATCCAACAAGAGATACAGATGATTACAAAATTATGCAGCACCTTAAATAATGCATTTAATCCAAGGTTTATTGTACTATGAAAATGTTGAAAATTGTTTTCCTTTATGAATAGAATTGGTTTTATCTTATTTCAAAGTTGTTAACTCATAAAATATGTACCTATTATTACTATTATGTAAGAAAATGCACTCAATAAGAGTTTCTGGCATAAATATCTCTATCATTCATATGATTTTCATTCTTTTAATTGTTGTTAAATCATTGTTGTTGTGCATAAAATTACACAACAACAATGGTTTAAGGAGTAAATGGTTCCGTGTACTGATGAAGGATGAGGTTTCAAATCAAATTGACACTAGCACCACTGGAAAAGAGTATCCTTCCAGAGTGAATAAAAGATAGGATGCAATTTTTAGTGCTGAAGGATGGTACTTATTAGGAAATGTTATGCCTTAAAAAATAGCAATTACACTAACTGTAATAGAAAAATACATTAGTAAGCTTTTTAAATAAATAAATTCATCAATATTTCTTTCACCAATAGATTTTTTTGTGTATGTTTCCCCTTTCCTTGTCTTCCCTGTGTAACCATGTTCTCATTTAATGCAAATTTAAACATCAGTCTCCTCTGAACACATCCTTTGCCCTAAATGAGGCACAAATGAATGGGGGTAGCTATTTGCCGCAAATGAGATATCACAGACTATTCATGAAAAAATATTTTGCTAATTCAGGCTTTTATAAATTTTTCCCATACTGCCAAAAATGTCTGTGCTCTCATAGATAGCATACAGACTCGAGCAGACCTATTCTTTCCTGGATATACTTCCGTTATAAATACAATGCCATTAGCCCATAGGATTACATAAATGTCTTTGACTGTTAGAGCAATAATGAACTGCATGCACTACATAGATCCAATTAATATTAAGTGAATAATAATATTTTACAAGAAGTCATTATTTTGCAACAAATAGCAGACATGTCCATTTAAATGTCATATCCACTAACATTTAATACCCAATAATATAGTGTTACTGCTGAGTGAATTCAACTTAAACATTATTAAATAAAATTTGATAAAATATTTGCATAAAAACCTTTCCTCCTTAATGTGATCATTATAAGAAGTGTCCCATTCAATTCACATTTCAACTGGAATAATTAAAATCTCAGTTGCACAATTTTACTGACCATACAATTAAAGAATGAATAAAACATAATTTAGGTTTCTGGTAATAAATACAGCATTTTATAATATTATATCATAATTAATGATTTTCCCACAACATTTGGGGACAAAAATATTTGTGAACAACTGTCCATACACCAGTTTATCACCGTATGCTTAAGTCATGGTAGAGAATAATGTCATTCAGGAATAAATGGGATATGGTAGATATGTTTACACCCTAGATATAAATAGCTATGGTATTAGAAATAGCCATGATATATTTTTAGTGTAGCCAGAGATGTGTATTAATTCTAATTTTTTTGGTCAATTCATAGTTGGGAGTTTTGAAAAATGTTAGTTTAAAATATTATTTTAAAAAATGGTCCAAAGTCAAATAAAATATTAAATAACTGCTTCTATCACCTTAGATAGAGGCTAAGCTGTAAGACTTTTTCTGAAGGGGAGAATGGTTACTCATTAAACCCTCCGGGTGGTGAGTGGTCAATGTTGTTGTGGTGTTACCGTGGAGGATTGATAAGTTTTGAATACAGGATGTGGCCCGTGGCTTATCTACCCAGAAAGATGACCTCTCTCCACTGACTATGAGAGCTAACAATATTTCCCTCCCATGGCATCATTCTTCCTTCTATGCTCACCAAACAAATTGAAGAGAGGACATAAAACATCAGTTCTTTTGAATGCAAAACCCTTCACCATGCCTGATGTAACGTGACAACAAGACTTGAAGTCGCAGATGCAAGAGTGCATTGGTTCAGTAGCCAATCATTTGCAATATTTAATAAGGACTTTAACACCAAAGGAACTTAAGATGGGTGTGTATTCAGAATCAAGAGATAGAAGATGCTTTTTTATGATACACTTCTCATAAATTTTACAGTGCATATTTTCCTCAAGTGCCAACTTTTCCTGGAGAACATGACTTTTCCATTTGTCATTTATGTCATCTAATACTCCATTTGGTGCAGTGATTGTATGTATGTATTAATATGTACTTATACATGCACATGAACTTTTTCTTGATAAGGACGCTAACTTCCTTCATCAAACTTCATCATAACGCTTTTGGCTATGTTACAATGCTGTAAACATAGTGCACCCCTAGAATTTGAATTATATGTATCCACCGATTCATGGATAAATATCTATTCAAGTAGGACTTTTAGGAAATTATAAGTAATCAGACTATGCAGAGAGGACAGGACAAGAGATTTTGCTTCAGTTTTAGGTTTCCCACCGCTGGGGACAATTCTGATACACTGACCAGTGTAAACGAGAAAAAAAATTTCACTCCTAACGTTACAGATAAGAATATGGATAAATTGTAAAACAAAATTCCTAAGTCTGAATCCCACCTGAACTCATGTCCAAACCACAACTTGTAACCCACCAGGATCACTCTCACTTCTTCGCTTCAAAATGATATGACCCCTCTTTGTAAATGATTGTACCTTTGACCCAAGTATATCATAACTCCAAAATTCAGTATATTCTGATGCAAGCTATCTCACTCTGTACCTTTTTGAATACTTTCTAGTCTCACTGCATCAAATTTATGCTATAGTTTAGATTTTAAGCATTACTATTGAGAGAATATCATTGTCATTGGATAAAATAAGTAGAAATTCACAAATGAGAAAATACATTTACTGAATGATTTCCTAAGAGCTGATAAGAACTGTTGCTAGAATGACAAATGCAAACGAAAATACAGTTCAGCTGAAGTAACACATGCTACTCGGGTACAAGAATAATTTATCATTTACAGGAGGAGGACTTCCACATATAATTGGCTTAATAGCTTTCTTTTTCTAAAAAACTCAATTCACTGAAAGAGATGCAGAGCCTAAATGCCAAACCGATTTTGACAAATCAGGATTCCAGGCACACCAATCATCAGTAGATCTAGCTTCTAGCAGACAAGAATTTGAAGTGCTCTGCATGACCATCCATAAATTTTTACCATCTCCATTTTGTATTAAAATGTATTTTATACACAAGATTTTGTATGCAGTATGAAAAACAAGTGCAAATTTGCAATGGGCATAATTATTTGCATGAAGTAAGCAACTGATTAATCAAAATCATTCCAAAACTTAACTATTCATAAACTTATGAAACATAAATCAACTGAATATTGAAAAAATAAAGTAAAAAAAGGCACTTTTACAAGGCTTAATAGAACTATTCACTCAATTCCAATGCATTTCATGCCAATTTCACACAGTGCAAAAACTTCACAAACTTAAAAATATCTTTGTAGCAAAGACAAATTACAGGCTAGAAGCTTATTATTTATGAACCTTGGCTGATTTAGAAGTTTCCTTGAAAATTTAACAAGAGAGAACTTACCTGAATCCCACCCTTCTTCTCCTCCTTCCTCCTCCTCCTCTTCAGAGTCACTTGTGCCAGCACCAGACGATTCTGAAGGGGTGACAGTGAAGGCCATAGGTTTTGTATGATGAGTGATGGAAGGAGGTTGACCGCCATGCCATGTATGGTGTTGAGGATCAGGAGGAAGCCCAGCCATACCACAGCCACTGCCTACTGGCACTCGATGCAAGTAAACACATACCTGTAGAGGACCATCATTATGGCATGAGCAATTATACAATGCTTTTTAAAACATTTTCTATATTCTGGATGAAGATAAGGATTCCAGAAATTTACATTTTTGCTATATTATTAACATTTAGACACAAATGCTTCATTATTATCACAATATAATGATTCAGTTATCTGAAAATTCAGTCATTCTAAAAAACATGAGCCATTTTACATTAGCTAAAGAAAAAGCTAACATAGAATGGCATTAATAGGAACAAGAGATCTGACGGAGCACACACTGCTAGCTTCCCTGGCCAATTAGTCACCTAATACAATACCAGAGTTATACATACCATGCAAGACATTAGAATGGAATAATGCTTTCTCAAAAATGTCATCTTAACTGTTATGCAAGGCAGTGAAAATCATTTTTCAATCAAATGGATGGCTAAAATCTAGCATCTTCTTCAAATGGGAAGTATGGTTTTCAGAGATAATCTTCTTTTTCAATTTGGAAAGTTGTAAAAGACACTACAGTTTTTTTATTAAACTCATGCATTGTTTGAAAAAACACTAATTTGTTTTCAAAAAGTAATCAATGAAGTATTCCATTTCCATTGACAATAAAACATTTTAAAATCATTTCATTTTCCAAATATCTATGCCGATTTCCCTCGGAGTTCATCCCATAGTCAAAAGCATGACATCTGCATATTGTGGAATAATAATCAGTCACAATATCATATGGAAAATGATTCTCAAATCGTCTAATGACAAAAATCAATGCTCAAATATTATCAGAAAAAGTTTTTCATTTATTTTCTGAGTTGCACACACAAATGAATACTGTTTAAATCTGAAAATTACTATGGAGAGTACAAGTTGAAAAATGCATATATCATTTATTGTGATTCATATAAACATTCAGGCATAACTTTAATATGCAACAGTATTTATCACCTTTAAAACAAGTCTCTAATGAGTGATGATTTTATATTTATTCATATGGATGAATGGGCAATATACTCCTTAAAAATTTCTACAGCATTAAATGGATTTTAGAAATGGATAAATATACATTCTGCATGATCTCACAGAACAAAAGTAATGATTTAAAACCATTTATGGAATCAATGTAGCATGTCAAAAATTGTATTTTCTTTGTCGTTGACTAAAAGAAAATTTTCGATCCACCCCTAAACATATTACATTAGCCATCCTTAACATGTCATTATAGCAAGCCAATACATTTCTCTGATTGAGACAGAGATGGTCTGATAATAGGACACTAAGTAGTAGTAAACTATAGCATAAATTGTGAACTGTGAGTTAAAGTTTAAAATGTCATTTTATCTGATGAAGATTGAGTTACGTTGGTTAACTGAAACACAACCACTGTTCAATGAAGAGCGAACATACATTTTTTTATTCATATATTTTAATAAGTAAAAATTTTATTGCATAATTAGGTTAATGCATAATTTATAAATGATATAAATTTCATTGATTTTATTCCAAGTTTTGCAAAACTGGCAGGTAGTGTAAGTTAAACCAAATTTAGTTCACAGACATAGATCTACTTAATTTGCATATTTTTTATAATATCAAGAATCCAATAGCAGTTTTTATTTCTTTCCAAAATATACACCTTAAGTAACTAAATAATTGAAGTGACAGGTGATTTCAATTTAAAAATAGATTTTGAACACAATAATGCAAAATATAATTTTCTAAGGTTTCATTTCTGTTAGCTGTTTCTCAAGTGATATTCACATGTGATTCACAACTTATCATTCTCTGAAGTATAATATGCACTTCCTACTGATCAGCTTATGAATTATCTATTTTATACATTGACATACCACTGGATAAATTATAATTATGGAAGAATAACATTGCTCTATAAAAGTTGGACTGAGAACATTCAATGAAAACTGCTGGTTGTAGAAATATTTAAATAATCCTGAAAGTGATCATCGATTATCTGAGGGCACAAGTTTCAATTGCAGGAGAGCTAACCCTTAGGAAATTTGTGAGCTAACCACAGAAAACTATATCTCATAACAAAATCTCTAAACATCATCAGTAACTTTCATGATGTTGCAATATTAGTTTCGAGGTCTTAATGAAAATTGTATAATGTATGTCATATTCAAACATATGTTTCTGTAGCAAAAGTATGCATCATGATATTTGAAGGTTTCACATGCTGTAAGATTAGAAGGTTTATAATACAGCCACAGTTTCCTATGCTTTGAACTGAATGAACAACAGAAATCTTTCATGCATTTCATGGAACATAAAGAATTATTAGTAATGTTTGACATTAATATTAAATATGAAAAAATCAGTAACAAGTACTATACTATATGTACCATATAGTATAACATAACAAAACAAAACTATAATCTATAACTTATAATAATATAACAAAACAGTACTATATGTAGTGTGGCCATATTGTCCAAACACTTGCAAATCATCCAAAATTGCAAATTTTTTTCTTGGTTTGTCAATTACCTCCATAGTAAGCAACACATTATAGATGGGATTACTACAGCTTCTACATTTATAAAATTCTAATATTTAAGAGAAACATTTTTTTAGAAACATAGCAGCATTTTATTTTACACCCCAGACATGAACTTTGTTGTTTACTCAATGAAACTGGTCATATGAAATAAATTTCCACAAAATCTCCAAAGTAATTTTCTATTAATCATCATAAGGTTTCGCAAAGTAGAGCCTGAGGCCATCAAATACCTTAATGGTTAAGTACATAGATGCTAAATGTTATGGCTGAATGTCATACAGTACCTGCTGCATAGTATTTTGCAGCAATATTAAGAAATGGCATGTGTTCATAAGTAGTATTGATGAATTACTTTTTCAATCTTGACCTACTTGAAATATATTTTAGTTCTCTAGATATTGAAAAAGCTTTGACAGTTAGAAGAGACAAGTGAATTATTTAGGTCCTTGTGTCAATCAAAAATTGACACAAGAACAAAAATTAAATGATAGATTACCTATTATAATAATATTATTACTACGTATCTTTCAAGTGTTTTGGACAAAACTGGTCAAACTACTATGGAAATAAGGAGAAGAATTGTGTTACCCAAAGAAGCTTTCACAAGGACTGAATTGAACAGAGGGACTTTGAGTAATGATGTTTCAAAAAGGCTGGTCAAAACTTCAACATGAAGGGTAGTTATGTATGGCACGGAAACCTGGTCATTGAAAGAGGATAATTGGCATAGATTGGAGGTTTCTGAAATGTAGGTGCACAGAAGGCTGAAGAAGGTGAAGTATGCAGAAAGGAAAACTAATGGAGAAGAAGTGCTAGGTATGGAGGGAAGGAGAGAGAATTTGTCAGGAGAAATCATAAGGAGACAGGAAAAATGGATGCAAAGCATATTGATTGGCAATGGGACATTAAAGACTGTGATAGATGGGTGAATGTTAGGCAAGTGAGGAAAGGGAAAGAACAGGATGGGGATGTCCGACAGAATGAGGGAAGTGTAAGGAGATGAAGACAGACTTTGTTGTAGAGTAGGATGTTAGTTTCTGTCGTTAGGAGAGGCAATAGAATTGTTTGGTAACTTGCATCTATCCAAAACCTACTGTAACTGGTAATTACAAATGATAGTAATATTTATGTTTGCCATTTTGTGCACTTAATTCCTGATTCTTCTTATTTAGGAAAAGAGATGAAGTGCACAATATCAATATGAGATGTGAATAAATAAGTATTTTACCCCAATATTCCAAATTGGGATGAAGAGAAAATAAAACTTCATTATTTTTCCTCTTGCTTTTAACTGTGTGACGGTTTAGAGGCTTTTTGAAATTTAATACACATAGGGAGTTATTTGGATGAATAATGACCAATTACCTTTAAGTTAAATTTTATTTTCCCAAGAGTTTATCCATGAATTCGGTTTTCTTAAACAATAACAATCCACTACAAAGTGTGGGGTCCCAAGGGAACTTTCTGAGCTCCCCCATGCAGATTTCAATGGGATAAATAAATGATTAATTTGTAGTAGCAATTGACCAAAATAAATCAATCCCAATGGTGTGCGGAACTTACATGTTTTCATCAAGTTTGATTATATTCATGAACTTAAAGCTATAAAGTGTATAAATTGTTGGACAGCTGACCAAAATGGCGAATAACAGTAAAAAGCATTATTGTGATAAAATTTAGTGGATATTATTTCCTGATGGATCAACAGTTCAATGCTATTTAATAAATTTTGTACATTATTTACCTTTGTATCACTATTAAAACTCTTTAAAAATAAGTAAAAACATTTACTAAACATATTTTATCATAGATTAATAGCATAGCACACCCATTAATTGCATAAGACTTAATAAAAGTCAGCAGTGTAAATAATAATGCAATATTGTTTATTTGCACTATCTTTCCTGATTTGGTAATACACATAACACATTATTACGACTGGAGTTATCAGATGATTGGTATATCCCAAACAATTACTCATTTTATGAGTCGGGAGACATCCAGGTTGATTTTGATGTTTGTTTCAAATTTTTCATTCTTGGAACAATATATGTCTATGCATGTATCACGTTCATAAGTGTGTATATAAACATATTTTTTGAGGTTCCTTTATTTTTGGACAGAAGTTCTTCCTCCCCTTATCGTCATATGTATATTTCCATCAAATTTTTGCCAATCATTCAACCCTATGGATCTGGTGGATGCAGAACTTTTTAACTGGAAAATGGGACGTTGATAACTGTGATAGAGGGGAGAATGTTAGGAGAACGAAGAAGGGGCAGAAATAGGACATGGATGTTGGACAGAATGGAGGAATACAGAGATGAAAACGGGCTTGTTGCAGAGGGGTGTTGGGTTGTGATTTGTTATGGGAGGCAAAGAAATGCATTGCTGTACCACCGTTTCGTCTGCTCATTCCAAATCTTCCTTAAACAGCAGAATAACAATAATTATAAGAAAAAATTATGAAGAGACAATTAATTGTCCTATTGATTATATATACAATACATACCTAGAACTGGCGTGATAGATGCTTCTATAATGATACACTAAGCAGAATGTTAAAATAAATCAGGGAAGAGGAACTTACTACACATACTTTGCTATTTTCCTGAGATATCTCCTAGTTTTCAGACAGTGAAACAAAATTTGAATCTCTAATCTTAAGAAAGATAAATGAAAGAATTTCAAATCAGCAGAGACTTTAAAACCTGTGAAAGAAATCCCATAATTTTTTTATCACTGCATCATGCAATGTTCCCACATTGTATGCAAAATGGAACACATTTGTCTTGCACATTTAGCGTTCAATGAGCAAAGCATGAGCCATTTGGGTTGGTGGGATGTGACATCCGGACTTGGACCTCTTGGAGAGAAGTCTTATTTTATTTACACTTTATGCCGCAAACGGGTATTCAATATTGCACCAAAAAAGCATGACTATGCACAGAGATAACAGAAATATTAATATTACACGCCACATTTCATAACAAAATATAAAAGAAATAGCATACATAATTGGTACAGAGCATGTTGATCATTTCACAATGCAAAAATGGAGGGCATTTAATAGAACTAGACTTATTATAACTTAAGTGTTTACATGTGAAAATTTCTCACTTTTTGGCTAACTGGGATAATATAATTTTTTTCTAATTTTTAAATACATAAATTTTATATATATATATATATATATATATATATATATATATATATATATATATATATATATATATATATATATATATAAACCATAAACCCGAAGGTCGGTTTAGTAGGTGATGGTAGAGCTCACCCATGTACCAAGTCCGACGGCGTGTGAATATTCACACATCAGGGTAGGGGGGCCAGTTCCTTTCCCTGTGCTGGTTATGGTTTCCCAGGAAGATCTGGTACCCAAAAAATCAACTAGCTTGGGTGGAGCTGCAGGTGCCCAGAGTGCCTTGCCCGGGAATCGAACCCAGGACCCTCCAGTCAGTAGCCCAACGCTCTACCCACTGGACCACCGGGACCCATAATATTTTTATACATAATGTTATATATATATACAAAAATATATACAATGTTATATATATATATGTATATATATATATAAATAAATATAATTATATATATATATATATATCAGACTGACCTGAAGAAGGCCTCGGAGTAGGCCGAAAGCTTAAATCATCTACAGTGTGAGTGTCCTTTTACGTGTTATCTGTTTTATTCTGTGTTCTATTGTGCCGTCCGAGAGACTCACTGGTTCTCGAATTTTCGGTGGTCCAACCACCTTTCTCAAGAGGAATTAGGAACAGAACTCATTGTACACGTTCGTGGGTTTTCCAAGAAAGTGACTATATATATATATATATATATATATATATATATATATATATATATATATATATATATATGTATACATAGATGATTTCTTCGAAGTAACACGGAAGTGTTGAATAAAAAACTTAGACAGCAACACACAGCACTTCATTATACATAAATAGATATAATACTCAATATACCATATATATTATAATACATAAATCAAATAAACCATGGTAGTCATGTAATCATGAAAAAATTAATACAAGAGTAGAGAATAATCTTGCACAAAGTCTTGAGTAATACATTTGAAACAAATCCATATAAATAACATAATAATAAGTTAAGTTCCCTTTGCCTCCTCATTAGAAATATCAGACATTCTGTAAACTTCGAGGTCCTTCTATCCATTTACTATGGTGAATTTTATTCCCGAGTTTCTTTTCCTATTCTCTTCTGGGGTTCTTCCCCTTTTGCGGGCATAATCTTCAAAATCCAAAAGAGGATTATACGTATTATGTGCAAAGTTCCTTGCAATACACCATGTTAACCTCTCTTCAAAAGACTTGGTTTATTACCTGTACCTTGCATATATATATTTTTTGTCATCTTGAATGCAAAGGGTAATATTTCTCAATACAAGTCCAACCACGATTACCACAGTCACTATACAAGGACCTGCACCAAACGTATGTCAGGACTCACAATACTGCCCATGGGCCCAAAGTAATGGGCTTAAGGTTATTCAATAAACTTCCCCATGAAATCAAATATGAAACGGAAGCACCTGTTTTCAAGAAAAAGCTGTTTAAACTATTAAAAAATCATTTGTTCTATTCTATAAATGAATATATGGAATTGCCACTCTACTAGTGTATTGGTATGTATACATATGTATTGTATTATGACATGTCCTATATTTTTGTATGGATATGCAACAAATCTCCGGACAAATAAAGGTATTATGTTATTGGCAATTTTTAAATTCTACCGGATGTATTACTTTTTATGCTTTATCATCGTAGCTAAGTGGTAAACTCCCTTAGCCATGGTTTGGCAAACAACCTATGATTACCCAGGCACACGAATATAGGCAGTTACATTTTTACTTAAGGCATTACTAAATGCTTACACACTCCAAATGCAGCACTATGCTTAAAAGCTAACGTCAGATGTAACAAGCACACAAATCACGCATGGATGCAACCACAGTGCTGTCCCAAGAATATATGAGAAAATAGAAGTGGACAAAAACCAAAATCACAGCCACCAATATTGATTAAACAATTGCTAACAAGGTTGATGTTTCTGCAATTGATCTAAATCTCTCAGACCACTATGCTCAACTGGTGGTTGGGGCTGCTCAAACTATACAAACACTAAGGTTCATAAAAGACTTCACACCAAAGAAAAAATTGAAAATTTCTGTGATATAACAAACGTGTCTTGGATTGATTTGTATAACTTCACATATGAGCACAGAAAATACAGATTCTGGCTTAAAAATATTAAAATTGCATTTGATAGCTGTTTCCCAAAAAACTTATTGTCCCAAAATCGGCTAGTAAAACATTTTGGGCAACAAATAAAGTTAAAACAGCTGGCCAAAAACTAAAATAGTTAGTAAAAAGAGACGTTTCAGGCATGATATGGTGGAATATCATGATTCATTACAATTGGCAATTTTAATTAAAATAGTTAGGTAGGATAAAGAGACTGAGGGGTGTTCACATCCTTGATGTTGAGAACAAGGAGGCCAGGAAACTAAAAGAAACAGTGTCAACTTTATCAAATGAAAATAAGTATACATCTTTTGCAAGCCATCCAACCCTGATTGCCAGACATTTATAGTTTATAAACACTCATGCAATGAATCCTCTTACTGCTAACCACTGATAAAATTATCAATGACCCTGAAGCACAAATGTAAAATGGTGATTTAAATGACTTCAAAATGAAAATAATAATGATGCTAGTGAACATTCTGAATATGACAAGGAGAGTAATACTATAAACAAGAATGTTCAATTATGCCATGAGAGTGGTGAAAAATATAGTCATATGACTCTTGATTTTTCAATTCCATGGCTGCTGTTCCAATGAGATCGCTGTTCAAACTTGCAGTAAAAATTTATGATGGAAAGCTGAAATCACTAAGGCCAATCCCCTAAGGATAAACTACACAGGCCTACAAAAAAAAATTTTTTTTTGGTGCCGGGAATCTTTGTGTTGATTTTGACTATATTTGTAGAGCTGAATCTAAATATGAAATCCGTTTTTATTTAACAGCTCTACTTTTTTAGATATGGCACATCTTACGATTAGTTGTTTTAATATTTGATATATTCCGGAAAATAATTTTCAAAGTTAAATAAATCTATAAGTATACATGGGAATATATGGTAAAAGAAAATAGGAAAAATATTACAGACTTTGTGAAATGTGCATACTTGGGATATTTTGGTGTTAAGCTTGGTGACCAAGATAAAACATGGGCACCGCATTTTGTGTGTAAAACATGTACTGAACATCTGCGGCAATGGACAACAGGACAAAGGAAAAGTCTAAAATTTGGTGTGCCAATGGTGTGGAGAGAACCTGTGAACCATATTGACGACTGTTATTTTTGCATAGTAAATGTTTCAGGAATTACTCGAAAAAATCGCCCCAAGTGGACATATCCAGATTTGCCTTCAGCTAGACGCCCGGTACCCCATTCAGAAGAAATACCGATCCCAATATTTCAGACGTTACCAGATATATCTAAGGAAGAATTTGAGTTATTTGAAAACATTTCTCATTCTATTGACGATAGTGGCAGTGACTACGAGGGGGTATCAACAATTCCTCAACTATTTAATCAAGATGAACTTTTAACTTATTTATTGATAGCTCCAAGCGTAGTTTAAAATGTGTACTTCTTCACAATGGTAACAGGTTTGGCGCAATACCAATCGCTCATTCAACTAAAATGAAAGAAGAATACAATACAATAGCATTGGTCTTACAGAAGATAAAATACCAGGAACAACGCTGGGTGATTTGTGTAGATTTAAAAATGGTGAACTTTCTTCTTGGGCAGCAAAGTGGCTACACAAAATATCCTTGTTTCTTGTGCCTCTGGGATAGCAGGGACAGACAAAACCACTGGATTAAGAAGGAGTGGCCTAAGAGAGAAAACTTGGTTGTTGGGAAAGAAAACATCATTGCTGAATCTTTAGTTGAAAGAGAGAAAATCATCTTACCGCCTCTACATATTAAACTAGGCCTAATGAAGCAATTTGTAAAGGCTCTTGACAAGGATGGACCATGCTTCGGCTACTTAAGACTAAAGATGCCCCATATAAGTATTGAAAAACTTAAAGCTGGTATTTTTGAGGGGCCACAAATCAGACAACTTACAAAGGATCCTGCTTTTGTCGAGTCAATGAATGAGATTGAAAAAATTAGTTGGATGTCATTTGTTGAGGTCATAAAAAATTTTCTAGGAAATCACAAAAGTGAAAATTATATTGAGCTGGTAAACATTATGCTCAGTAACTTCAAATCACTTGGATGTAATATGAGCACAAAAGTTCACTACCTACACAGCCACTTAGACAATTTTCTTGGAAATTTAGGAGACACAAGTGAAGAACAAGGTGAAAGATTTCACCAGGATATGAAAACAATGGAAGCTCGCTACCAAGGAAGGTGGGATAATCATATGATGGCAGATTACTGCTGGTGCTTAAAACGAGACTGTTTGAACAAAGTCGCGAAGACAAGAAAATCGCGCAAAAGAAGCTTCCAATGTGTTGAGTGATGCTTTTATGTATTTTTTCTTTTCAATTTGTTTTATTACAGTAAAAAATTTTAGTATTTGTGTTCAATTGTATTGTAAAATTCTTTTGTGTTTGTGGGTGATTTAACAGCCCTAGAAATAAATCAAGTCTTTATATTTAGTGGGTTTTATTATTAATATAATATTCCCATATCATCATGTAGAAGATTTTTTTACGTAAGTAACAACATATCTATATCTTGAAAACTATAGCTGATAGGAAAAAACTAGGGTCATAATTGGATTCAGCACCCCAATTGTTCTTTAAATCAACATTAAAAGCTCCGGCACCAAAACCACTGTTGGCCTGTGTTATTATTAGGTAATCTACCAGTTAAGGTAGGTTTTTGGATGGACACAACGATCAAATAAACATTTTGTAACTCCAAACAAAACCCAATCTAGCAACCCAATCTACATCAGGTCCCTCTTCATCTCTGTGTACATCTTTCCTCCCTTCATCCCGTTCAACATCCCTATCCTGTTCCTGCCCTTTCCTCGCTTGCCCAACATTCTCCCCTCTATTACCTTCTTCAACATTCCAGTACCGCTCAATACGCCTTTCATCCATTTTTCCTGCCTCCATAGGATTTCTCTCAACAAGCCTCTCTCCTCACCCACCATCTCCAGTACTTCCTCATTTGTTTTCCTTTCGGTCCATTTCACCTTCTCCATTCTCCTCCACACCCACATTTCAAAAGCCTCCAATCTACGTCTATCCTCCTGCTCCAGTGACCATGTTTCAGCGCCGTACATAGCTACGCTCCATATCAGAGTTTTTACGAGTCTTTTCTTAACATCCCTACTCAACGTCCCCGTCATCAACTCCCTCCTCCTTGAGAAAGCCTCCTTGCCTAGCGCAATTCTTCTCCTTACGTCCCTACCACTTTGACCGTGTGTGTCCAAAACACTTCCGAGATATGTAAACTGTTCTACCTGCTCTATTTTTTCCCCGCCTATTTTAATATTTAGCTTAGCCTTTTTATTTCTGGAAAATCGCATAATCTTTGTTTTATTAATATTGATTCTCATCCCATATTTATCGCACTGAACCTCCAATTCACTCAGCAATGCTTGCATACCGCATTTGCTAACTTTTGACCAAAAATTAATTTGAATAAACATTTATTACCAAGAACTGGTTGGAGCGATGTTAGCAAAGCGAGTCATTTTTTTTTTATTGAACCACAACTTGTGATGAACCTTGTATCCAGCACTACAGTTCTGAGACAAAAGAATAGCCAAAACAGTAAACTGAAAAGGGCGCACCTGCCGCAAAAAAAGTGAAGTTGGTTACATTGGTCAGGATGGTGTTGGCGACTATTTTTTGGAATAGTTAAGGAATTTTGTCCATTGATTGCCTCCTAAAATGTCAAACAATAATAAGTGAGTGTTAAGTGTCATTACTAAACTAGCTGAAGGCATAAATTGCAAAAACATGCATCTTAAGAAGAAAAAAATGCTTTTCCATCAGAACATCGCACCTACTTCACAAATGAGCAGTTTCCATGGCTAAAATTCACATATTGCACATTAAACTGATTGACCACACACCACATTCACCAGATTTGACCCCCTACAACTTTATTCTGTTTCCTAACAATTAAGTTTCCCTTGTAGTTTTTTAGGGGAGGTGACCAACAACTAAGGTCATTTGCACAATTATGGATGGATGGGAAAGGATGGGTAAAGAGAAACCCGGCGTCAGCATTAGCCTACTCTTGTCAAAAGCTTCCAAGGGGTCTGTAGTTCAACGTCCAATCTGGCAGACGTTGTACTAACTCAAAGTGCTCTCCGCAAAGTACCTCAAGCAGGGATTGGGATACCACTGAAAATTTTTGGTCATCTCCAGGATTTGAATCAGGGCCCTCTCAGTGGGAAGCCTGTACGTTAGCCACTGCACCATCTTGAATCCCATTTCCCTTGGAGAACAGAGATTTTCATTGGATGAGGACGTTATCGCATATGCAAATGCCTATTTTGCAGAGAAAGGCATTGACTACTATTTGGAAGGATTAAAAAAATTGATTACAAATGGAAAATGTGTATTGACTTAAAAGGAGACTATTTTGAAAAATATAAATTTGAAGAAAAAATCTCAATTATTTGTTAGGACAGAAACTTTTCACACAATCCTCATACATTCTCAAGGATAGCCTACTTGCTGGAATTACACTGGTGACAGCAGTGTAGGAGAAAGCCTTTCATGACTTCCCATATCCACAAGCAGTCAGCTGATAGAATACTCTCAATCATTTCACAAGAATTCATGCCACGGAAATGAGGAGCTTCTCCTGGTAACACCTTATTGAGAAGTTAAAGGATTCCACTGATATTTTAATGCTAATATTGAAGACACAGTTTAAACTCATTTGAGCCAACAAAAAAATGATCTATAAGGAAAAAATATGACTTCGCTTAAATGATGAGATAAACTTTTACAAGAAAGTAAGATATAAAACTTACAATTTACTGTCTAAAAAAACTATATTTGTCTATGAACCTCACCTTTGATGTATTTTTCTAAAATGGCTATGTACAATATCCTCATATTGGTATGTTAAATGCTCAAGAGCTCAATGCTTCAAATTCAAGTTGTTTGAAAATTCTTTTCACTGAAATCACCATAAAAATTGGGGTGCACGCCTTACCCAGGCTTAGTTTCCTCTGTTATCTCATGCCTTCTCAGAAAGCCCTCGGGAAGATGAAACATTCTTCAGACCCACTATTCTTCTGTCTCTTGGGCCAAGGATGAGGTCTTGGGGGAATACACAATGTGGTTCAAGGCCATTAAACACATTCAATCTCAAGCACCCCACATCTCTTAACACTCCATCGTGCTTGATAACATTCTTGTTCCAATGTCTCTCAAGAGAGAACTGTTTTCTCACTGCTTCTGTGATTTGATTCCCAAGGTGTAAGACTTAGATGTTATGACAATGTTTTGTGATGCACACCTAGAAACATGCATAAATCCTAAAAAAAACCAAATGCAGAGGTTACAGTCCTTCATGCTAAACACTAGTTCCACCACAGGAAGTGATCGCACAAGTGACTCATTTCTGATAATAATGGTCAGGAAAAAAAAGCCCCCCTTTACATAAACTGATACATTCTTCTCAATTAATTCTACTAATACTAACATCTACCAATTTAAATTTCCAATTACTAATTATTTTCTTAAGGGCAGGAGTATAACAATATTTCTGTTATTATTATAATGAGGACTGTTTCAGATATTATTATTCAATTTATGATGTGCAATAATTTTTTCCAAAAAATTTGATTTTAATTATTGCAAATACTTTTATAAATGACTTTCATGAAAACTATCACTCTTTGAGTATTTAAGTTTCCATTATTCCAATACTCAAAAACAGGTATACATGTTACACTGGTGTGCATGGTACATGAGGTTATCTGATATATGTAAAATGCAGGGTTCAATTAATTACCTATGGTAAAAAAATGTGGCACCCATAGCAGTATATATTTTGCTCCAAAAGCATGAAATCTAGAAAAACTTATTGGAGCAAATTAAATCCAGTAAGATAATACGTTCCTTTATCATAAAAGATCTGCCCAATTGTAATGTGAGTTTTCAAATTTAATGCAGACTGCCTCTTTAAAAACATTGTAAGACAAATTCATTGCATTACGAAGTCATCATAATGCCAAGGTAAACTGAATAGGAATACAGGAAAAGGAATTTGTATACTCATACAACGTAAAAGTGACATCATGACAACACTTTGGATTACATGCAACATTTGTTTTTACACAATTGGATATCATGAACATTTGTTTTTACACAATTGGATATCATGAACATTTGTCAGGAATAAAAGAGACTGAATGAATTTGGCATCAAAGCATAATAATTCTATGATGGATGGGATTCAACCATCTCAAATTTCTAATTCCATGCCTAATCCATTAATTTTCAGAAAGAAAAACTTTTCTGATACTCATAATAATCTTAATAAATTTCACTGCAGACTTAAAGTAACTTAAGCCATAATTCAACTACAAAATAACTTACTCTAAAAATATAAGCACTAATGATCCTACTTCAATGAGTTAATGTAAAGCACTTCTTACATGTAAATGAGTGCAAATTTAGATATTCGAGGCCATTTTGAACTAATTCACCCTTATGATAAAAGAAAATGGTAAAACACAGATCATTTCACAATAAGAAAGTTGAGAGTATATGGTATAAGTGGCATTTCAGGTACTTACATATAATTGGTAACTGCAATCCTAATTTAAAGAAAGAGTAAAATTTAAAAAGTATACAACCAACCTTAAAGTCAGGACTAAAGATCTTGTTTTGCTTATCCTTGTGTGCAATATCTAAACCCGATTTTTCCAATTTTAGAACTAACATCTTCAAGTCAGGATCTAGATTCATCAACGAACTGGTCCTGAAAAAAAAAATATTATTTATCTCTAATAATAAAAACTGCTAGTCTAATAACATTTACCTCCAGAAAATATATACATCAGATTAAAATGGTAAGCTTCTGAATGATCCCCTCATTAAAGCAGATCAACTTTTTACAAACATTGTGAATATGCAACGACTTCCACAAACATGTACATTTCACATGTCAAAAACAAAACTATAAAAAGCAACAATTCCATCAAAACACAATAACATCCCCAATTACACTTACACAGTTCGTACAAAGTCACATCTATAACATATGGAGTGTGGTTGAATGCTTAAGCAGGCATAGGCATTGCAAAGGATCTGACAAAAGAGTCCTGTATTCATAACATTGATATGTATAATATATATATACAACACAGTAGTCAACCCGAAGGTCAGTTTAGTAGGTGATGGTGGAGCTCACCCGTGTACCAAGCCCGACGGCGTGTGAATATTCACACATCAGGGTAGGGGGGCCAGTTCCTTTCCCTGTGCTGGTTATGGTTTCCCAGGAAGATCTGGTACCCAAAAAATCAACTAGCTTGGGTGGAGCTGCAGGTGCCCAGAGTGCCTTGCCCGGGAATCGAACCCGGGACCCTCCAGTCAGTAGTCCAACGCTCTACCCACTGGACCACCGGGACCCATAATATTTTTATATATAATGTTATATATATACAAAAATATATATAATGTTATATATATATGTATATGTATATGTATATATATATATATATATATATATATATATATATATATATATATATAATTATATATATATATACTACTGTGATTAAAAAGTAAGGTGAAATTGTCATTTAAAACTCCCTGGCATTAGGAAGGCAGGTAAATTTTTTCCTAGCTTGGTAGGACTGTCTATAACATTTGCCAAGCATCTTTTTGTCAAAAGGTTAAATTATCTCCGAGTTACATGTTTTTGCAAACAACCAAAAGTGAATTTTTCGATTTTTACAATGGGTGATTTTGTTGAGCAAAGAACTTTCAACAAATTTTGTTTGTGGTACAAATATTTTTGTGCAGACACGATGAAAATTTTGCGGAAGTCCTTTGGTGATCAAACTACAGCACAAAAAAACATTTATAAGGGATACAAGGAGTTCAAAGTGGGCTGAGAACGAGTTGAAAACGAACCGCACTCTGGATCAACCTAATTACACTAATTAAGAAACTAACAGTGAAATATGAATTAATACATAAGAGAATTCATGATCAACATTCATAATCAGAAGCAAAAATAAATGAAGGGAGTTGCTTTTAAGTGAAAAGATGATAAATATTTTTACGCCTCTAGTTAGAATTTAGAAATTGACATCATTGTAAAAAAATTATGATAGTGAATGGCTTATTTTTCATTAACTAGAAACATCACTACACAATAATTAACAATAACCAGTGAGAAATAGCTAGAAATAGAATTACGACAAGTTGAAAATTAGTTCTTTCTAAGTCACAGGCCTGAATTCATAAATGACAACATGCCTAATTCTTACACAAATAAAATGGAAAATTAGCGAATAAGATTCAATTTCATCTAACAGGATTTCAATACAAGTCATTATCAATGATAGTTCATAATAAGTAATAGCAATTGTTAACAACAGTTGATAAAATTTGTTGTCTTGGGCAAAACTTTATGGAATTTGCATGACATAATGAAATGAAATACCTAACCTTGTAATTCCACACAATTTATTTAAAAAAACATGACCCAGGTTTCGACGTTGAACGTCATCATCAGGTGACTCAGGTCATCGTCATGTTTGTCATGTCATCATAAATGTTTTTTTAAAAATAAATTGTGTGGAATTACAAAGTTAACTATTTCATTTCATTATGTTAACAACAGTGCCTATTTCAATAGTATTATAATAGGTATAAAAATTCATTCATACTTTTAATGGCTAATAACAACTTGGAGCATGCGGTTACAGCAATTGGAATGGTTGATTAGCTGATAAGGTTTCAGTCAGGTTCAAATCAGTCAGATGAATTCCAAAAAGGAATATGAGAGTAATCCTACTAAGGAAAATTTTTGAGTCAACAAAAAAGTTGTGCAGGCACCAGTGTTTGACCTTAAATGAGCCATCAAAACATACTAAATGATGAAAAAATACTAAATTTACAAAATATACAGTATAATAATAAAAGGTTTTCACAACTTTTACGCTAATGAAATACTTAGTACTGTTCAAGGGGCTTAAACTGCCAATTTAAGATTAGAATTCTATCAGGCAAATTTGAATGTTGCGAAAAAACATCATTTTTATTGAAAAAGTAGTAATATTACATTAAATAACACATTTTTGAAAGACGATAATTCTATGGGCACACAAGAAACTACTGTGGCATCTTGCTTTATGCTCCTGGAATTTGTTTACCTCTATAAGAACAATAATCTTTAATCCCCAAGACATTATGTTTCACCACAATGTAACATCCCAATATTGAACTTAAAAATTTTGAATATTTCTTCAATCTGCAATTTATGATGATTGACAACAAATAACCCTGCACACTCCATCATTCACAGCAAGTTTTGAAAAAGTTGAAAATTGCCATAATGCCATATGCGCCACTTCAGTGCCATGTTGACATTTCCCTCAATTTTTTAAGACAAATATGTTTTCCAAATTATTCTAAAGATCATGACAGAACCCATCCACCCACCTTAGGGCTAAATATGCAAACTAGCAAAGAAAACAAGTAATAAACTCTTGCCAATGGATGATAAACTTCATACTACCTTGATCAAAAAGTTCCCGGAATTTATTCAGAAAATTAAAAATACAAGTTTATTCATCTAAATCTATATTGTCCCCTTCAAAGTAATCCCCATCGACTGCAACACACTTATGCCAGCGCTTGATCCAATCCTCGAAACATTTTTTATATTTGGTTTTCGGTATGTCCATCAGTGCTTCCTGCGATTTTTCCATTACTTCCTCTCGGCTGCTAAAACGCATTCCCCGTAATGGTTTTTTAACTCGATTGAACAGAAAGAAGTCACAGGGAGCCAAATCAGGTGAATTCGGTGGCTGTTGGATGGTATTTGTTGCATTATTCGTCAAAAAATTACGAATAATGATAGCACTGTGCGACGCTGCGTTATCATGGTGCAAAATCCACGAGTTTTCTGCCCACATTTCTGGTCTCTTTCGGCGAATTGCTTCACGCAAACGTCTCATAACGCCCAAATAATACTCTTTGTTTACTGTCTGGCCTTCTGGAAAAAATTCATGATGCACTACACCATTGTAATCCATGAAAACCGTCAGCATTGCCTTCTTTTTTGACTGAAAACGACGTGGTTTTTTTGGTCTCGGCTCATTTGGTGAATGCCATTCACTTGCCTGATGTCTGGATTGCGTGTCGTACTCATAAACCCACGTCTCGTCTCCAGTAATGATCCTTTTGATGAATGTGGGATCGGATTCAGCCTCGCAAATCATGTCTTTTGCGACGTCAACACGGTCTCTTTTTTGCATGAAATTGAGGTCTTTTGGCACCAACTTTGCTGCTACACAACGGAAACCCAAATCATTAACCACAATGTCTTGGGCGGATCCATAGGCAATGTTCAAGACCTCCGCTATTTCTCTGATGGTTAATTTGCGGTTATTGACCAACATTTCTTTTACTTTATCAATTTTTTCACCGACTTTCGATGTCGATGGTCTGCCACTGCGTTCATCATCTTCGATTGACTCACGACCACTTCTGAACCGCTCGTGCCACTGGTAAACGACCGTTTTTTTTAGAGAATCGTTGCCGAAACACTTTTCCAACATTTCCAACGTCCGTGCGCCACTAAATCCGTTTTTTATGCAAAATTTAATACAAGTTCGTTGTTGCAAATTTAAATCCATTTCTGCAATTGTAAAAAATCGCCAACACACACAGAGATAGATGTACTCTTGGCTACGTAACTTTTGCAAATGTCAAGTTATGACACTAAGATTTAAAGGGAATATCAACAACAGATGTACCAATTTAACAAAAAAAAACAGAACTCAAATCGGAACGATGGGAGCGCCACACGGTGGTTATTCCGGGAACTTTTTGTTCAAGGTAGTATTTCATTAGAAATTCCATATAACCTGAAACACCATTAAAATTTTGGAAAAGTAGGAATATCAAATGCAAATTATATTTTAAGCTTGACTAACTTGAGTCTCACATATAAATCATAAAATATATGATACTAACTGACATGAACCCTTACATTGAAGGCTTCAATGAAACAAATAGCTAAAAACTGGCTACATTAATTTAAAGTTCACTACACTAATGCTTAGAAATTTTTTGTGGTTAAACAAAAAACATTTGATTAGGGCATCACATATGCAGTCTCTTTATAAAATGATATGAAATACATAAACCTGATAATTATTCATATAGAGCATTATAGAGAGTATTTGATTGACCTGAGTGATAGAAACAATGACACGAGTAGTCAATTCAAGCTAAGACATAAGTATATTCAGTGGTTAATAGAATATTCCATAACTTAATTTCCGAAATGAAAATATTAAATTATGACAGAATCAATTAAATTGCACCAAAACCAACAAATTCATGCAATGTAATTCTAACAGCCTTTTTACGACCACTGATAATGTACCAATTATACACATAAAATGCCATCTTTAAACTGGGAATTATACATCTTTTAGAAATTATCCTACCATAAAAAAATAATTACATGAGAAACTGTAAGCAATGGCATTAATGATCTCATATACATTTTCACTGCCTCAAAAACACAAGTAGACACTAAGATCCAACCAAAAACTGTAGCTGACAATTGATGTAATTTGAAGGAGCCTGAGGTTGGTATAACAATTATATACTTAGTTATTATATACTTAGTCCAAGCATATAGAATATATGAGTAAAGTTATGAAGTTATGTACTATTATTCATGAAAAATCAATCAATATAGTCTGCTCAACGGCTTTTATGAACATTTCTAAAAATTCTAAGAAGAGACTTTAAACTGTATAACCAGGAGTGACATTATTATTCTGCTTCTTTATAAAACAATTTAATAAAACTTAATTTCACATAGCCTGATTAATTATGACCAATTGTGAACCACATTACTAACATGATAAATTTCATGACAAAATGAGACCAAGGGCAACAATATACAGGGTTCCTTTGGAAAATAAGTTTATGATGCTCATTGTCTTTTTTGACAAAAGGGGAGTCGTCCACTACGAATTTGTACCTGAACGACAAACTGTAAATGCTGCATTTTACGTCCAAGTGCTCGACAGGCTTCGAAAATGAGTCGCCCGCGTCCGGCCAGCTATCAACCGTATGACTGACAACCTGAGCGACAATGCGCCGTCTCACACCGCGCTAGTCATGTCAGACTTCTTGGCCAAGCATGGCGTGGCAACGCTGCCGCACCCGCCCTACAGCCCAGACTTGGCACCACCGGACTTCTTTCTGTTCCCGAAGATAAAGCGGAGTTTGAAAGGAACGCGATATGGGACTTTGGACGCCATCAAAGAGGCCATGACGACGTGTCTTCGAGAGGTTCCCGATGATGCCTTCGCGGGAGCGTTCCAGGAATGGGAACGCCACTGGAACGAGTGTATCGACTCACAAGGGTCCTATTTTGAGGAATATTAGCTTAAGATATGTAAAAGTGTAATAAATTTTTTTTCCTGAGCTCAGTACACTTATTTTCCGGACGAACCCTGTACCTAATAATTCGATCTAAAAAGTTTAAGCTTATCTTTTACACTATAGTAGATATTATGACCTAGCACCAGGTTTTAGAGTGTGAAAACCAACTTTGTACAAATACCAGCTCCAGAACCAATGTATTCTATTTTGATTACTGGTCATATCTCTAGAACTGAACCAACCCATCACTGTATGAAACCAAAATATTTATCAGGCAATAATGGACGCCAAAACCTTCATACAATAACCCTGCTTTTCTGAGCAAATAATAGTTTCCCAGCAGTATACGTGGAAAAATATGTCCACATACACTGCTGGGTTAATACATTGACTTATATAGCCTTAACTTATGCCATCAGTTTCCTTTTCCATAAATGCCATTCTGTTTAAACTGTCAAAATGAAGGCACCATAAATAATTATTTATGAATGCAGAAAAAAGAAATCAAGGCACTAATAGTTATGTTGAAAGTTATCCCAACTCTATCTCTCCATCAATATTAGCATGAGTATTTCATTATTATCATTGCCTTTCTATAAACAGCACTTATGATTTTGATTGCTCATGCAATAAATGAACAAATATTTAGTCACTGGCAATTAGAATAAGTACTATTGATCAACACGTAATACAGTGAATATAAAAAAATCAGCCTATACCTTAAAATCTAACATTGTTGTTGTTGGTGGATAAATTAAGTCTTGCAAAGGGAAAAGGATAGGGAATGCCACCCAATTCAGGCTAATTTAGGACCACAACTCAGTCACATTCACCTATACAATCATTGACAAACACAAACATACATGCACATTTTTTTATGGAAGGAGGAGAAGAATATTAAAGTATTCCCAAGGAAGTTGTACATGGAAGTACAAGCAGAGGTAAGGTCAGTTTAAACCATGTTAGCATTTATTCCCCTTACATCCTAGACCACAATACCCAAACAGAAGTTTGGTTTTTTATGAGGGTAGAGTTCCTCTCAACAAATCATGCAACATATTACATTTACATGTCAAGGCAGGGAGACAACTATGTAAAAATCTAGCGTAATTTTTATAAGGAACAAGTGCTTCTTCCTTGAGATTTTAATGATGAAATTCATTCTGTGTTATTTCTCTAATTCAAATAGGGTACTGAGTCAAAGCGATATATATGATGACGAAACACCTTTCAGGAGTTTCCCAACATATTTCTCTTAGAATATATAGGCACAATTAACTGTGTACCATTAGGTTTATGTTGAATGTATAAGTTAAAAATACAGATACAAAATGGAGTAGTAGTTGCGGTTTATAGGGGAGGTGACCGACAGCTAAGGTCATTTGCACCATTAGGGATGGATGGGAAAGGAGGAAGAGAGGAGAGAAACTGGCTTTGGCATTAGCCTACTCTTAACGAAAGGAGCCAAGGGGTCTGCAGTTTAAGTCCCATCTGATGGATGGCGTACTCACTCAAAGTGCTCTCCACAAAGCACCTCAAGTAGGGATCGAGATACCTCTGAAAAATATCTGCTGTCTCCAGGTTTCGAACCCGGGCCCTCTTGGTGGGAACCAGTATGTTAGTCACCGCACCATCCTGATCCCCTACAAAATGGATGGACAGCTAATGTTATTAAAAGGATGACTGAAAAGCAGATAACGGAGATGAGGTATTTTACAGCAACAATAATTGAGTTAGGCTTATAATCTTATAATTCTATAACCTGAGAAACTAACAAAATATCCACTATAGGAATTGTTAAATGAATCAAAGATACAGTATGTGGAACATTTTTATAATTAATTGCTTGGCTTGTTTTTTTCATTCTCAATATGAAACTCAACTCACTGGGCATGAGTGAATTCATCTCCAAAATGATAGGTGATAAAATATTTTTGTAGCCCTGGAATGTTATCTTGTTTACTCACTGATGAAAATAAATTACTACTTGCCCATATGCCATTTATATAAAAGTGATAACTTTCCCAATTTATTGGTTGGTTGCTTGAGGTGTGAATTTTTTGGATTTGATTCATTTTATAATGAAAAACTGTACCTAGTAATTCCACAGTATTTTATTTTGACATGACCCATTTTTCGACATTTAATGTCATCATCAGGTGCTGCCTCTCAAAGACATCCATCATTGTACTATATGTTACACCCAGGTATGGGGGAGTGGTGGATAGATGGGGGGAGCTGGGGAGGAAGTGTGGGTAAAGGATTGCTTAGGGATACATGACGTAATAAAATTCCCAATTTAGAATTATGTAGTTTGTAAACATATTGTAGAAGAACTTGAAGTCATCCACCTGGTTGTGAATATTGATTCAATCTGTAGATATAGAAGTTATTCACAAAATAAAAAAGTTTATCTTGGAAAATAAAGTCATGGTGGTGTTAATTGGTGGATGTACCACTTCATCCTCGAGTAAAATAGTCTAAAAATTCTATAAAATCCTTGGAAGGGGCTGGTACTAAGTGAGTATCTGCCACAAAACAATAATAGGCCGACAATCCTCAGAAGGAATAAGCTGTGGACTCTCTCCATTAGTGCAGGAGTCACACTGGTCAGTATAACATTACTCATTTAATTGCAGACAGAGAAGAAATTATTTTAAGCCTGCAGGATTGTTATGTGGGTGTTAATGCTCACCCACCATTACATTATCTAGTGGAGCTGCAGCTCAACATCTCTTCTTTTTTTCACTCTTATTGGAACTTTTTTTTTCACTGTCATATATATTACTAGAAATTTGTCCTATGAGGTTGGAATGTAATCATCAGAGCCACCTTAAACTTAAGAAACTTTATATGGCAATTAGGAACCAATCACAGTGAATAGGTCTGAAAGAAACTAAGTCATGAATTGCATTACGATGGAAACCAGGGGAACAAATCCAAAATCTCAGTAAATTAGGATCAATATGTGATATGAAGGGGAGAAATTGGAAGGTTTAAGAGAAATTATAGACCATGGGAAGCCTGAGAAAGGAATCAATGGATTTCTGATATTACAGAACAGAAGAAAGAACAAGAATTAAAATATGGTAGAAGGAAAAAAAATGTTTAAAAAAATAAAAAGTTGAGTATGTAGAGGTGCATCCAAAACTTACACCCGGAAAAATTGAAACAGATATCAAAAGCATACACCATTTTTTAACAAACAAATGACAAAAATCAATACCATCAGGGATGCCTAAGGAAATACTTTTATTGGATTTGAAGTTAAAAGAATATTTGAGGCATCTTCCTGATGCAAAGGAAATGCATGATGGAATTCTGGAAGAAGAGGATTAGCAAGAAGAAAAAAAGGCCATGAATGAATTAAGAGTAGTAATGGAAGACGTTAGGCCATGAACTTGGAATGCATGGAGAGATTAGTGTGCAAGAAGTAATTGGGAGCTGCAACAAATCAAACCTCAAACTGAATAATTTTATAAAAATCACATTTACTGAACCTATGATGAATGTGAATAACAACTGAAACTTGTTAATGAGGAATTAAAATGTTTAAAGAAAAAATTAAAAAACATTAAGCAAACCCCTAAAATGACCTCCCCTCCGTGGAAAATTAAACAACTTTCTGTTCATGGTCCTTTCATATAAAATTCACTACATTTAAAAAATCATTAATCTAAGTCACAAGATACTCTTCTTTCAATAACAAACTTTGCAAATTGATGGCTCTTGGTGGCTTTGCAAATTGCTGGCAAATTAATCACTCTTATATAGTTAATTCAGAAACTGCAGCTCAATCAATTGTAACATCTGCCCATGAAGAAAAAGAACACCAGCACAAGCAATAAAAAAGCAGGCCTCTGAAACTAGGCCATTTTTGGAAAACATACATACAGCATGTCTCTAGAAAAATATGTAGGGATATAATACCAAAAAAGACTTCACATCACTTCCATCTGGTCCTTGATTAAATCATAAATAATATTCCTTGAATTCCCAAAGCACTCTTCTATGGTACCAAAAATGCCGCGGGATCAGAGAGACCCAACCTCTTTCTAAAATCTTCCCCGACTGCCTGCAGCCTGCTTCTAACCACAGTATTACCTCGGTCCATTCCCTCCTCCTTAATGTAAATCATTCCCTAACCCACATACAGATAGAGTCCCGGGAAGTTTTTCAACACCTCAGCAAAATACTCCTCCACCGCTCAACTGGCCCTGATGGTCTCAACCCTAAATTTATTCTTAATTTTGCTTCATTCCTCTCCCAACCTTCAATACTCTTGTTCAATCGCTATTTTTCCATATTAACCTTCCCTCCTCAATGGAAATGCACCAATGTCATTCCAATACATAAAACAGGTCCCAAGAATGATGTTTAAAACTATCACCCTATCTCATTGCTTCCAATCCTGTCTTCCATTTGTGAGCATATTGTTCTCAACAGGTTTTTTTTTTTCACCTCTCCCTTTTTATCTTCCCAGCAACACTGTTTCCTCCCAGGAAGATTAACACTAACATATCTTGCTGTCTTTCAGTACCATGCCGTTATGGTAATAGAAAAATCAAGTCAACTCAATGCCATCTACCTTGAACTTCTCCTTCCCTTTCGACGCCCTCCATCAACTCCTCCTTCATAAACTCAGCCAACAGTTTGGCATACACGGCATGATCCTCAGCCTTCTTTCTGAATTACTACAACCACATTATTATTAGGTAATCTGCCAGTTAAGGTAGGTTTTTGGTTGGACACAACTATCAAATAAATATTTTGTAACTCCAAACCAAACCCAATCCAGCAACCTACTCCCTTCATCCCATCCAACATCTCTATCCTGTTCCTGCCCTTTCCTTGTTTGCCCAACATTCTCCCCTCTATAACCTTCTTCAACATTCAACTACCGCTCAATACGCCTTTCATCCATTTTTCCTGCCTCCATAGGATTTCTCTCAACAAACCCCTCTCCTAACCCACCATTCCTAGTACGTCCTCATTTGTTTTCCTTTCAGTACATTTCACCTTCTCCATTCTTCTCCACACTCACATTTCAAAAACCTCCAAACTACGTCTATCCTCCTGCTTCAGCAACCACGTTTCCGCACCGTACATAGCTACGCTCCATATCAGAGTTTTTACGAGTCTTTTCTTAACCTCCCTACTCAACGTCCCCATCATCAACTTCCTCCTCCTTGAGAAAGCCTCCTTGCCTAGCGCAATCAACCACATTCAGACCGTAAAAAATAAAGCAATGTCCCTATTAGGCCTTCTTTATCGCTTCACAGAAAATAAAGATCCAATAGCATTTGATTCATACTTCTTAACAATTGTCCTTCCCATAGTATCATATTGCTCCCAAATATGGTCCAACACAGCACCATCTAATCTTAAATCCTTCGATTGCATCTCTCACTTCTTTGCCAAAATATTCAAATACCGAGTCCCACATTTCCACAATATGTTCTCAAATACGGTTCTGTCTTCTTTATCCTTTTTAGCCCCCACAACTACAGACTTTTAAGCTGATTTAAAACTCCTCCAGAACACCCTAAACTAGACTACTGATGCCCTGAACTGCTCTCCCTCTTCAACTTCAGGATACCAACTCAATCCACCCACACCCACTCCCTACTCCATCTGCCTATACCTTTATTTCACCTCTCCCCCGTCTAAATTCATTACCTCACACTGTTGATCCTTTTTTTCATCAAGTAACAATTTTACTACCAAAGCTATATCCCATCTCTCAACAAATTAAATATTTTCCCTGTCCATTTTCAGTTCTCGTTTATTGTTATGCTCTTATTGTATTTTGTCCTCTTTCATGTTTTTGTTATAATTTTCACTGCAAATTGGTGCTACTGCTGCATGTGAATAATGTTTTACAATAAATAAATAAATCTATAAACACAGAGATAATGAAAACTCAAACTACCACCCTGTATGATTACACTACTCTACCGAAAAATTCCTGAGCCAGTAACTATTAATTAAGCAGTGAATATCCATCATTAGTTTACTCATGTCATTCTTCATATATAAAACAATTATATAACCACTATCGAAAAAGCTTGTTGCTGTTAATGAGTGCTTTATGGAGGAATAACTAGTCCAGCAGACACTTGAGGCTCTCCACCACTTTAACCGTGGTGTAATGAAAAAGATTTACAACCAAATTTGAACAAATGCGCTAATTCAGCTCTGATCAAATTAAGTAATTAAGTTTCTTAAGTCTAACTTGGGACCCAAAAGGGGTAGGTATACAAGGTACACAGCTGTACAAAAGGGGCAGGGGTTCATGGACGTAATAAAGGGGAAACATTGGCATGAAGTAATAAGAGAAACGAGTTACAAAGGATTAATTTTCAAGAAACTGTAACAGTAACTTTAACGGAGTCACCCGCTATGTGTGCATTATAATGCAACCATTTCAGAGAGTAAAAATCATTCGCTTTGACCGGGATTCGAACCCGGATCCCTCGATATCTGGCCGAGTGCTTTAACCACTTAAGCTACCGAGACGTCCTCTTACACTCTGAAATTTTTTTTTTGGGGCTTTAAAGGAACAAGATGTTATGACGAAATACCGTACATACAATGTCACAGGCATTCGTAGTCGTGCGCGACGCGCCACAGTCCACGATGTTAATAAAGCCAATTTCAAACACTTAGGCTGTTTATACCTTAGACAAATTTCAAGAAACTGTAACAGTAACTTTAACGGAGTCACCCGCTATGTGTGCATTATAATGCAACCATTTCAGAGAGTAAAAATCATTCGCCTTGACCGGGATTCGAACCCGGATCCCTCGATATCCGGCCGAGTGCTTTAACCACTTAAGCTACCGAGACGTCCTCTTACACTCTGAAATTTTTGGGGCTTTAAAGGAACAAGATGTGAAAGAAAAAAAAATTTCAGAGTGTAAGAGGACGTCTCGGTAGCTTAAGTGGTTAAAGCACTCGGCCGGATATCGAGGGATCCGGGTTCGAATCCCGGTCAAGGCGAATGATTTTTACTCTCTGAAATGGTTGCATTATAATGCAAAGGATTAGTTAGACCACACATTTGCAAGATGAGGCGGAGGAAAGAGTATAATAAAATCATGGTGTACTTATTCTGAGTTACCCTGTCGTATCAATGAATGATGACACCAGTAATGTGTGGTTAAAACTCAACAGATTCCTGAATTATCATCCAATTCTTATTGCAGGTATGTATTTGAGAGTAGCAAAATAGATTATCAGCATTTTATTATACTTAACCTCCTCCTACCTTAAATGAACAATGAGCGAATAGACCCAAAGAATGATTTTGTTTCTAAAAAAATACACAGAAAAGCAGTCAATTCGTTAACAAAATGCTATGAACAAACATGAAGCATCACACAACTACTGGAATACCTGGGATAGGGGCCACTTGTTGCACGAAGACTGCATGCAAGACTTAACCTGCTAGAAAAATACCAATTAGAGGAGTTTAATACTGACACCAATGGGAGTATTTCTTACCCCACATTAAGTTGGTAGGCAAAACTTCAGTCAAAAGTTAAGGAAAAAAGACTGCCTAACCAACTTATACAAGGAATCTTTTGCCCCATGCACAATGAGTTTACAAAAGTAAACCATTCATTAAAACCACACAAGGAGAATGATTTCAGCTTTTCAAGTAAAATTAAATTACTTCACCTTCAGCGCAACCAACAGCTAATGATATCGTTGATACTATAAATAAGAGAAATAATTTGATCAAATTCTTTTTAATGTAGTTTGTAGATAAATTTTAACTTTAATTTTTAGCAACCAACCTCTATATTAAACTAATGATACAATAAATGTTAGTTAAATAGGTTGACCATTGGCCTAAAAATCACTAGTCCTTTAAGTGACATTCTTGTATCACTGAATATAAAGGGTGCCTCAAATGATGTTTCTGATTTTGGTGTTTTATTATTCAGCACAACATTAAGTTACACATACTACATGAATATCAGTTTACAGATCAATTTTAGAGGTGTCAGTAATTCATTTCACACTCAACTACTTCATATTCTGCTCTCCACGCAGCACTACATTCACCAGAATGCCAAGACTTAATGTTTGTCCCATATTACTTTGAAGAAGGTTCTTGACCAAGTCAATGGTGACACAGTCCATCTACATGGACAAGCTTAATGAACATATGGTTAATGCCTCAGCTCAAGGAGGACATTTTAAATGGTATTTATCATCAGGAAAGTTCCCCTTCATATTTTTATAATGAAGAGGCAATTCCTGACCGAGCATTTTCTTCAGCACTGGGCAAGGGCATAGAGGCTCTATGGAATTGTCACAGCAATCCCCTATTCTGACCCCCAATGGATTTCCAAAATTTCAGAGTTTAAGAGGACGCCTCAATAGTTTAACTGGCTAAAGCACTCGGCCGGACATCGAGGGATCCGGGTTCGAATCCCGGTCAAGGCGAATGATTTTTACACTCTGAAATTGTTGCAATGCAATACTGTACAACAATCTTCTCTCTTAAGATCTCAAGAGATTATTATCATTCCAACATTTTATGTGATTAATAAAAATTGGTAATTTTCCACAAAATAAAATTTTTAATACGACCGGTTTCGATGTGACTACATCATCTTCTGGTGTCATCTGTCATCGAAACTGGTCGTATTAAAAATTTTATTTTGTGGAAAATTGCCAATTTTTATTAATCACGATATTCCACCATATCATGCCTGAAATGTCTCTTTTTATTGTTTTATGTGATGTTTATTAGTTTCTGTAATTATTTGGGTATTATCAAAATCTGTATTAAAAGCTGCCATTTCCTGTGTCTTTATGACATTCTTATACAACTTAAGGTTGAATGCCAGAAGACTCAGGATAGATACAATGTACCTGTATTAGCAGAGGGGTGGCATCCCTGTGAGCCATTATTGTACTTCAGTTTTACAGCAGCCGCACATGTGAGATGCAACTAAATATGCTACATTGTATACATTTACGATTTATTTGGGAATATTTTTAAGAAGTACTATTGACGAATTATTAAAGCTCTATTGCTTACTACTGACTCAAAACAATGATATTGTCAAAATTTTTAACAAAGGCAAATATTCTTTCATTCCTCACACGGGGAAAATACTTAATACAAAGTATTTTTCCAGCAAATTGGCTTGCGCAAAGAGGCCGATGTTATACCCATATCAGCTCAGACCATAAGGTGCAGGTTGATTTTAGAGCACATTCAGGAGTAAAGAAAGTGAATCTTATGGACTGGGAAAAATGTGAATTTCTTAGATGCATAGAATTCACTTGATGTAGACCAGCGATGAATTAATCTATAATTGTGACAAGTTGACACACTTTTATTGGGGTTACAAAGGATATAATGGTGCCTATAATAGAAAAGCACTTTACAGGAATCTGCTTGAACCACTCAAAGCAATCCTGAACATTTTTCTAATTTTCTGGTAAATCCACTAGCTGGCAATCTCATATCCTAAGATGGAAAGATTAGGGCTATGCATTTACAAAAGAAATCACAGCACCAATCCATTCCCTTGGCCAAGGTATCATTTGGGCCATTCCAAACCAAATTATCCAACTAGTTTTATTACCACATTACAAAACAATTATTTTTGGTACATAAGTATTTTCTAATAACTTCTATTAGAACCAATTTTTGAGAAAAAATCTATACAAATATTTATTTTCTGTGGACAGGAGGCCATTTCTTTGTCATGGTAAATGACAAAGATGACAATTCCTACAGAGATGGCAATTTATTGGAAAGATTGATATCTACAAATTTACAGGGTAGAGTAGAGACAAGAGTTAGAGTCAAACAAGATCTTGTAGCTATTGAAGTGAACCTTCTAATAAATATGTTTAAGTAAGTTTATCTCAAAATCACTTAATTCACAATGATATGGGAGATAAAATTTGGATGAAGGCAAAAAGGCATTGATTTTGGAATCTGATTTTTTAAATGAGGGAGTTAAGGCTAAGGCATAAAATTTTTTTAAAGTTTAGATCTACCCACAGCAAGTCTGAAAATACAAAACCATGATTTACATCATCATTTGTTTCTGAAAGGGTTCCCAATTTGCCATTTATAGTATTCTGAAAGCTTTCGAGCCCAAGTGAAATAACATGCATTTACGATTTTAGCATTACTGATGATGAATTTCTGGAATTCTGCGATGAATAAATGGATTGATAAAGTTGATAATCCTTTAATATAAGAATTTCATTTTCATCACATGATGTATTACCATTTGATCATTTTCTGTCTGATCCAAGTGTTTTTCATATATTGTGTATTTTCATTTCTTGCCTTGCCTGAATTATCTCAGATGGGTCCTAACAAAAAGAATCCAATATCTGGTATTAAGAAGCCTTGCTTGTACTCAACTCACTTGGCCATTAATAGGTACCACATTATGCTTAAATGCAGGTAGAAAAGTTTTACATTTCTAATAGGGCACAAATCAATTTATCTTTTGCTAAATTTTACAATTTAAATGTACATTTCTTGCTAATTACTTCTCACTGATCAAACATTTGGGTGTGAATAGATGCAACACTTGTTTGGTGGGATTGCTATTTGGCCAGACGGCTAATTATTGTTATAATGAATTTATGTGGAGTAACACTATAATGAATGATTCAGCAAGCATTTTGTAATGGTGTAACACAGTTTTTGCTATTCTCCAGGGGACTAAAATACTTAACAATTTTTAAGCTGTTATAATTTGATACAGCAACACAATTTGATTAGTGGCACTTAATTCCACATGAATATTAGTGAAGGTAGCTGACTTCTAGGGGTGCAGGAAACAAAAAACAAATTCCATCATCCGTTAACTAAATACAAACACCCATGGGGGGATTTATTTATATTTTTCATGATGGACCACTTCAATGGAAATGTACGATGGGATTTTCACTTGCTTCTAGTACATAAATATTCATTATAAACATACACTTATACAACATCGTTCTTCAAGATACTAGTATAATTGAAATCATTTGGGCTATAATTTAAGTTATGACCAGTTCCTGCTCAATTGATGACCTGACAGCTTAATGGCAAGTAGGAATTGACCTGTAAACTAACAGTGGCATAGTTGTTAATGGGAATTCCCAATATTTCATATACCCTTTTGAATATTAATTTAGTTCCAAAATCGAAAATTTATATTGGGCAACGAATATGGTCTTAGATTCCAGGTTATTTATGGTTTCCAAGAGTAACAATTTATTTCTCAAGGTTTTTGGCTAGCATTTTTACTACTGTTGTATTCCCCATTTCATCTAATTGGCACAGCTTAATTCACATGTGCAAATATTTCCACATTTTAGTTATTAGCATGGGTAGATAATTATTCAAAATTAGAATTCCCAATTTTGATGTCTCATCTAAATAAAAATCCTGCTTTAAGTGGAAAGAGTCTTGCTTGCACATGGATAAACTTGAGTCAAACACAGTGGAGTTTTCAAATTTCAAGAAACTGCGGGAGATGATGCAACAGTAACTTTTAATGGAGTCATCCACTAACATGCATTTCAATGCTAAGTTACTGTTGCAGCATCTCCCGCAGTTTCTTGAAATTCGTCAAAGGTTTCAACAGCTTAAGTGCTTCAAATTGGCTTTAACCTTGTGGACTGTGGCTCGTCGCGCACGAATACGAATGCCTGTGACATTGTATGTATGGTATTTCATCACAACATCTCATTCCTTTAAAATCCCAAAAATTTCAGAGTTTGAGAGGACGCTGCGATAGCTTAACTGGCTAAAACACTCGGTTGGACATCGAGGGATCTGGGTTTGCATCCCGGTCAAGGCGAATGATTTTTACACTCTGAAATTGTTGCATTGAAAAACAGTGGAGTTTCTTTTAAAACCATCTTTTTGAACATGAATATTAACCATGTCAGGACAGCTTTTACAATTTTCATTGCTAGTATGTAGAAAATACAAACACAAAAACAAGTATTGATGCAAGCTCATTACTGCTATGGACAGAAGTCACTGTGAACTTGTCAAGAATTGAATAATTCTAGCATTAACTGACAAAAAATAGAAAATCAGATGTAAAAATTGTACATGGTTTTTATTAATTGGGAAACACCTACCTCCTTGATAATTCTAGAAAACATAAATAGGCAGCTAGTTTTAATGAAAAACCCCTGTCATTGTTAAGACCTTGACCTAGCAGAAAGGTTGTGCATTCCACTGACCCCTAGAGCTGTGCTGGCAGTAGCGATAATAATTTCTCCTGATAAGTCCAAACATGCCAATGAGGATGAATGGTAAGAGCCATACGAAAGGTATTCCATGCAGCATCTGTTCCTCAGTCAGGTGGCTGTAAAAGCATCTAGCTGACCCAGAGGAGAGGCCATTCAAAGGGAAATATTATTGAAGATGGTGTTGGAAAAGCATCTCAATTATAATTCCAGTGACGTTACTGACAGAAAGAGAAAATTAATCCTGTCAATAACAGGATACAGTCAACTGGGTGGGTCGAGGTGTCCATGAGAGAGGGAGGCATGCCTACTGGGTGATCATCATTATGATTCTTTACAAAATGAGGACAAGAACACCCAGGAGAAGGAGAGCAACAGTCTGGAATATGGCATGGAATGTTGGAACAGTGATTAGAGTAGGGGTGCTAGAATATTATTTTTATAGGTAATCTACTGATTAAAGTAGTTTTTGCGTGGACACAAGCTACCAAATAATTCCCTCGCCTCTCCTAACGAAATACAACCCAATATTCCACGCTAAAATAAGTCTCTCTTGAACTCAACATCCTGTATTTCCTTCTACCCTTCATTCCGTCGAACATCCCTATCCTATTCCTACCCCTTCCTCGTTTGCCCAAAATTCTACCCTTTATTACAGTCTTCAACATTCCACTGTCAAACAATATGTGTTGCATCCATTTTCCCAGTCTCTTTATGATTCCTTCCATTAATCCCCTCTTCCACCTACCAAACCTAGCACTTATTCATTTGCTTTCCTTTCTGTTCACTACACCACCTCAAACCCACATTTGAAGGGCCTCTATATAACCTATCATCTCGCCTCGGTGACCATGCTTCCTCGTCATTCTCCATATCAAAGCTTTGATGAGCTTTTTCTTAACATCTTTACTCAACATCCCTGGCATCAACTCCCTCCTCCTTGTGAACGCCTCTTTGCCTAATGCAATTCTTCTCCTTACATCCCTACTACTTGGACAATTTTAATCACTTTAATCTAATGTGGTGTGAATGGTTGCTCATATGGTCGCAAGGTGGCTGCATGGTGGCCGGAAAATACATGTTACTTGAATGTTTCTCTATACATGAATAAAAGCCATACTTGGATAATTCATCATTTTTCCAATACTAAAGTAAAATATGTATTACCAGTATCATATGAAGCAAATAATTAACTTGTTCAAATAATGCTGCATGTAGCAAATTTGTAATATTTGTTGACAATAGATAACTAGTCATTTCCATGTGCTTTGGAAACTTCCCAAACCAAATAGAGCTGCATCCATTTAGGTGCCTAAATCTCTCAATTTAGGGCTGAGGGTGTCCAAACTCATTAGGCAGCAAGAGGGTGCAAATTTCGGCCCCTGGATTTAGGACACAAGAAGTGTATCCTAAATACACCATAATGCAATCCCATAATTTCCAGTGCTAAAAGCAAAACAATTAGCAGAAGAATAATTGCCATGGTGGGTGTGTATTATAAGGTCATGTTTGAGAAAGTAGACTTTTACTTGTCAAAAAAAACAAGGCTTTATTGATGCGAGGTGGGAAAAGGTGGAAAAGAGAAAATTGGTATCCTCCAATAATAGTATTATCTGACCTATTAATAAGCAAAATATAAAAGACGAATATCCTATAGATTTAAATTTAGTCCGATTAGAAAAAAATACTAACTAGTACCAAAATCACCTAAGTTACTAAATTAAAAGAAAGAAATGGAAAACTTTAATAATAGACTGCTGAATGATTGGAAAGTGAACTCAGAATCATGCAAAATCATTATGCAATTATGCAACTACACAAATGTTTGCACAAGCTATCTCAAGTATCAAAATAATTACATTCGGATATCATCTGTTTATTCCTTATTCTTAGCTGCATAGATGGCAGTACTACTGCATAGGGTGTCCAAGCTCTGCAAAGCTGCCTTTTCATTAGGCGCCTAACATTTAGGCATGTAAAAGCATGATCCTCAATGTTTAACAAGTCTGGACTCAACTTATAATTTTGAATTCTCTAGGCAGAAAAATGGTATAACAAAAAAAACATCAAAAAGTGTGCCACTGTAAGTAACCATAACTTGGAAAATTGTTAATAAGGTTCCTTAATGCTCCTTTGATTTGTGATTTAGGTATACAGATGATTTGATGATGACATGATTTAGGCTGAACAGATTGTGTCTGATCAGAAAATGAAGATGGATAAAATCAAGGTATTTGCTCTCGTGTTTGATTTTAAGCCAAAAATATTGACAAGAAGTTTCTGAAAACAAAAAGGTTAACAGAAGATGAAAAGCTACCTTTGGTGGAATGGGCAACAGTGATCAAGTGGTGCATGAATTCATGGCATCGAAATCCAAGATTCAGCACAAAAACGTTGCAAGTGCTTACATGGATAAAAATGCCATTTTGGGTAAAAATGAATCTACTGAAGGCTGAATATGTTCCACAATTATGCCCAATGTTTAATGCAGATGAAATGGTCCTGGAGGGATGAACTTTGCCATAAACAGGAATGCTTTACTAAGTGAACCAAAAATTTCTCCATGAAAATGTATTAAAATATACTTTTGTATGCTAAATGATATGGTAGCCTCTATTTGAAGAGCATTGCTGTCAGAAATGTATGACAAACTTGAGCTCTGAGAAAAATAATGAATGAACTTTCTGTATATATAGGCATCTGTCTTTATAGGCATTTAGCAAATCCGTGGTTTACTGAGTTATCAGAATGGACTGGTTCCATAATCACTTTGTTCCCAAGGTTGTGAAATACAAAGTGGACGATTGGAGAATTCCAAATGATGACGGAAATGTAGCTTTGATTTGGAACAATTTGCATAGTGATACGGCAAAGATTAGGCCTCCAATCACAGCTTTATTATTTCTGTCAACGAATCAAGGAGTGCTAGAATCATGTGATGATAAGATTGATGACAGCAGGGGACAAAGAACAATGATGAATACAAAATAAATAGAGTATGTGTTCTTCAAATGGGATGATTCTTAGAGGAAGGTGAAACAATCCACTACTGCAAGTGCATGGAAAAAGATGCTGCATTAAGAGGAATGAGGTTGATTTCCACTTCAAAAGATTTGAGCCAAAATATATCAGAAACTTTTTGAAGTCAGCAGGGGAAATATCCTCCACTCTTAAAAACATTTAAGTCTGGCTTAATGTAAATGAAGGTAGTCCCAGTTTACAAACATAAACAGTTGAAGAAATTGGTGATAGTGTTTTGACAGTGGGAAATGTATCTTTGGAATCTGAAGAGGAGTCTGCTGTAAAATCAGTTAAAAATCTAAAGGTACAGGAGAGCCTGAATGCCATCATAACTTTTACAGATGAAGTTTTGGACACAGGCTTATATCATTATCATGAACATTGAGAATATCACGGGAGACTGTATTTCGTAAGCAACTCCAAAGAAGGAAGCTAAGAAAAATAAGCTGTGTTTTCAAAACATTGCCCTATTCTTACTGGAAATCTACGCAGCATAGTACATTATATGCCAATGATGGAATATAGGAAGTCTACAATAATTTAAACTTTTCCAAATTTGGTTAAAAAATAATTAAATTTTTTCAAACTGTAGTAGCTATTTTGACATTGCATTTGTTCTTAAACCATTTCATATCAGTTTTTTCATCATAATTTTTTACACAATTTGGGTTGGATGGATTCCATTTCATGACCTCAGTAAGTGACTCAGTTCAGTGACCTAGCTTTTTAAAATTTTGATACAATTGTCACCCAGGACTAGAAACTAATCAAGGAATAATGCTGATTTTAGAGTCATATTATGTATTACTTGCTACTATGTATGTATGTATTACTCTCCACTATGCATAACTCAATATATTATGAAATTGTTAATAACTAGTGTTTACCGTTATAATCATGAGAATGAAAACAAGCATCTCAGAGCATTATTTATTTGTCAACAATGGATGATTTGGTCAACTTTATTCTGACATTGAATCCTGCTACCTTCAAGAAAATCTAGCAGAATTCAAATGCCATTATCCATATCATACTTTCACATTAAAAAACTTAGCTGTATTATCCTTAAATTGGTCACCAAGATGAGTACAGTAAACACAAATATATTTCTTCCGCAGATGGTATCATTTATGCATGCCAGAGAGCAAGTCACTGAGATTTGCATCAATACTACCTAATTTACAAAAGAAAGCTAGCACCATTTTCTAAAATAATACACGAATTAATGAAATACAAGCCTGTTCAATTCACTTTAAGTATGCATACAGATCAAACAAATGGGATAATATCACTAATAAAGTACTCTAATAACAATTTATCAATTATGAATGAAGTGACTTAAGAATTGAGCTAATTTATGAGGACATTCTGAGATATATTTCATTCACACATAATTCTGTCAAATTTACATGCGATGTTTTTACCCTGAGGCTTCCTGTTTGCCATACAATATCAATTGAAGTCATCAATGATTCAATGTGCACAAGAAAAGAGGTGCAAAATAAATACTATATGGTGTTCAATTGTTTCAGGCTCAACTTTGGGGAAGTTCATGAACTACATGGTATTACTTAAGTCAAATCCCTGAGTAATCCAGATATTGCTTAATCCGGACCTCTGGTTCCATATAGTCCCGTATTTTTGAAGATGGTGATGGCCGATAATATTTGTTATATTTACTCCAAGAATATAGCTGAAAACCAGATATCTTTGGAATATGATTTTGGTTGTAGATCATTTTTCATCATGGATACCAGACCTAATAGTTCACATTAATTCTATCTATGCAAAAAGTGTTCGTTTGACTCACGTGATGCCATTAAAAAAATGGAGAGTAAACAAAATGAAGTTCTTTGGATAGCAAAAGATCTACAGGGCAAACTGTCGATACAGTAAGGCCTACCTCCATGTATGAAGACTGCATCCCAACACTTCATCGGTTTCTGTCAAGGATTATCTTGTTTTGAAATTCAATCGCGTAATTGAGGTAGAACCTCCCAATACCAGAGGTCCATATTCATCGTTCAAAATCATGGCTGACAATTCACTCAGTGGTGTCTGAACTTCTGAATACTGCAATATGGCCAGAAGATAAGGCTATAGCCCAGTTTAGATTTACAACAAAAATAAGATCGTTACCTCTAACTCAAGCTGACTTGATTCCAAAAAAGACCTAAATGTAACAAAAATTTCAATGCCTCTCACTGATAACCCTTCCAACACCTGTCTGGAAAATGTGTTCAATCTTCAAGGCATGTAGTACTCACAGTTATACACTTAAATATCCAGAGTATTAAAAATAAGCTATTGGAACTTGGAGTACTTATCACTGAAAGCAACATAAGTGATGTGTGTTTATGTGAAAATTGGCTGCATAAAAATGAAACATGTGTTTTTTTTCAAGAAACTGTAACAGTAACTTTAACGGAGTCACCCGCTATGTGTGCATTATAATGCAACCATTTCAGAGAGTAAAAATCATTCGCCTTGACCGGGATTCGAACCCGGATCCCTCGATATCCGGCCGAGTGCTTTAACCAATTAAGCTACCGAGACGTCCTCTTACACTCTGAAATTTTGGGGCTTTAAAGGAACAAGATGTTATGACGAAATACCGTACATACAATGTCACAGGCATTCGTAGTCGTGCGCGACGCGCCACAGCGGGTGACTCCGTTAAAGTTACTGTTACAGTTTCTTGAAATTTGTCTAAGGTATGAACAGCCTAAATGTTTGAAATTGGCTTTATTAACATTGTGGACTGTGGCGTGTCCCGCACGACTACGAATGCCTGTGACATTGTATGTACGGTATTTCGTCATAACATCTTGTTCCTTTAAAGCCCCAAAATTTCAGAGTGTAAGAGGACGTCTCGGTAGCTTAATTGGTTAAAGCACTCGGCCGGATATCGAGGGATCCGGGTTCGAATCCCGGTCAAGGCGAATGATTTTTACTCTCTGAAATGGTTGCATTATAGAAACATGTGTTGTTAATATCCCTGGGTATGACCTCTCAGGAATATTCTGCCACTCAGAATACAAAAATGGTGGGGTGTACTAATTCTCACAAAGCAGTCACAAATAATAAATAATTAGATTTCACATATGAAGACTTGATTGAAGAAAATTGTTTGAATTTTCTGTGATAGGTGTGAAAATTAATCAATCTGCCATTTTTATAGCATCAGCGTATGCATATATCTCCTGAAAATTTTGAATTTTTCATAATAAAATTGAAGTCTCCTAGACAGAATGATTAATTCTCCCCATAATCCATGTGTCATTATGACAGGTGACTTTAATTGACCCCAAGTGCAAGAAGTGATTTTATGATACATTAAATTGCTATAATATGTACACAACAAACTACATGCCCACTCACATCACAAGTTCTAAGACATGCATAGATCTTATTATTTTATATTATTTTTCCTATAACGATATATTTCCCCAAAATACTGCACATGTTTCTTACTAGTACCGCCAGTAGAAGTTTGCACGGAAAGGGTTAAATATGAATACCATATTATTATATGACATCATGCCTAAAGGTAATACTGCAATAATTTATTAATAAAAAATATTTATAATTACCTTAGGCTCTTTTCATAAATTTCAGTTTCCAATCCTTCTCCAAATCCACATTTGAAAAATCCTCCAATCTACACCTACAGCCTTGATTCAACAACCATGTTTCCGTGCCATACAAAACCATTGCTTCACGTCAAAGTTTTGATCACCCATTTCCTAAACTCCTTTCTCCATGTCCCTGTCATCAATTCCCTCCCCCTTGTGAAAGCTTATCTGAAACAATTCTTCTTCTGACATCACTACTACATGGGGACCATTTTAGTCCAAAAGACTTCCGAGATGGGTCAACTGTTCCACCATCTCTAGTTTATCTCAATCAATATTTAACTAGACTTTCCTCTTTTTATAGAACCTCAATCTTTGTTTGCTAAAATTTATTCCAATCCCATAATTATCACATTGATTTTCTAATGTGTTAAGCAATGATTGTAACCTGGTGAACTGACCAACTTGTGCTTGATCATTAGCAAATCTAACTGATTCTATGAATTCCTCACCTATTTTCATTCCTACTTTCAGTTTTTTCCATGCCTCTTTTACAATTCCTTTCACATATAAATTAAAAAGCATAGGTGATCATGGACACCCCTGTCCTTGCCCTATTCTAAACACTGCTCATCTTGAATCACCATCCACCACTAGCACCTGAGCAGTTTGTGACAAGTACAGGTTGTCCCTCCTATCTCGCCAATCTATTCCTATTTTCTGCAATACATTCATCAATGTTAAACAATCTACTCTATTGAACACCTCAACACATATGAAATAAACAAATAAAACTTGATTTTACTCTACGTTCCTTTCGATTAATGACTTCATTAATGCTATGGCATCGAATGTACCTCTCTCCATTCTGAACCAAAGCTGAGTAATAGGCTCAAGAACATATTAATCTTCCTCTCCATTCTCTCATTGATGATCCAATGTACTACCTTATTTGGTTTTAAAATCCAACTCATTATTCCATAGTCCTAATAAACTGTCTTTCCTTTTTTTTGAATGAGAACTAACACTGATCAGATGAAACTTTCCAGAAAAATTCCTTTCTCATAAATTCTACAAATGAGTACATAAAAACTTCTCTCTAGAATCACCTAAACCCTAAAGTAGTTCTGCAGTTATTTTTTCACCTCATTTTTTCATTTTCAAAAAGGGTATTATTTATATTCCTGAGTAACTGAGGAAAACTTGACACAAGAATCAGAGCTACCTCACCGCTCAAAGAATGAAAACAGTTGTCGGACTTCAAAAATTTTTGAAGGAAATAATATTATTGTTAATTCAAAGCAGTTTTGATGCAATAAGGAAAGTTTCAAATTCAGGAGCCCATCACTGTTATACCTGTTGTGTCAAGGCAGTACAAATGATCCCAGTTCTTGCATTCCTAATTCTTTAACATGCTTGGATTAATATTCATTCCTCATGCTATCAACTTATGTGTGATATAATTAATATTTCGCAGGTGTTCTTACCATGTTTAAATTATGTAACTAACTCCTAGCTGTACATTGTATTTATTTCATAGCACAAAACTTTTCCTGGGAGAATGAGGTTGTCCACATACAAATAAAATGCTAGAGATGTCAACTAAACATTCACATATAAGCCTATCAAGATATTGTACAATTTTGAATGAAATACAGCAGGGAGTAGGGCCTTGTAAAGCAATGTCATTGCAACAATTATTTGCTCAGTTAAAACATTCACACTAAGCTTTTTTTCTGGATCCAAATTTAATTGAAAATAATAGAATTAAATATATAAATAAACAGCCAAAAATGAAGAAATCAACAATATTAATATAAAATGAATATAGTGCAAATCCCCATGCTTTAATGATAGGGTATTCAAGTAAATGTTGGAAGTGAAGGCATTAAACATACCTAGTTTGTCTCATGTTGAAGGGAGGCACTCTAGATGGGTCATCACAGCTTATGGCTCGGCTTGAACGATCTACAGATTGACTACAGGCTGGCATATCACCTACTTTCTCACCCAGCTCAGAAGGAGTAGCTTCTTCCTTCACAAAGAAAGTATTAAACCAAAAATGGAAGAGTTTTTCCTGAAAAAAGAGCACAGAGTAATCAGTTTTAGTCCCATATTCTAAACTCTAACCACAGTAATTAAACCAAAACAGTTTTTATAGGTGAGATTCATATTGGCTCATCTTCGACCCTTCATGAATTTCATATTTTCTGTGTAATAGTCAATTTCCTTCTCCTGTAAATTCCACACGCTCATTCAAAATATTTTGTCAAGCTTTCTGATAAAATAATGTCACGAATTCTGTTCATATGTGCTATGCAAAACTGTGGTGTTAAACAAAACATAACCAATCTTGGAATCAACTGTAAAATTGACAGGCAAGCTCACCTGGTACTAATCTTAGGAGTATGTGAAATTCCAACATTTAGGATAAGCTTAATGGTTCTTTAATTAGACACAACTTCAGGAAATACATTTCAATAATATACAAGGCCAAATCAAAAGTATTAGCTAAGAACAGTAATTTCCCCTTCTTTTAGTCCACAAACAATTTTAACATAAAGAGAAAATAACATTTTCCAATAGACAAACCATTTTTGACAAGTATAAACGAGGAATGATATTATTAAATTAAATTGATATTCACAACAATTACAAAATTGCAAGCAACCTGAGCTCAGATAAGTTTACATGGAGTTTACAATAAAACCTGAAAGGCAACCCCTGTACTTTTCTCCCATGATCTGATACATAGATTCTGAATTATAAACAGCTACAACTGAGAAATGCTTTAATATTAAAGGAAAATGTAATGTCATTCTTTCACTTAATTAGATAATGGGGATGCTGAATGACAAATCTCTGCTTTAAGCGATAGGCAAGCCAAGAACCAATTATCACATCAGCACTTAACTCATATTTATGAGTATTTTTAATAATAAAAATTCTTATACCAAATATTATTTCTCATGTCCACCTATTTTATTCATTCACCATCTTTAGATTGAGCAACTTTTATTTCAATCACCAATTCACACTGTGACGTTAAAAAGAAAGTAGCATTCACAGCACGTTAATAAAAAAAATGCCTTTATTCATTTCATCCGCTGGCTTTGTGGTCCAGGAAGTAGAGAATTCAGATACAGATAAATGGGTCTTTCTCAATAATGAGGGTAGAGAAAGAAACTTTGAACTTCTACATAAAGACACACGACCATGGTTTCGACGCTGCGCTCATCATCATCAGGTGACATACATGAAAAATTTATATAGCCTAGCTCCAAGAGGGAAGGAAGGTAGGGGGAGTAAGGGAGAGGGGGTAAGTTGAGTGCAGGTGCAGCAACCTATTAGTGGGCCAGGGGAGGGGGGGAGGTGTTTGACCGCAATGGTTTGACCATCATTAAGGGATGGTCCATGGTCATCAATGCCTTGGTGGGGGTGTGGTTGGTAGGATAAGATTTTGGAATCTTTGAGGAAATTAAGGAGTGGGGAAGGGGAGAGGTTTATGGTTTCATTTACCACCTCAAATGTGCCTAACTGAGGGGATTGCCAAATGTCCAACTCCTCCAGGTGGAAGGCTTCGGAGGAGTTGGACATTTGGCAATCCCCTCAGTTAGGCACATTTGAGGTGGTAAATGAAACCATAAACCTCTCCCCTTCCCCACTCCTTAATTTCCTCAAAGATTCCAAAATCTTATCCTACCAACCACACCCCCACCAAGGCATTGATGACCATGGACCATCCCATAATGAGGGTCAAACCATTGCGGACAAACACCTCCCCCCCTCCCCTGGCCCACTCATAGGTTGCTGCACCAGGACTCAACTTACCCCCTCTCCCTTACTCCCCCTACCTTCCTTCCCTCTTGGAGCCAGGCATATAAGTTGATGAATTTTTCATATACGTCACATGATGATGATGCACAGCATCACAACCATGGTTATGGGAAGTAATAAATCTTCATGTGGAAGTGCAAAGTTTCCTTCTCTACCCTCATCATGAAGGAATTCCAAATGTTAATCCTGAAACTGATGTCTTTCTCAATAGTTTAAATCAAAGTAATGCCCCTTGACAGAAGAACTTAGCTGTGTAACTTTTGGATGCCATGACATATGTTCAATTATAGGCAGTACAGGCCAAAGTTGCCCCTTGACCAATGAGTGTATTTTCAAAGTAAATGTGTAGTCTATGCAACCACTTCCAAAAACTGTGTTAGGTGATTGAATGAACTTCACATATTATTACTGAGTGGCCACTCTATCTTGTAAATTGTCAAATTGCATTGCACAAATAATCATGTAAACTAAGCAACCTAAGTCCAATCAAGGGTCATTTCTTGCATTAGTAGTAAATAATGAATATCATGATTCAAATTATGGAGTTCACATACTCACTTTCTTCATCATTTTTGGTTTATTGAAAAATTCCACCTTGATATCACCACATAGAGGAACACACTGGTCAATTTTGATGTGAATGGACGGAGCACCCTTCTTCACATCATGCACCATAGCCGAGTATATCTTTGCACTTGATTCAGAAATAACAAATTGTAAACCTGCAACAACCGATAATATCAACAGGTTATTCCATTTCAATACCCCACTTATTCCATTTCAATAAGTCATAAGAATCAACAGGCAATCACTTACTTCCTTGCTCACCATTAAAGGCTGGTATAGGCTCCAGATGAATTTCCTTAACCAGAAGAGTTACAGGTGTATAAGTCAGGTTTTTCTGAATAAGAGTTGCATAGTAACTCACGTACCGTCTCTGGCTAGGTATAGTTACTCCCTAAAAGAAAAATACTTCCTTAGCTGCAAAATTTATGTAACCGAAATTCAATTCTGACTTATCTCAAAAATATTCATACTTTCCGATCATGAGTCCTTTGCAAACCATAGTAATTCAATGCCTCTTCAGCAGTAGGAAACTGTCTTCCATGGAGCATATAACAACAGATCATTACTCCTGTTCTACCCTGGAAATAAAATTATAATATATTAGACACACACTTAAATATACTGCAATAGATTTCACAAACTGCAATATTGGTGCAATCATACCTTTCCCGCTTTACAATGCACTGCAGCTACATTTTTACTATCTTTCGATAACCATTCGTGCACATCGACACAAAATGGCTTTATCAAGTCTATTTTAGGAGGGTTGTGATCATCAAAAGGATAAGTTGCAACCCTTCTATGAAACTTACTAACATCATATTTCCTCTCCGAACACCTGAAGAAAAATTTCATTTATTGCCACTTCATGTAACACACAGCATCAGTATCGAAAGCATGTAGCTCTAAGTACTCACAGATTATAAATTTTATAGTGGTCTTTATGTTTTGACTCGAGGAACTTCACAACGTCATCAATATGGTTTCTATACACTCCTTCTAACTTTTCGGCAGGAAATCCCATCGCTATCACATTATCCCTGATATCTAGGAAATGAATCAAGGCGCTGACAGTTTTAAGTGAATAATGCATTGCCATAAAATAAATACAAAATAACTAAACGCAAAAAAAGGAATGATATAGAACATATATGCAAGGTATTTTTACTTAAGTCTTAGCCTCATTCCTCTAATGCAAGTTAACGAAACCGTTAGTTAGGTCGAGCAAAGACGACCGAAAAGAAACAGGATACAAACTAAAATCAGAAGAAAATGGTAATTAAAAAGGATACATGCTAAATCTAAATTAAATCCATCCTTAGTGTAGCGCTTTCGTCTTTTGCTGACTAGTCCCTTGATGGGATTTGTCATTTTCATATTTGATATAGTATTTGCCATACTGGTAGAACCCGAGTCTTGGTCCTCAAATAATGAACCAAGTGGTGGCTCTTCTTGTTCTTCAACTGAAACATGGAGTGGAGTAGCTGAAGCAGAAATTTGCTCCGACATTTCACTGCTCAGCCTTGACTTCCGACAGGAGAAGCATACACCCATAAAACTAACAGCACCCTACGCCCTAGAACTTGGCATATTGTCCCATAAGGGCCTGTCATTTACAAGTTGTGAAAAAAGAAAGGGAATTAAGCAGTTAAAAACAGGGCAGGGAAAGCTTCCGCACAGTTGTATCCATCCGGGACTGCAAACGATCAATCTGTCACGTTCATGCTACATCGTCTGCACACTCGCAAGCACCACGGGGTTTCCATCAACAATTTTGAGATAAATCAATAAACAATATCAGAGTTTGAAAGATGTAACAAACTTGATAAATATTGAAAAGTACAGACTCCACACTTCAATAATAATAATGCGCCTAAGGAGAAATGGCGTCTCACAAACGAAAACGTTCCGTTTCTACTGTGTGTATAACTAATGCTATAACGCTCAACCGTTGTTGAGCGGCTTTATTCTGTGTACAACAAACTCAACGATCACAAAACAGAAAACTGCTCTGAAGCGGGTAAATTGAATTTCTATACCATGAATACCACAGTTTTACCAGTATAATTTAGGATATCAAAATAATCCCTCTTTAAATGCGAATTTGATAAAATATTATGTTTTTACAAATAATGAGTTAGTTATAGGGAATCTAAAATACCGCATCAACCTAGTAAACGGTAATTTCGTATTCGTTGTGTTAGTTGACGCGAAACATGAGAATGATAATAGCGATGTAAATAATTAACTAAATGCAAAAAATCGATAGTATATGGCCCTATTAATCTTAATATAAAAATTGGCTATTCTACATTTATTGTAGTGGAATGCCACTCATATTAATTGGGACAAATGATAAAAAAACTCTATTCGTTTGAATAATCGAGTCAATAGAATATTCACTTTTAATATGAGTTGGTAGTCACCAGAAACAAAAAGAGATTACACGATGGCAATCACTACTGAATTTAAATCTTGAGAGACAGGAGATGGCATTTGCAGTACTATGGAAGTAATGTAGAAGCTGATGTTTTGGAGCCTAAAACAAACAATCGATTCCGCGAACATGATGAGAACTCATCATTATTAGGACTGACTTAAATGTTTGTATGACCTGTGATTCAAGGTACACTATTCCCCTTGATATTTTACTCAGGACCTTTAATCTGTGCTGTGTCACCTTACAACCAACCAGAAACTCTGCATGCTTAGATAACATTATTACTAGTTACAATGTCCACGAATAACATGTAAATGTTTTTTATCCATGATCTCTGATCACAATTCCATTGCCTTTAGCGTGTTGGGTGTTCCTTCAGTTGTGAACTGTAAAAAAACTACCATGGCAAGGCCAATAACTCCAAGCTGTATGGCAAATATCAAACATCTTCTCACCTAAATAGATTGGGTGTCCTTCACTTCAGATAATGACCAACAGAACTTTTCCTTGTTATTTGAAACATTCATTTTAATATTCAATAAGCATTCCCACTCAAATTGATTAAGCTTAGGCCAAGTACTAAACAAAACACTTGTTTTACTCCTGAACTCGTACAGTTAAGAGATATTCAGCTGCGTACCTATTATGTAGGCAAAAGAAAGTCAATGGATGCTAACCTTGAAATGTACAATGAGCTCAAGAGGGAATATCATAGGAAGCCATATCATTGTCATATATCATTGGCTAAACACAATGCCAATAGAGTATTTATTGACAGCTCCCAAAATAAATGTAAAGCTGCTCGGTTAATCAAAGGAAACTAGGTCCCTCAACCATTGTAACCAAAGATACCGCAATAGATTCCTCTAAATATAATAGCTTCTTCACAAGTTCCTTAAATAATATTCTTTGTAAAATCTCTAATTCAAATCTGATTATTAAAGAATGACTCAATAGATCTCCTGCTTCTACGATATTGAAACTTTTCGCTGGGAGTGGGTCACACCACCTGAAATAGTGAAAGTTGTTGCTAAATTTAAGGGATCAAAACATAGATATGTCTATGGTCTCTCTAATGATGTTATTAAATCCATTGTTTATCAAATTGCTTTCCTATTATCTGTGGTCATCAATTTCTGTCTCTGGTCTTGACACTTTCCTAGTGTCCTACTCGAAAGTAATTCCCATTTATAAGTGGGGTGATAAAAAAGATCAAAAAAATTACCAGCCCATCTCCATCATTCTTGTGACTAGGAAAGTAATAGAGGCCACTGGTATTGCCCAAAGTATGTATACCTCTTACAGACATTATTAACCTATCCTTCTCTTCTGGATGTTTTCCCTCAGCATTAAAACAAGCCAGAGTAACCCCGATTCTCAAAAAGGGTCCACTCTCTCACTCCGGTAACTATAAACCCATCCCTGTATTGCCAATTTTGGAAAAAATTGGCAATACAGAGTATCTAAAAACACAATCAAAAACCTTTACTATGCCAGGGTACACTCCTATGTGTCCTATGGAATTATATTTTGGGGTAATACAACTGCATCTCGAAAGGCCTTTTCTCTCCAAAAACAGGCTATTAAGGCTTTCTGTAAAGTCTCCATTCGTACTCCAGGTAAACTGCTTTTTGTGTCCCTGCAAATTTTAACCCCTCCCTCCATTTACATTCTCACTTGTGCCTTGTTTGTTAAAAGGAATCCTCATCTTTTCCCAGTCAATTCTGATTTTCATACCCACTATACTCGTTTCAAAAACAATATCCATAGTTTTCACTACTCTTCCAGCCCGTGTCAGAAAGGTCCATATTATTCAATAGCCACAATCATTAATATGATTCCACAAGATATTCGCTCTATCCATTCTATTAAATTATTTAAAAGCAAGCTAAAAAAATTATTATTAAGAAAGGCTATTACAGTGCACAAGATTTCCTTAACAACTTTGTTTAATTTTGTATGTTTTCTATGTTGTCCTAAAGTGTTGTTTTTTACATTTGTTGTATGTCTTATGTAAAACATGTATCTTGACGAAACCCCATGGATTTTCTGTATCCCAATGGGTTAATAAACATTATTAAGTACTTACAAGCCTAGAGGAAAATAACTTTCTGAGTTCCTTACAATTTGGCTTTGGACCTGGAAAGTTTACAGAGCATGCTGTTGAATGTCTTAAAACAAATACTGTGTGCTTTTGAAGATAGAATGTGCCTATCTACTTAATAGTTTGACCTCTCCTCAACAATTGATTGAGTAAACCACCAAACCCTTACTCTAAAACTGCAGCATTGTGGCATCCAGGGCTCTGAGCTAAAATTCATGACTTCATATTTAAAAAAACCATGAAAAAATGGTAGAAGTAAATGGCTGTAAGTCATATTTTTTGTGAGTAAAAAATGGTGTACCCCAGGAGTCTATATTTGGTCCTCTGTTATTTCTGTTGATGATCCATGCCTTACCAAGTAATATACCTACTGATTGTATCCTCTATACGAATGACACTACTTTTATAAATAAAGGTAAAAATCCTGAATAGGCACATGAACAACTGAAAGACCTGCAGCAACAAGCTAGTGACCGGTTCTTATCTGATAAACTATATTTAAATTGTTAAAAACACAATATCTGAAATGTAACCTTAGAAGTAGTGGGAATGCTCATAGCTCTGTCAAACTCCTAGGGTTTTTCATTGACTCTAATCTTTCCTGGAAAAGTCTGTAACTGCAATATCAAAAAAACTTTCCAAGAAACTCTTCCTAAACCAGAGACTTAAAAGCTGTGTTCCTGAGGAACATTTCAGACTTGCTAATTTTGCCTTTTTCCAAAGTCACTTAAGTTATGATCCAAGGTTTTGGGGCCATACAATTGACACAAAAGCTCTGCTGAAGTTACAAAAGAAAGCAGTCCGGATTACAACCAACTCTAGCCATCATGGTCACGGTCATTCACTATTTGTCAGGTTAAGAGTTATGACGGATGGTCTTTATAACATACATTTACCAGTGTTTTATTCATGTAAAAGATAATGTAAATAATTTTGTATTAATGAGTACCATTGAAAAAATATGGGAATGTATCAAGACAGTGATTTCGAAAGCCGCAAAAGACACTATAGGAACCGTTAACGGGAAAAGGATAAGGAAACCATGGGTAACGGATGAGATGATTGTAAAGATGGATGAGAGAAGAAGATGGAAAAATGTAAACACAGAGTTAGGCAAAAGGAAGTACAAACAGTTAAACAATAAATTGAGACGGACCACAAATAAAGCGAAAGAAGAATGGTGGAAAACGCAATGCGAGGATATGGAAAGTTTACAGCGGAAGGGTGGAATTGGTGCTCTATACAACAAGGTTAAGTTATTGTCGGGAAGTAAGAAGGCAAGATCTGTTCTAACAGTTAAAGATAAGCGGGGTAAGATAATAGTTGAACTAGGAAAAATCCAAGAGAGATGGAAGGAATATATAGAAACACTGTATGGCAGAGAACTTATGCCGACAAGGTTAGACAAAGAAAAGGATCATGACATAGAAGAAGATAGCTTAGGTCCAGGCATACTCGATGATGAAATAGAAAGGGCATTAAAGGAGATAAAGGCAAATAAGGCCATGGGGGTAGACAACATTCCTGTAGAACTATTGAAATGTTTAGGAAAAGGTGGAAAGAAAGCCCTGTATGGACTGATTTGTAGTATCTATGAGGAAGGAATCTGGTTGGAAGATTTTGTGATAACAGTGTTAGTTCCTATTCCAAAAAAGGCAAAGGCTACATCATGTGAGGATTACAGAACAATAAGTTTGATATCCCACGCAGCTAAAGTTATTCTCAGTATCATCAACAAAAGGATAGAGAGTATGGCAAATGATTACTTAGGAGATGATCAGTTTGGGTTTAGGAAAGGAAGAGGTATGTGCAACGCCATTGCAGTAATGAGATCACTAATCAAGAGGAATATAGAATACAATCAGGACGTACTTGCCTGTTTCGTAGATTTAGAAAAAAGTGTTTGATAGAGTGAATTGGGAAAAATTAATGCGTGTATTGCAGAAAATAGGAATGGATTGGAGGGACAGGAGACTAATCCGCAACCTGTACATGTCTCAAACTGCTCAGGTGCAAGTGGGGAACGGAGAGTTCGGATGGGCAGTGTTAGGAAGAGGTGTAAGGCAGGGTTGCCCATTGTCACCGTTGCTGTTCAACGTATATTTGGAGGAAATGATTAAAGAGGCATGGGAAGAACTGGAGGTAGGAGTGAAAGTCGGAGGGGAATTCGTAAAATCAGTTAGGTTTGCTGATGACCAAGCATTAGTTGCTCAGTCAGCCAAGGGGTTGCAAGCATTGCTGAGTGAATTGGAGGTTCAGTGCAATAAATATGGGATGAAAATAAATATTAATAAAACAAAGGTTATGCGATTTTCCAGAAAGAAAAAGGCTAAACTAAATATTAAAATTGGTGGGGAAAATATAGAGCAGGTAGAGCAGTTTACATATCTCGGAAATGTTTTGGACCAATACGGGCAAAGTGGTAGGGACGTAAGGAGAAGAATTGCGCTAGGCAAGGAGGCTTTCTCAAGGAGGAGGGAGTTGATGATGGGGACGTTGACGGCGGAAACGTGGTTGCTGAAGCAGGAGGATAGACGTATATTGGAGGCTTTTGAAATGTGGGTGTGGAGAAGAATGGAGAATGTGAAATGGACCGAAAGGAAAACAAATGAGGAAGTACTGGAGATGGTGGGTCAGGAGAGGGGTTTGTTGAGAGAAATCCTATGGAGGCAGGAAAAATGGATGAAAGGCGTATTGAGTGGTAGTGGAATGTTGAAGAAGGTAATAGAGGGGAGGATGTTTGGCAAACAAGGAAAGGGCAGGAACAGGATAAAGATGTTGGATGGGATGAAGGGAGGAAGAAAGTAGACAGAGATGAAGAGGGACCTGATGTATAGTAGGTTTTCTTACGAGTCACAAAATATTTATTTGATAGTTGTGTCTATCCGAAAACCTACCTTAACCGGTAGATTACCTAATGAATACATAGCCATAATACAAAGTCAAGAAATATGTCAGACATGACTCAATGCAGCTTGTCTAAAACCCTCCACCAGTCGGATAACCTTGCCTTAAAAGTCTATAACAAACTTCCCCATACTGCAGGACTGACTAGCTATAATAGGTTCAAAAACTTAATTGAGGATCGGTTGATTTCAAACCCATTGTATTCTTTAAGTAAATATTTTGCCTTGGACTTCTCAAGAATTAAATTTTAATATATGTATATCTCTTCACCACATTAATGAATGTATGTATATGCTTTTCTTATGAAAACATCTTTAGTGGCAAGGGCTGGTCTTTGATGAATAAAGATTATTATTATTGGGAATTGGTACTAATCAAAAGTATACAAATTCATCAATTGCTCTATTACATATTACGTGCCCATTTTTTGCAAACGCTTCCCATGTACTATTAACCTTGATGTGGTAAAAGGGCATATGTGTCCTGATAACCCGCTGGTGCTGTACTACCAGGAACAATGATATTGCTCCAGGTAAGGTCAGCCATGCCAGAGATGAATGTAAGCAGGAGCCATACAAGATGTAGTCTTGCTCAGTGAGGTGGCTACAACAGCATCTGACCCCAGTAGGGCAGCCATTTAAGTGAAGCTGTCATGTTAAAAACTATTAAGGAAGGCAACGCGAAACCATTTCATTAATTATTCCATGACACATTTAGAAATGGAGCTGATTGATGGAGGATAGCAAAGAATACTGGAGCAAATATTGTAGAGTAATATTAAGGGGGGGGTAATATTAAGGGAGTAATATTAAGGACAGCCAGTTAGGGATGGCAAAAATATTGAACAAAAAGGTTGGAAGAAGTGTACTAAACAGTAAAAGTGACTGATGACATATTATTAGTGGAAGTAAAAGCTGAACAAATGAACGTGGTCATTTTTTAGGTCTGCATGCCAACAAGCAGTACTAGAGAGGAAAATTTATGGCATGCAATCACTTTAAAGTAATTAGTTATGCTTTTTACTGGAAGGAAACATTCGATAGTGCAGTGGGATTGGAATATATATTATATTGGATTGGGACAGTAGACAAAATGAGGGATGGTAATGAGGTAGAGGACTATGTTTTAGGAAAAAGACTGCAGAGAGTAAATAACAGAGTTCTGTAGGCAAATGGGTCTAATCACAGTGAACAATGGACATAATCACAATGAACAATTGGCTTGAAAACCAAAATGGGAATATTTATACAAGGAAGATGCCTGGGGATAGAGAAAGATATTTTTCAAGAGTATAACATGGTTAAGCACATTTGGGAACAATGTGATAAATTCACTATTTCCTGGGAGCGGATAAAGCTTCAGATCATAACTTAGTACTAATGAAGTGCAACATCAGATTCAAAAGGATAAAACTGTGAAGATGGTTGAGGAAATGGAATATAAAAGTATTCTGGAACAACAAGGAAGAAGCAGCAACTGGCTACAGAGAAAGTAATTTGTGAGGAAAGGGAGATAAGTTCTGTAAAAAATGAGAACATACAAGAAAAGGGATATCGCAACCCAAAACAAAACCAAAGGAATATAAATATAAAAAACTACAAAACCATGGTTTACAGACAAGAGTATTAAGATCAGGATAGATATGAGAAGGAAATGGAAGATGGTAAACACAGAGGAACGTAGAAAGAATTAAAAAGACTTAAATAATAAATGGAGACACAGAACAAATAGAGTAAAAGAAATCTGGTAGAGGATGGAGAGCAAGTATATGGAAATTTTACAGAGGGAAAGTTGACTTTGGTGTAATGTACAGGAAGGTGAAGGCAAGCACCTGTCTCCTTGCTTTCAGGAAGCAAGAAGGAAAAATCCATGCACACAGTCAGAGATAAGTCCAGAAAATTATTATTTTATCCAGGAAAGTTTCATCAGAGATGAAATAAATGCATAGAGGAACCGTAGAGCTTAGATCCAGGCATACATGGATGCAAGATAGAGAGGACATTTAGGAAATTGACATGAATAAGGTCATGGAAAAAATGCAACAATTTCAAATTGCCGGCCCTGGTGGTGGCGGGGTAATGTCCCGTCTGCCAACCCAAGGCTTGTGGGCTAGATTCCAGGTGGGTTTTCCTCCACCTTGGGATTGGGTCCTCATAATCATGTCCATTGTTATCACTATTAATAGTCCAATGTAAAAGGCCAAAAACTGCTGTTTTCGGACTAAGAAGAAATAAATTAAGGGTAAATATCATTTCTCTTGGCCAGAGTTTTGAACCTGGATCCCTTGATCTTTAGCCAAATACTAAAGCTGCCAAGACAAATTAACTTTAACACTCCAAAATTTGTTTACCTCTTGAAATTGTCGCATTTTAATGCATATTAGCAGATGACTTCATTGAAGTTACTGTTTCAGCATCTCTTGCAGCTCTTTGAAAGCAGTGGAAATTAATGACATCGCTGCAGGACTACTTAGGGGTTTAAGAAAAATCGGAAGGAAGAGATTGGATGCAATAATTTATGAGGGAGGATTTTGGTAGGAAGATTTCATCAGATCAGTGTAAGTTCCCATCCCAAAAAAGGGAAAGGCATCCATTTGTGAAGACTATAGAGAACAATAAGTTGATTTCACATCCAGTAAGAGTGGTACACAGAATCATCAATAGATGGAGAGAAGGGTAAATGAATACTTAGGGAATGATCAGTTTTATCTCAAAAAGGGGAGAGGGATGCATGATGGATGGCATGGTAGTAATGAGGTCACTAATAGTGAAGAGCATTCACAGTCAGAAAGTTTTTGTTTGTTTCCTAGATTTCAAGTAAGCATTTCAAAGAGTAAATTGAGTAGAATTAATGAATTTATTACAGAAAATAGGAGTTAACTGGAAGGATCTGCAACTTCATCTACATCTACATAATACCCCGCAAGCCGCCGCAAGGGCGTGTGGCGGGGGAAACTTTAACTTACCTGCAGCCTGTACATATCATAGAGGTTCAAAGGCAGATGGAAAGATGGGATGGGCAGTGTTAGGAAGATTAAAAAGACATCCATTATCACCAATGTTTTTCCATTGATATCCAGTGGAAATGGTCAAAGAGGCATGAAAGAACTGGAGACAGAAATGACAGTTGGTGGAGAATACATAGAATCAGTTTCCAGATGAACAAGCTCTGATTTCTCAGTCAACCGAGGGGTTGCAAGTGTGGCTTAGGAGATTAGAAAGTCAGTGCAATAGCCTTGGTTTGAGAATGTGTCAACAAAACAAACGTTATGTGATTTTTGTGATAGAGAGAAGATGAGTTAAATAGTATAAAGGGAGTCCATGAACTTGAGCAGGTGTTACAGTTTGTCCATCTCGGAAGTTTTTAGGACAACATGGAAGTTTTAGACAACTAGAGGTTTTTAGGACAAAGTTGCAGGGACGTAAGAAGAAAAATTGGGTTATGCAAAGAATCTATCCCAAGGAGAGAATTGATGAGAGCGACATTGGGTGATAATGTTTTAAAATGGGTTGACAAAACTTACATATGAACCGTGGTTTTGTATGGTGCAGAACTATTGAAGAAAGATAATAGGCATATTGGAGGCTATAGAAATGTAGATATGGAGAGGGATGGAAAAGGTGAAGTGGAGAGAGAGGAAAATGAGGAAGTGCTAGGCATGGTTAGAGAGGAGAGAGGATTTTTGGGAGTAATTCAAAGTAGTCAGGAAAGATGGATGCAGACCATTTTGATTGGCAACAGGATATCATACTTTCATTGAGGGGAGAAAGTTGGGCAAACGAGGAAGGGGTTGAAATAGGACAGGCATGATGGACGGAATGAAGGGAGGCAGGATGTATGCAATACTGAAGAGGGCCTTATTGTAGTGTCAGGGTATTCTTTTAGGGGAGACAACTTAATGTATCTTTCGTTCTTCGTGTCTTAATTTTCGTATCTTAATCTTTCTCTTCGTGTCTTAACTTTCGTATCTAAATGTATATTTCGTTGATTTGGCTGTGTCCATAAAAACCTAACTTTAATAGTTGAATACCAACAACAATAATTAAGTAGGATCCAAGTTTCGAAATAGCAAATACAATGTGCATCATATAATTCAAATGCAATAAAAAATTTGCATTTTATTTAGCCTTGAAAATCCAGTCAAAAAAGCCAAGAACTTGGTAGCAATCACTACAATACCGGGGGAGACGGGGTATTGTTCTCACCTGCCAACAAATAGGTCGCGGGTTGTTGCCAGGTGGTTTTCCTCCACCTAGGGTATGGGTGTTTGTAATTGTCTTCCTTGTTCTGTTTACGGGTTAGGTGGAAGAAGGATATAGACTCAATCTCGCCCAGAATAAAATAAATAATGCCTAAAGTTTTGGATCCTAAAATTTTACTAGTTTCCCAAGGTTAGTCAGTAATTGTTGTGCAGTTAACTCACATCAAACCGTCAACATTAGTTATTCAAAAATATATTCAAATAAATGTACCCTTATATACACACATTATATGCAAATTTTTGTATGCAAACATGCACTATTACCAGATGCATCTAATAATAGTACGCAGGTTATTTTACCCACAATATTTTTTATCACTATTAAGTGGTCTGGTAAATAGAAGAATAAATATTTTGCAATAGTCAACCACGGTTTATTCAAAGAGAAATCGATAAATCGAATCCTGAAGTGGAACACGTAAAGTCGCAGTATTTGCAATCCTTCGGCCGGCAACCATGATGCCACGTGACATATGACATTTGGCGGCGTTTAAAAATTGTGACTCACCGTGATCTATAAAAGCTTTTAACAGAAGATAAAAATAAAGAATATATTAAAAAACCAATACTGATTTCAAATATTGTTTTTTTTTAAATTTAATGTAGACGATGCCAGTACTTTTCCATAATAATTTGGGTATTTCTGTTTGACACTCTTCTTTTAAATATCGTTATGAAGGGTATTTACTCTAAAAATGACAATTTGAAAAACACGTGAGTTTAATTCTATCTATTATTATGTATTAAACGAATCACTGGTTTATTTCTGTAGTTTGGTATGACTCTCATAACCCTTTATTGCAATTCATGTAGTTAAAAATGTATTTTCCATACTGACGCTCAAGAGAATTACCGAAGTAAGAAAACTGAGGGGCTATGTCTACCACAAACGTTATCTATATTGATAAAAATTACAAAATAGTTCTTAATTTTTTTACTTTATTGCCGTTTTTAAATAAGGGGGGAAATTAACGATCACGTGGATTAATAATTCCTGTTCCATTACTTCCATTTGAAAATAGAATTATTGAAATTCTGGTTCTTTCTTTTGGGAATATGTTTAAACACTTCTACATGCTTTCTATTTGAACTTGTAATTAGTACTGCAGAAGATTTTATAGCATCCGGTTTTATTTATTTCTTTGCAATATTCATTACATTTCCGATATTGACAAAAAAGGCTCTTTTTCTTTTTGAAAGCTTTTGATAATTTTAAATGCAACATATGTCAGTTTTTATCACATGGAGACATATTTTATGTAAAAGTAAATGATAAGCAGACCCGTAGTTAGGTTCACTTTTACTATAGATTTGCTCATTGAATCACTTGAGTTATCAAAGGTAATTATTATTGTCATACCTACAAGATGAAAAAATTAAGCTGCGAAAGGATATAGTACTTCCTTTCACTCATATTTCTTTACATCTTTCAACAGAATACGCGGGAACCGTTAACCGTAGTCTTGCCTGATGTCACGTGGTCATCGCGTTTCCTATGTTTACTAATACAAATTGATGTTTTACCCCATCTATATGTACACATGTGTAATATAGTTGCAAGGTAAAGCTGCACAATTCGTGGTTAGGTACACTGAGGTCACTTTTCGCAATTTCCACTTGGATATATCCATTCATTGTCGCCGTAGACGGGGGTAGTCGGTAAGCTAGAACAATGAAATTCATTTGGCCCGCGGGATCGATCAATTGAAAGCCAAGGTTCACTTACATCTTGACCAGTATCAGATGTGTTCGGCCGTAGACGCGGTAGCAGTACACCGTGGAACAAAATAGAGTGATTTAGCTGTGGTGTGATAATTGGGGGATTTTGATCTATGAAGCATTTAGAGCGTTAGAATAATGGGGTTATGATTGACTCCTTAGGTTTAATATATAATTTTTCCCTAACAAGTATTCCGTCGTAGATTACAAAGCAACGCCGGCACAGTATATGGGGAACTGAGTGTCTTCGGAAAGGGTATTAACGATGGGGATTTTTGGTGACAATCCAATAAATAAGACGGAGGTTATAGGAGTAGTTGTTAGGCTTACTTTTCTTAGTGCTATATCATTTTTTAGCTTGAAGTGGGTTTTAAACCAAATCGATCCAACTGTTAATCAGAAAAAGAAGGCCATAGAAAAGGTAAATGTTTTCCATTATCAATTAAGAAAAAATTATGTTTGCTAAATTTTCACGAAATCTCTATTGTTATTAAGGCCAATAAGATTTGCAAGCGGCTTGGACTGACCGTGGGAAAGCAGGTATGTTTTTTACATTCCTCCGCGGTTATTCTAGGTGAGTTGATATGAAGTAATTTACAATTCTAATTACTCTGTTTCAATCGCAGTTGACAGATTATGAAATGGTAATTGCCAGCCATTTGGTTGATCCAAGTGACATTTCTGTATCATGGAGAGATATAGCCGGCCTAGAAGATGTAATTCAAGAGCTACAAGACACTGTTATTCTCCCGATACAGAGGAAAGAACTTTTCTCCGATTCGCAGTTAACTCAACCTCCTAAAGGTAGTTCTCTGTATTTCATTGTTTTATTTCTCAAAATGTTTCCTCCTGGGTGTGTGGTGAATCTTATCTACGGTCTGCCCTTCACGGGTGTAATATCATAAGCGAAATGTTTATTTTATTTGCAGGCGTGCTGTTGTACGGACCTCCGGGTTGTGGTAAAACATTGATTGCTAAAGCCACGGCAAAGGAAGCGGGAACGAGATTTATCAATCTTGATGTCTCAATACTGACGGATAAGTGGTATGGAGAGAGCCAAAAGCTCGCCGCTGCAGTTTTTACGCTCGCCGTGAAAATTCAGCCCTGCATTGTTTTTATTGATGAAATTGGTAAAGCATTTTATTGATTATTTTTACCTCTCCCGTATTGTGTACTTTTAATTTTTCAAATCTACAGTGAAAATTGGAGATGTGTGTTTTTGGGAAATGTGATGTATTTCAGAAGCCGTGTTTTATGATAATCTCATAAATCAGTAATTGTTTAGTAGTAAAATTGCTGAAGTGTACACGGTCCTGTATCTAGTGTAATAGCGAAGTGGCTTCAGGGAACGTGAATTGTGTGCGTTGAATTCAGGCACTAACATTTTTCATGTTAGGATCAAGGTAGGAATCCTGAGGACCAGGTCTGTAACTTTTCTCTCTAAAAAGAAGGCAAACCCATTTTCTTCTGTAGAATTATTCCAGGCCTTTGCATTACCATCTGGGGATCTGCATTTTTTAAATTGCCATTCGGAGGTTTGTTATTTTTGAAAATAGGAAAGATTTATATTTAATTTTTTTCAAGAATGCGCATAATTTTGTGTGGAAAACGTTAGTGAACAACCACCTTATCTGTGCTGCGAAAATGTAACTATGATGACAATATAGTGCAATAAGGAAAAAAGTAAACTCACTAATTAAAAGACATTTCATCAGAAGAACCCCTAGATCATTCCATTAGCCATTACAATCTCGAGCAAAGAAGAATATAGTCATTCAAAGTAGCACTATGTTCTCTTCCAATGTATTTCATTCCACTGTTAAAATAAAGAAGAACAAGAAGGAAATTAATTTATCCATCTTAAATGAATACGTTTGATATGTTTTATATATTTCTAGCATTTAAAACCAAACAGCCCAAATCAACAAAGAGCCCTAAATGAACTAGAATTTCATTAAATAAAATATAATTTTTGCTCTAGGGGAAAGATATTTTGGAAGTACTACTACGAAGAAGAGATGTGAGGGAGCTGATGGGGGCTTTTACACTTAAATTCCATTTATGGTAGCAGAAAATTGAAAATCTTATTAATGGTAGCTAGTGCTAGAAAGAAATGTTTAAAAAAATCCAAGTAGAACAATATAACAGATGGTTTGTGTATATACTTTGGGGGGGGGTGTTATGCAACCAAGTGCCCTGATTTTTTGGCCAGGAGATGGCGTTAGGGAGCTGTTTCACCCAACAAAGCAGAAATGAACAACAACACAAGAGGAAAGGACATTAGGGAAAGCAATCATGCAATGTCATAAAGGATAGGAACAGTGCGTTTCATGACATGATTAGCGAGGAGGAGGAGACAAGCCACATTGGCCAAATACACATTCAAACATGAAAAGTAACCATTTGGTGAACAAATATTCGTTCACAGGGATGTAGATATAAGGAGAAGGGATAGGTACACGCATAAAAGACAAACACAGAAGAAATGAGGAAGGGGGAATCGAACAGAACACAAGTACAAAGTATATTTACATTTTATGAGTGCTCCTATCCCTTTCCTTTTATCTATGTTCATGTAAATGAATATTTGTTCACCAAATGGTGGGTTTTTATGTTTGAATACATATCTATATGTTAGTATGTCTATGTACTTATATGAAGTTGAACCCCACTTAATGAGCACCTTGAATAAGGAGTAATTTGTATACAAAGCAATTTTTTTTTCAATAACTTTCATCACCACTGGCAGTCCCAGATGGATAGCTTTTTGTGACACTAGTGATCACCCATTTTTCAAATCCCATGTTTAGACATTTTTTGTACAAAGTTTTGTACAACTCTTTTTGGTAGGAGAAAGGTGAAGTCCGAGATGGATTTTGGTAGGAGAAAAGATAGGTAGAGAAAATAGTTGCATGCCATACCTAATAAATGACTTCTACAGTGTGGGTAATATACTTAAGTTTTTGTACGCAGATTGTGTGAAGTACCATATTATACAGTATATGAGACACTTCAGACAGTATATGAGAGACATTTCAGTGGGGCACAAACAATGAAAAAGTTTTAAGAGTCAGTGCAAAAGCTCAATACCCTACCTGTTCTATTATTTCAGAAAAGCAAAATCAATGGCTCAATTATTAATGTATTTACCAAGAATTTTTTTTCTTTTCCAATTCTCCTTAGCATAGTCAAACACTTACGATCATTGGTAATAAAATATGATCTAGTTTATTTGATATCTTGCTTGCATCTCTGTCGACATAACAGAAGAAAGCAACTTGATATTCACACCACCTATAAAGAATGAGCTTATTAATAACAATCCAAGCTACAACATGCTTCAGTTGAATAATGTTGTAAAATGTTACCTTACCTGAAATTGTAACTTTTATGGCCAATTACCTTTCAAATTCTATGTCACCTATGTAACTTAATTAGTTAGCCTACTTCATCTCTGAATCATCTTTCACTTTATAAATAAAAGTCTGGACTATTTACAAGTATGAATTCCAATCCCACATTATGGTTGATGACATTAAAATAACTTTCACTCAAAACCAACCTACATAAAATTTACCTTTTCACATAGTTTATTTTTAATCTTTACATAGTTTATTTTTAATCCTGTCCTGATGATCTTTTTTTAATATCTGTCCATATTCTAAAAAAAGATGTCAAATTGGAATCCCAATTACATGGCAGAACTGAAAATTTTATAGTGAAGGTAGCTACTTCATCTAAATTAGCTGCAATATTGCTTATTTGTGATAATTAGTAGGAACCAATCACCCACTTGTCAGTTAAAATTATGATTAGTGTTTTCAAGAAATGGAAATTCTGTCATCATCCTTAGTAAACAAACAATCGGTCTAAAGGTAGACAGGACATAACACTTGAACCAGTTGTGATGAGTGTAGTAAAGAGATGGGAATCTAAGACTAATTACATAAGTAAAACATTTTCTGGCGTAACTTGGTGGAAAATCTTCGTACTGACGTTTTTATAAATCAAACCACTTTGCTTTTCCACATAAACGTGATGATGATGTTATGCTATAACGAAACCTGGGTCGTGAAATTAAAAAAGTTTATGTGGAAAAGCAAAGTGGTTTGATTTATAAAAACGTCAGTAATTACATAAGAATTACCTAAAGCCCTTCTGCTGAAGCTTGAGTTACTCTTCATAATTATCTTAAATGGGGAAATTAATCTCTACCGGATCTTGAAGGGGTCATTGGACTCATAATTTCAGAAAATTTGGTAAAAACAGTCACACACTGGCTAAATTCTTCATTAGAGAAAGCTTTAAGTTGTGCTCTCTGTACTGACGTGATTGAATCTCCCATCTTAGTCTACTAAAATTTGTGTCATGAGTTACGAATTTGGGTTGGGTGACTCATTTTCTATGGGAAATTCTCCTTTCTCAGTAGAAATGGGTTAACAGGTTTGGGTTGGGGGCTTCAGCTCTGTTAGGAGATATTTGAAGCTTATATTTTGGGATGTTCTCTTCCTAGCTGCATTATGTCAAAACCCCTATAATTTACATTTAAACAAGATAGTGCTTATTCAGGAAAAGATTCTTTGCATTGTATCAACTGTGTTTGATCTAAATAGCTCAATAAAATACAGTTTTGCATCATTAACTATTCCATAAGAGAAATTGACTCTTAGCATCCTTATAACAATCATAGTTTCTTTTAATAAATGTCCTTATATATCCTTTTCCCGGGTAGAACTCTCATTGTTTTTTTTGAAGCTAATTTTTGTTAAGAGAACTTAATCATATGCTTCCAGAACACATAATGTTCCCTACCATTTTCTTGAACATGCAGCTAAAAGTCATTGATGTTCTTATTACTTGTTCCTTATTTTTTTCATCCATTCATAGTTATTTTTGGGCACAAAAATTCCGCTACCTTGCAATTAGAATCCATGTTGAAAATAAGCCATATAATATCATAAAATGCATTCAATGGGGTATGCTCACTTACATGACACCATAGCCAAATGTTTAGGGAAAATAACTAAGTTTTATTTTCAGCATGTGGGAGTTTGTGGACCTTTGTATTTTATTGTTTTTACTGAATATTTTTTCCTTTTCCCTTCCTCTCCCATATCCTCACTTATCACTCACCCTGTCCACCTGGTGATTGAACCCCCTGCCAAATACATTTTTGGTGGATTGCGGGGTTTTCATTTTGATGTGGACCTCATTAGAAATGCTAACCATTTTTAGAGAGCAAGGAGATCAGGGAATGCCCATTGGGGGACCTCTTAGCCTTAAGTTAATGTGATACTATTTGTGGTTGATTACAATGTGTTTGGCACAATGGACCAATGATACTTCAGTGCCATAGTGACCACAGAGTGTGATGGCAATGCACCAACTTTAGCTGTTCATCACTGACCTCACAATGTTTCAGTTCAATGGGAAAAAATGGTTCAACTGTCAAAAATTTACCTGTTGCCTACTTCATCTAATGGCCAAATTTTTTATGTCTAGCAAAACACGTCATCATGTGACACATCCTATTGAAAAAATGGGAATAGAATTTGTTTGGCGTTTCCTAGCAATGAATCTGTTAATGTTGTGAATATTCGGATTAACAAATTCAAAATTGGGTGAATCTTGAAATGAAAGCTGAAACTAGTTTTTATATGTGGTATTTCTTTCACACTTCAATGTTTACTTGTCATAATGCTGTATATGATTTTTATGCATAGTAGAATGACATCCTTTTGGTTGAATCAAAGAGATTTTCTACAAAATGGGAGACTCAATATAGCAGTGTCATCCAATTTGAAGAAAAAATTGAAAGCTATTGATTTCATTCCTAAGATCCATTTCTCAAAGCAACAAGTCAAACTACAAGTCCCTTTAAGTTTGCTCATAGATTCTTTTAATGACGTTGAAGCTACAAACTATTTATTGTGCCCCTATCGACTAGGGTTTTCTGGTTCAAATGGTTTTAGAAAATGAAAATTTTTTAAATTTGCTGAATAGGGGTTTTCAATTGACTTGAAGCTTTAACTTACGCACCTCTGATTGTGACAGTCTAAGATTTTAACTTGCGCACCTCTGATTGTGATAGTCTAAGATTTGGCATATTATTAACAGTGGGTATGGTCTTTATTTATATATTATTATTTTTTGTTTCATGGCAATAGATGCATTTCTACGGATGAGAGCTGCTCAGGATCATGAAGCTACTGCAATGATGAAGGCTCAATTCATGTCCTTTTGGGATGGCTTGATCACGGATCAAGTTTGCACAGTCATTGTAATGGGAGCCACGAATAGGCCGCTTGACCTGGATAAGGCCATTCTGCGGCGGATGCCTTCAAGGTTCAACATTGGACTACCAGTAGGTGTCTGTTCTCTTAATTAGTCATATGTAAACATTTTATAATGGTTTCTAATATTTTAGATAAAGGTGGCCTACCACTGGAGCATAAATTTTATGTATTTCCTTGGGAATGTTTGGTGTGGTGGTTTCCTACCTGAGGACCTGGGTTCGAATCCCAGAGGTGGCAGGATTTTTCAGAGCTGTCCCAACCATATTGACAAACTATTTCTAATGCCTAAAATGACCATAGCTGTCATTTATCTAAATGATAACTACTACTAATTGTCTCATTAAGTAGGATCATATTCTTTTGGGTCTTAAATTTCAGGATCAAGCACAAAGGCTCAAAATTCTTAAATTAATTCTGGGAAGAGAACCTGTGGCAAACGACGTAGATTTTGATGAATTGGCATCAGAGACTGAAGGTTTTTCAGGATCAGATATTAAAGAACTTTGTCGAAATGCATCTCTATATAGAGTTAGAGATTTCAACAGGACTGCTTCATTAAAAGGGTAAGTTATTGATTGCTAATGTTCCTTGTAGTTATGTTTTTGGGTCCTTTGAATTTTCAGCTATTTTTCTCTAATAAGTGGTTTTTCCAAGATTAGTTTACTGTGGTTGAGATTTGGATGATGCAAGTTCTTTTAGTTTAATACATTTTTATTCTTCTTACTTCTAGGCCTGTTGAAGATGAATTTCAAGATGCTTTAAGACCAATTACTATGGAAGATCTCACAGCTTCCATTAATAAGTTTAAGGAATCGAAGTTTTTTTGTGTTGCTGGCTTTTATGGTTAATAGAAAGAAAATATTAAAGATTATTTAAAGCTTCATAATTGATTTTTGTTATTGCATTTAAGAATCATGGATGAGAAAAATATTGATTTATGATTGACAAAGTGGATCATTAATCAAAGTTTGTGCATATCCCTTGGTCTCATAAAGTGAATATTAGTATTATGTCTACTTTTACAATTTACCAGTATTTCAGTTTACTCAGTGGTTGGTATGCAGCCACCTTTAGAGCAGTTGCAGTGATGTTGTGGTATCACTGTTTTATTTTATTTATTATACACACATTAAACAAGTGATTGCAAGATATGGAGACACTTGTGAAAAATTTTGTCTTATTTCATAGTGTTTAATATTTCTTATTAACTAATTTAGAGCTCCTTACCAGGAATTGTGGTAGAAGATTCATTTAATCAAATATAATTTGGACTAATGCAACAAATTTTAAGCTATTGTTAAAAACTTTCATTCAAACAAAATTTCTTGTGGACCTTTTTCTTCTTCTCTGTAGTTCTACATTTACACACTCATGTATGTACACACACATGCATGCATACAAGTGCTTATAGAATACTTTTATTATTCTCATTTTGTATGTTTTTAAACACAGATATTATTTAAGCTGTAATGTAGATGCATGCTATCACAAGTGGCTATAATCTATTATTGAGGTTGGGTATAGTAGCGTGTGTGTGTGTATTTGATAATCAATTTTAATTATTACATAGGAATTCATTATTATTAGCCACCATTTGGAACTTGCTCTGCTCTTGGTGAAAATTGACTGCATTGGTTACATCCAATTCATTATCAGAAGAGTACAATCTATTGATCTTTCAACAGATATGTAATCAAATAAAATAACTGAAATTTTGTTTTTATGTGTGTGTTATTGGGTCTCAATTTCTAGGATTTCTTCACCAAATATATTACAGAAAACAATTATGGTATGAAGGGAATAAATTTTGGTTTTCCTGAGTCTGAGAAATTTTGCATTTTTTTTAAAAATCATTATATTTGTTGCACGTTAAAATTCATTATGTATGTTTGAAATATTCTCATGAAAATTAAGAACCAATCTTGGTATTAATTGCCAAAATTAATTCTTATGTAAATTTGAAACTATTAGATATTTTGATTGGAAGCCTTAGCATTTGACTCGACAATGGATGACATTAAAAATAGAGTTGCTTTAAATTCCAAAATATTTGCATTAATACAGTGAACTCTTATTTGGAGTGAATGTACACAATGTGATTTTTCCAAGACTCATTTAACCTCCGTCTGCTTGATTTCACGAGAAGCTGTTATTCTTTTGCTAAGTTAAAGTTTGAAGTGGTGTTACGGGCACAAGCTTTTAAATATTGTTACATATTATTGCCCCACATGATTCCAAGATTGTGAAACCAAACTAATACCTATGTAGTAGACCCATCATTGTTTTAAAAAATGCGTGAAATAGACACAGTAAACTATAAAACTTTTCTACATAATCATTATGTGATGAAATAATTATCATTTTTAATCGCTTCTCAGTAACATCACTTATTTTGTTTTAACTGCACAATGTATTGCTTCATCCCTAGTCAAGTTTTGAAACCCTTTGTTCTGCCATTTAATGTGATAACCTTGGCTGAGACACCCAAACCCTGCAGTTGAAAATTATCCCAGTTTCTTTTGCATTTCTTGGAAGAACCCAGAATCTTTAATGTAGTATTGAGTATGTCCCTGTATCATTTGTATTTTTTTCATTCATCAGTAAGCATCAGTAAAGCTATGTGAATGCATAAACTACTACCATAAAATTGTCTCTTCTGGTTCCAATTGTCCCAATAATAATTCTTAATATCAAGAAAACTTGCTGGACAAGAAGAAAAAATGAACTTTCAACAATTATATTAGGCAGGAAAATTGAAATTTAAATGAAGTAAAATCAGGTGAAAGATCCAGTATGCTAAGAGGTAAATAAATATAACATTGAGTCTGCATGCCTGGAGAGGTACTCTTGTGATTTCTGTCCATGTGACATTTTAAAAAGTTGTACAAACAAAGGTTACATGTTTATGATAGAAAAAATAATTTTCCTGGACAAGGTATTGAGTTGAAACATGTCATATTACTGTGATGTATACTGTGCAGGTTTAAAGAATTTTTTGTTTAAGTTAAGAGCATGGTAGTGCATATTGCCAAAGGCCACCATTAACCCACCCTACCCTGGTAGACTACTACTAATAATTTATGCACAAAACCTAGAGTTGTCTACCTGTGTACCCTCCTCTGCAAATCCTATTTGGTTTGAGAGGTTTACCTTATGATTTAATTACCATGATGTAAAATTAGTCGGAGAAACTGCTTTTTGCAACAGACTGCTGAAAATTTTATTCTGCAACTTTCTGCCTTGATGAAGGAAAGAGGTTTATAGGCCCCAGCAAATTTTACAACACCAACATAACAGCCTTGTTTTAGAGAGCATAACATCTCAAAGGAGGAGGGATTGGCTCCAGGATTCAAAGCCACTAAGGATCATCTTGCATTATTGTTGTGCTCAAATTCTTCAGCGGCTTTAAGGATATACTAATGTTACCTTATGAAGCTGAAAACCCACATTCTCCAAAGGGAAAAATACCTATCGTCTATTGGAAGTCAAACCACAAAGGGATTGAATGACTAAAGTATCCAATCCCTTTGTGTGCCCATCTAGTAATTTTTGTAAAAAAATGCCAAGTTTATTTATTCATTGAACAACACCATTGTTCACAGACTGGTCAACATTTTCTTCTTTGCCTCAGGTCAGGAATTAGGTATTTTAAAAAGCAAAATTTGTCTTCAAGTTTCTATTTTTAATTGATTTTGTCCCTGGAAAATGAAATATGCTGAAGAACTCAAATACAACATCTATTTTATGAATAGATAAAAACAAATTACCATATTTACGTAGGAATTCATACAGAATTTTTTCTGTAGGTAGGTTACCATGTGTTCATTAAATATATTGCTGATTTCAAGATTTTTTTCGTCAAGAACTGTGGATTCTCAATTTAATTTACTTTTCAAGAGTGATTCTCATGATTAAAAAAAGTCATTGCCCTATAGTCTGTTGTTTTTACTGATGCCCCAATTGCCATGAAGGCTCAAATTTATGGGCCCCAAATTTACATTCGTGAAACCCTAATTTAAGTACAAAAAAATCACTGTAATTGCTTGTAATCACCATGCAAGGTGGTCGACAGCAGATTTGTTTAAAAAAATTTCAGTTTTGTTCACAGCTTGTTCTTTGCATTTCAATTATTGGTTCATTGGTTATCTTTTTCCTATCAGTCATTATTAATGTGGTATTTTAACTTTTGATATCATCAATGGCCAGTCAACTAACTGCTGGTGTTTTATTCTAAAATGTGTGATATTTAATATTTCCAGCAGAAGTAGTTTTCACTTAGTGACACCACAGATATTGACTGACCTTTTCAAATGTTATGCCATTTAAATATTTCTTTAAAACCATTGAAAGAAAGTAGCAAAGTCAAAAATGCAGCTGTAGCTATAAATTCACCACAGAGGAGACATGGCTATAAGAAACCTGCATGGCTTCTAATGTATAGAAAGCCCCTCTATAGGAGACATCATGCTTCAAGTGGTTTAGTTTTAGGTCTCCTTTATTCACATTTACTGCACTTAATTGCTTAAACAGCTGTTGGTAATATTTTGAATATAATTATATTGCAAGTTAATTTATTTGTGAAACATGAAAATACAATTTAAAAATATTTTTTATGTATACCCTGATGTTATATTTATTTTTACTGATCCCTTCAAAAACGTAAATTGATTGCACCATACTTTTTCTTGTAATAATTTTTTTGTTCTATAAGGTTAAGCAATTAACAGAAGTTGACTAATTATCTGCTTCCCAAAAGTCCTTCCAAAAAAATGTATCTGCTTCCTAGCTATGGATTCTGTTGTTTAGTTATGTGTAGATATAGCATTTCTTTATGATATTAATATTCCAATCCAGTAATTGTGGATGCATTTTGGGTGATTAGCATTACTTATTAAAATTCCAACCCAAGAGATGAGAGAGTTATTTTTCTAAGTGAGGCACAGATGAGCACAAAAATTACTATTTTACATTCCAGTGAGCCTTTTAAATGAAACCAGCAATTTTAGGGTTAAAGGGGGGAACCTTGCTGTGTTAGCTTGGCTTATTCATTGACTTTGAATTCATTATTAACATTTTCCCATTGATATTTGAATGAATAGAATGTTATGTACTCAAAGTGATGGATATATTATTCTTAATTTCATAGGAATTAGCTAATCGGTGATTATAAAATTGCCATTGGTAATAGCAATAGCAGCTTGATGAAGCAAGTGATATTGTTATTAGGGATTTTTGGCTCTATTTTTTCAAGAGTCCAATGTACCGAATGTCCAGTGAAACCTGTTATTTATTTGGGTTGTTGATTCCTTACATAAAGTATTCTCTCTCAACATTTGCCAAAATAATTCAGTCGGCCTGCAAGCATTTGAACTTCAAGCCAAAAAAAATTCTCATAACCTCACTGGCAACTGTTTAATGTCTGCTGTTAAACCAGTCCAGACAGTTCCTGACAATTTTGTGGAGTGATGTATGAAATTTTACCAAAAAAATAATGTTTCATCAGCTCTTGGGAAGGAACTGGCCCTCTTAGCCTGATGTGTAAATTTAAATTGTCTTTTGGCTTGGCTTTAGGCCCTTGCCTATCAAATCAACCTCCAGGCAGATGGTGGTTTTCTCTAACCTCAGCATTTTTCATTGACAACTAACAATGCTTATTTTTATTTCCAGATTTGAATGTAAATTGTACACTTGACTGTAAAAAAATATCATTTCTCTCCAATGTAAAAAATTAGTTGATGGAAATTAAAGTCTAAGCATTTATACAAAAATATAATTTTGCAGTGTTTGTTGAAATTGAATTGCACCTTTTTGTGGATTTTCTGCATGCCTCTTATGTACTGGTTAACCAGGAGGTTGACTTGGAATTACTTTCCAAAATCTGACAGTGTTTAGTATTGTGATAACTTTAATTGGAAACGTGTACCTTGAATACCAACTGTTTGAGATATCATGCTTAGCCATCAGTGAGTAATTTTGACTGTATCTAATGATAACATGCACTAGTCATGAGTTTGTGTGCTACAAGGAAGTGTAATATGCGGCTCAGTGGGGTAGTGTAGTTTCAATGCCCCAGAGTGACATCGTGCGATTTGTGTGCCTTAGGAGAGTTATATGTTCGTCGAATGACACAAAGAAATACATTAGATACACTAATGGAGGATTGCCAGCACGGCTTTTCAGGGTAGTTCTGTGTAAAAATTGAATGTATTAATCAGGAGTTAGCAAAAGTTATGCAGTACAATGACCATTCCTTTTTTATTTTCAGCCAATCTGACTTGAATCAATAGCTGATATTGGTTATGAATTACTTTCATGACACACTTAAGAACACTTTACCACAGCTAACAAAATCATGACTGCTAATTGAATTCCTATTAGATAGAGTCACTAATAACTGCACTACATAATTGCAGCAGTTAGGCATACTGTTTACACCAAAGTATAGGTTTCAGTCAAGAGTCAATGATCATCTGTGTGAAAGTTTACAAATGTTCCACGATAATAATTGTTTTGTGATGAAGAATAGTTGAAAAACAAAAACTATAAACAATTATCAACCCATTGGTTGGTTTGTTAAAAATGTTCAATAATTACTAAAGAAAAATTAGAACATACATAAAACAGTTTTATATGTATGAATCTGCAGTTATGCAACACATCTGTCAGGAGTGTGGTCTTATAGGCTTGCGGAAGCTGTCCTTTACTTTTCTATGCAAATCCTGCTATTTTAAATGATAGAACCAAGCATTCAGTAAGTATTACACACACATGTATGCATAGGTTAAATTCTAAGTGATGCCTCTGGGCACCCTCAGCTTCAACCCAGCTGTGTAATGTTTCGAGCAACAGAACTTCCTGGGAAACAATATTTGGCACAGTTGGGCCAAATATTGTTTCCTAAGAGCTCTACCCTCATTATTAAACCATTTCTCAGGTTAACAACTTGATTTTAGCATTGCATTAATTACATTGCCTACATTCATAAAAAGAAGGCACCTCGCTGTCTGATGAAGGTGACATGATTGCTGAAAGATTGAATATATGTATATACATATATATGTGATGGTCCCTTTCCTACTTATTTCCAATATATAAAGCATGTTATATTGTAATCTTTGGTATAGGCATATACAAAAACTATTTTTTTGGTTTGTCATAATGTATATGCTTTGGCAACAAACTGATTAGCCAGAGTAGTTTTTTATGAAGAAAATCTAAGCAACTCTGTGATAAGGAATGAAAAATTGACACTCCATTTGACAAAAGTGCACCAATGTACCAAAGAGATTCTTTTCTCTAGGCTATGGAAGTAATGTGTAGCCATGAGTGAAGTGTGATCAACACCTATTATTATTTCAAGCAAAACATAACCACTTTCAGTTTCTCTTGCTTATGATTCCCTTATCTGGTCTTTAGAATGGAAATATGATGAATCTTCTACCATTAGAAAAAAGAAATTTACTTACTGTAATATATGATTTTAGAACAAATTTCATGGAAGTGCTATGTAGTGATGTGAGGATTAAATATCATTGTTGTTTAGTATGACCCATATGAAGAAACAGTGGTACATTCCACTAAATCTATGAGGAAAGGTATTGTATTAGTTTCATAAAAAAATCATAGAGTGTATTTGAGTTTTTTTTCAATCCTAAATATGAACATACTTGTGTATCAAAAAATAGTGTAGCACTGAGTATCCATAAATTGATATGAGATTATCACTCACTTCAATTTTGTTGAACATTTATATTAAGGGAATGCTTATAATTTTAATAAAATATGGCGGCTGCAAAGGACTAAATAATTAGTATATTATCTAGTATATCTCCTGAATGCATTTACCTGAGGAGCTCCCAATTGTCAGTATCCAGAATGTTCATAGAAGAGAGAATTATCTGCATTATGCCTTTCGTCGTGTTCTTCTGTAGTCGTATTATGAGTGATAGATAGCTTTTAAATTTCAAAAGAATTATGGTGAAACATTGTCCTGATGATTTTGGGTGATGGTTATCTGGATGGATTCGGGTTTATTATGTTAGTAGACTGGTCTGATTGTTACAAGGAAGTCATATTAAATGGAAATTTATGGAAATGGAAGCCTAGTCAAGCAAAATAATCAAGGAATGTGAGGACCTTCCATCAGGTGCGGGTAACGCGGATGCTCTAGATGTTGGATGCTAGGTTGGACTGATTGCCGAAATGCTGCAAGTAGTCCCTGTATGTTGTATTGAAAGAGTTGGCAGTGATGAATGTATAGAAGAGAGAGATTTGTTGGGAAAAATCATGAGGAGGTAGGAAAAATGGATGAATGGAATATTGATTGGCAATAGGATGTGGAAGATTGGAATAGAGGGAAGAATGTTAGGCAAATGAGGAAAGGGCATGAATAGGATAGGGATATTGGACAGGATGAAGGAAGTACACAAAGATGAAGAGGGACTTGATGTAGAGTAGGACATTGTATTGTGTTCTGTTAGGAGATAGTTATTTGGTAGTTGTGTTAATCCAAAACCTACCTTAGCCGGTAGATTACCTTAAAAATATATAAATATATTGTCGTGGTGGAAGGGCTTGTGCGTTCCAATGACCCCTAGAGCTGTGCTGGCTGGAGTAATAATAATTGCTCCTGGTAGGGTCACCCATGCCAGATAGGTTGAAGGTTAGGAGCCAGACAAAAGGTAGTCCACGCAGCGTCTGTTCCTCAGTGAGGTGGCTACAAAGGCATCTGACCCCAGTGTGGCAGCCATTTAGTGATAGTGTCACGTAAAAAAACACTATTGAGGAAGGCAACGGGAAACCACCTCAATTATTATTCTCAAGAAAATAATGATGGACAACAGAGAGAAATTGAGTCCTGGCAAATGCGGGACTCGGCCCAAGCGACCGGGTGTCATGCCCAGCAGTGGGGGAGGCAAGGCTTCCATGGTCATCATCCCATGAAACCCTTGCAGGGGAGAAATAACAGCAGCAGGACAGAAGATGCAGAAGAAGACGAAAGTAGTTAGTATAGGAACATGGAACGTCAGGACGATGTTGAGGACAGGCAATTTAGAGAATATTAAGTGAGAGATGGAAAGAGGTAATATAGATGTTTTAGGTCTCTGCAAGGTGAGATGGAAGGATAGCGGGGATTACTGGAGTGACAATTATAGAGTAATATACAGCGGCAGGGACGAGAGCCAATGAGGGGTTGCAGTAATATTAAATAAAGGGGTAGGAAGAAGCGTAGTCACCATAGAGCAAGCAACTGGTAGAATTTTACTCATAGAGATTAAAGGAGAGCCGACGAACTTGGTCATTGTTCAGGTATACATGCCACCAAGCAACCACAAGGAGAAAGAAGTCGATAGGATGTACGATAAGTTAGAGGGTATAATCGCGTGTGTTCCTGCAGGGAAACATTTGATAGTGGAATGCGATGGTAGGCGAAGGAAGAGAGGGTGGTGAGGTGGGGGACTGTGGGTTAGGCACAAGGAATGAACGTGGGGAGAAAGCAATTGAATTCTGCAGGAGACAGGAGTTAGTCATCACCAAAATATGGTTTCAACACCACAAGTGGCATAGGTATACATGGAAAATGCCAGGTGACTCAGAAAGGTATCAGTTAGATTATATTGTGGTTATGCACAGGTTTAGGAATAGTGTGATAAATTCGCACAGTTTCCTAGGAGCGGATGCGGACTCAGACCACAATTTAGTTGTTATGAAATGTTCCGTCCGTTTCAAAAAGATACAGCAGGGGCGGTGGGTTAGGAAATGGAATATAGAAGCATTAAATGGATTAACAAGGAAGGAGTATCAGCAGGCTGTAGAGAAAATCATGGATGAGGGTAAAGAGATGAGTACCATCGAAGAAAAATGGGAATGTATCAAGAAAGTGATTTCGAGAGCCGCCAAAGACACTATGGGAACCATTAACGGGAAAAGGATAAGGAAACCATGGGTAACGGATGAGATGATTGCAAAGATGGATGAGGGAAAAGATGGAAAAATGTAAACACAGAGTTAGGCAAAATGAAGTACAAACAGTTAAACAATAAATTGAGAAGAGCCACAAATAAAGCAAAAGAAGAATGGTGCAAAAGGCAATGCGAGGATATGGAAAGTTTACAAAGGAAGGGTGAAATTGGTGCGCTATACAGCAAAGTTAAGTTATTATCGGGAAGTAAGAAGGCAAGATCTATGCTAACAGTTAAAGATAAGTGGGGTAACATAATAGTTGAACCAGGAAAAATCCAAGAGAGATAGAAGGAATATATAGAAACACTGTTTGGTAAAGAACTTTGGCCGACAAGGTTAGACATAGAAAAGGAGCATGACATAGAAAAAGATAACTTAGGTCCAGGCATACTCGATGATGAAAAACAAAGGGCATTAAAGGAGATGAAAGCAAATAAGGCCGTGGGGGTAGACAACATTCCTGTAGAACTGTTGAAATGTTTAGGAAAAGGTGGAAAGAAAGCCCTGTATGGACTGATTTGTAGTATCTATGAGGAAGGAATCTGGTTGGAAGATTTTGTGATAACAGTGTTAGTTCCTATTCCAAAAAAGGCAAAGGCTACATCATGTGAGGATTACAGAACAATAAGTTTGATATCCCACGCAGCTAAAGTTATTCTCAGGACCATCAACAAATGGATAGAGTGTAAGGCAAATGATTACTTTGGGGATGATCAGTTTGGATTTTGGAAAGGAAGAGGTACGATGCCATTGCAGTAATGAGATCACTAATCGAGAGGAATATAGAATACAATCAGGACGTACTTGCCTGTTTCGTAGATTTAGAAAAAGTGTTTGATAGAGTGAATTGTAAAAACTCTTATATGGAGTGTAGCTATGTACGGCACGGAAACGTGGTCGCTGAAGCAGGAGGATAGAGGTAGATTGGAGGCTTTTGAAATGTGGGTGTGGAGAAGAATGGAGAAGGTGAAAGGAAAACAAATGAAGTACTAGAGATGGTGGTTGAGGAGAGGGGTTTGTTGAGAGAAATCCCATGGAGGCAGGAAAAATGGATGAAAAGCATATTGGGCGGTAGTGGGATGTTGAAGAAGGTAATAGAGGGGAGAATGTGGGGCAAGGGAAGAAAGGGCAGAAACAGGATAGGGATGTTGGACGGGATGAAGGGAGGAAAAAAGTACACAGAGATGAAGAGGGACCTGATATAGATTAGGTTGCTAGGTGGGGAGTTTATTTGATAGTTGTGTCCATCCAAAAACCTACCTTAACCGGTAGATTACCAAAAAAATATATATATATAAAACACCGTAATGAACCCGAAGGTCGGTTTAGAAGGTGATGGTACAGTTCACTCAGGACTAAGCCTGACCACGTGTGAATATTCACACATCAGGGTAGGGGGGCCAGTTCCTTTCCCTGTACCGGTAATGGTTTCCCAGGAAGATCTGGTACCCAAAAAATCACATAACTTGGGTAGAATAGCAGGTGCCCAGAGTGGCTACTTGGTAAATGTGGCTCATCTCTTTCTTCTGGTAATGTGTGCCACGAAACACACTTCCTATCATTTATTATGTTCTATGATTGCTTGCCAACTGTGTTTCCTCTTGTGCGTGTGTTGTGTATTTCTCCTTTGGTGGGTGAAACAGCTCCCTGATGCCATCTCTTGGCCAAAGAATCGAGGCACTTTGCTGCATTTAACGCCATAGATTTCATTGTAAAGTCCTCGATAGCTCAATTGGTTAGTGCATCTTCCCAGCAAGTGGAAAGATCCGCCATTCAAGCCCCAGTCAAGGAAATATTTTTACACTCGTGATCTGCTCAATTCCGCCTTCCCCACCTCTCCTGTGTTCGTCCTTTACATGGTTATCTATCCCCTCTGCCTTATACCTATTTCTATGTGTTCGGATTTCGTGTTTGAATGTATATATAAATATATATTTTTTTAAGGTAATCTACTGGCTAAGGTAGGTTTTGGATTAACACAACTACCAAATAACTAATATCTTAATGTGACACCAACTTATATGCTGGGTGACAGCCATTTGGCATTAATCATACACTGGTAAAAAATGATTCCTAAAATAATTGCTTTAATTACAAAAAGTCAGTACATGAGCATAACATTTTATTGCAATAATCTTAAGAATATGAAGCAACCAATACCTCATTATAACAGCCAACCTTTTTCAGACAGTATTTTTCTCACCCAAATGGACTCAGAAAAGTCAAATTACCTACCGCCCTCCCAAGTGGAAGCCTACATAGATGAACTCACAAGGTAGGTGCCTGGCACAGCCTCTCTAGCCATCTATGAAGCTGCCTACTTAGCCCTGTAGCCAATTGGAACACTGTGTAGGCACCTCCACTAGAACCAAAGGCCTCAAGAGGAAGTTGCCCACACAGCATCATAAACTGTGTAGGCACATACTCAGCTTCTATAGGGTCATTGATGTAGGTAGCAGTGAATTCATCCATGTAGTCACCTTGACAGCTTGAGTAGTTACCTAATCAGCCTGTGTAACAACATACACAGTTGCCTTCAATACACACACTTGTGTAGGCACTTCCATTCCAAGATGAAATAAAATCAAATTTAAACAAGAGCAGGATATTGTCTAAATCAAATATACAAATATAATTGGCACAATATGCCTTGTCAACCAGAAAGGAAATATTCTTCCAACCTTCTGAAACAAATGGAAGCATGCATCTTTTTCTCAATTACTAATGCATTGATACTAAAAATTATCATTCAGTAAAATCACCTTAGGCTGTTAGACTAAGCTACAGTAGTATTCCTAATAATGGAAGAACAAGAAGCAGTGGGTAACAATTTTATGCAAGTGCATTGAAACATCCAAAATTACCTTCATATTCATAGAAACACTAGTATATTATTTTATGAGAATAATAATAAGTTATATTTATCAAAATGACAAAATGAATTGGTAATCATAAAATAATTGCTAATTGACAGAAATTTTTACCTTAAAATCAGGCTAACTGAATCACGCAATACAGCAATTCATATATTGATTTAATAGATGATAGACCTTCATTAGCAATATTTCTTTACCATGCAGCTAATAACAACTTTTTAACTCGGTAAAAAAATCAGTAGCTATCTTGCCAGGCCAACAGCTGATAACTAGTTTTTCAGCATAAGAGAACAAAATATATATCAAAATTAAATCATCAAGAGATGCTACATGATAGAATAACAATTTATGTACCAATATTCTATGTTTTCCCCTGAATCAATTAATCAAAGCAATTTCTCTAACTTGAAAAGTCATTTCTATGGAATTATTTCAGACCTGACCTTGTTGGTCTATCAATTTGAAATGCTTTAACAAGAGAGTCAAGCTTAAAGTAAAACATAAATGAACACATTTAATCAAAACACTGAATTTTGAGAATATCTTCATTTTTTCATTTAAAACATGAGTGTTACATTTAGGGTTACTCACAACAGATAACATTATTCAATAATAAAAGAAGTTCTCATTCTAGAACACATTGATATTTCACTTTTTAAATCCTGTAATTTGAAGTCATTATTTAAAAATATAACAGAAACAGGAGCACAGTATTGGAATGGATTGAGGACATTGATCAAAACAAAAAGCATGAACAAAAAATGACAATGATGAAATGAAAAATTGATTCAGACCCTAATAGTTTTCATTTTGAAAGCTAGTGTGCACTTTGGAGTAAGTGGGTAAAAATCAATCCAACAGGAGCTAGAAATAAGATATATCCCATAAAAAGCTGCGAGGCATTATTGCATTTGTCTGTCATACAGCTACAGACTTCCTGTCGACCTCCAAAACCGCCTCGTGAGTAGCAAGAATCAGAATACGAGGAGTTATTTGATCCACAAGATCTTATGGTCCTGCTATCAGGTGGATCTGATGTACAATTTGAGAAAGAAAGGTATTACAGTCAGCATACTAATTATATTACATACTATATATATTAGCATTATGGGCAACAATATTCCAGATAAGTTTATAAATAAGCCAAAGTGGTAGGGCAGCTACAATTATGGCCATACTACTATAAAAATGAATTTTTTAAACTATATAATGCACCACAAGTGACTTGATAAGGCTATGAAAACTTAAAAATTGACATGTTTTCAACACTTTGGTAGGGACAAAACAACAAATCCTTTTGCTTCATCAAGGGAAAATCAATTTTAGGTTAAAATTCAACTCTACCCATTTGATTCATGAGTGTGTAAAGTGGTCATTAATTTGTACTTACACTTTCAAGGAAAACCAATTTAAGCATTTGCATCTCATCATAATAAATATTAACTTAGTACTTAGAAACAAGATCGGGTTAAAGAAGTAAGATCTTATTTACAAACAAAAGGCGGCTTTTTTTCAACAACTCTCTGAGGCTTTATTACTTCACTATAGTCTTATGAAATCACTATGTAAAAGAAATTTAACATAGTTTGGGCTGAAGGCCCTGCATTTCTCTCTCTCTCTAATAATAGTAATTTTTTTACAGATTTCATCATAAAATAGATTAAATAGTAACTCCCCTGAAGAGATATATCAGCCAAAAGAATATCTTGAAAAAATTACAATTTCATCCTAGCAATTGAAAGAGTGCATATATAAAGCTTTAAAACAACAAAAATGAAGTCTCAACAACTAAGAAATGAGAAATAAATAACCAATTTTATTACATTCATGTTTTAATACCGTATTTACTTTATAATTTTTAAAATGCATAATTAAAATAAATCTTTTACCAGAAATATTTTTGGATATTACATATGTCCCTTTATGATTTTTTGCACTTTTTTACAAGGTAATGTATCGGAATTAGAAGATTTTCCATTTCAATACCTCTATGTTATAATTGGTTGGTATAAATATTTAATACTTAGGAATTGTACATCATAAATAAGGGTAAACCATTTAATTTCCTGCAAAATCATAAGAATGTCATACCCTTGTATTGTTACATTATTAACTATCATTTTTAATATGAACATACTTAATGAACTAACAAGTACACAAATATAAAAATAATTAGTAGCACAGAGAGCAAAATTCAGGTAAATTATCTCATTATAATTGCATTTTTTTGATCATTTTTAAAAGCATAGTTATCTTTATGCATGGCATAATTTTTTAAATTCTAAAGGCAATTCTAAAACTGCAATTATTTTAAGATACACTCTGCAACTATACCTATTCCACATTCAATTCCTTATAAAAACTAATCACTGATCTCAACTGAATTACTGAAAAAATTTCACTTAACTCACATAAACGAACCTAAAAAGAATTTTTTTTAAACTTTTAAACATGACAAATATCAATGCTCTTTTGAAAAATGTATTACTTGACAACCCTGCAAGTCAACATATGGGTGTTAAAATTGATGCTGGGGAACAAGTCTTACATAAGTATAGCAATCATTTCAAGACAATAGTATTAAAAATGTATCCTTCTCCTACTCCAGTTGTTGCTGTGTAAAGTAAAAGAGATTCATGGCACTTATTTGCTACCATCTAGTTTCTTCCACCTTTCTACTTGAGCTGTCTCTATAAATGAAGATGTGGGGCTGGATTTTCATACTGGACAAAACTAGGTCATGCATATTAAATATATTTTTTGAACAAACAGTTGTTCATTTGATTCCAAAATATATCATTTTCTTTGACTTTGTTACTTTACCCAAGGAGCGGAATTATAGCAATGCCCACGAAACCGCTACTACAAATTGATAATTGGCATTTTGCTACATGGCCACAGTAATATGCCATATTGTCACATGGCCATTACTCTTGGTAACTATATTGAGCTTTTGGAATGATATACTATTAGAATAGCTATGCATGCATGCAAAAATATAATGCTGTGATTGGAAAATAGCCATTGTAAATACACAATTGTTTACTCTCAACATAAATGTACCTGGAAGAATTTTGTTTCTGATATTTATGTAAGGAATAGTATGTTAATAGGCACACATGTATGTTAAAAAAATGTTCACTACCTACTTTACAACTGGAAAACTTCTCTTCTCTGTTTAAAAAAATGTGATTAAATATATGGAAGGCATTTGGATACACAATTACTTACTTTCATTTACAGTAAAATCAATGGTTTGAACAATCTTCCGGCACAAAATATACTGAGAGCCCTTAACATGATGACTACAATTCTTGAGCAGAGTGTCAGGCAATTCTTCATCTGCACATCTGGAGTCATTCTTACTGTTACATTCATAGCAGAGAATAGCTGCACCTGAACAATAGATAATTTTGTAAGCTAGTATAAATATTCCAATCTCTTCCAAAATGTCTGAATCCAATTAAAGTTGTCATTTGAAGGTACAAACATTAGAATACTTTTCAATTATTTCACTGTTATTCACTGTAATTAAAGTTATTTTTTGGGTGAATGTGAGCAAATAAATGATTTTTTGGATGATTTCTAAAAACAATGTCTAAATCCCTGTCTAAAAATGTCTTGATATTTGCACATAAACACACTAAGCTTCTGGTAAAAATTAATATTGGGAAGAGGGATATGGGCTGTAAAATTTGAATTAGGTAGGTATTTAGAAACATGTCATAGAATGCTTTTCCCTCAATATTCAATAAATATCAACTGCAAATTATCATTTTACAATTTTTTGCTACTGATGAAAACATCATATATATAGCTGAGATATTCATAGATGCCATTTTAATCATTCAGGAGCTTAGGACATATGCACTATATTTAGGAACATGCTCTTATGGAAATAAACATTAGGCTTGCATAGAATTCTCCCAAAACAATCTCCAGGGCTGCTTCATGTATTGTGACAAATGTCCAGCCAATTAAGAGAATGTAAAGAAGATACCATGCGCTAATCCCAAAAGGCCACATTTCAAACAAAAACGCAGGATACTATACCACACAAATGCACAGCCTTACAACAAATGTTTCTAAATATCTCACAAGCATCTATGTGAATCAGGGATTCTATAGTCCAGACTTAGAGCCATGTAACTTTTCTCTGTACCCCAATGAGAAACAGGGGTCAAAGGCATTTTTCAACATCAGAAGCAATATTGAAGGCTCCTGATATGATTTCAAAGGCAATATGTCTGCACAAAAATGTATTAAAGAATAAACACAACATTTGACTATGACTAGAAATGAAGGGGATGAAAAAGAATTACAAATGAATTATCTACAATTATAATCATGCTAGGCGGTACAATCTGCAGTACTACCACAATGTGGCCTAAGTGGTGCTAAACCCAAATATATTAATATTCACCACTTGTTCATACGAAGTTCATTGCATTCCAAACTACTGATCCCCATGCTCACATTCACTGTCTCTATACACTACTAATACACTGAATGTGGACATCAAGGACTCAAGTTAATGTAGGTATAAATATTCTAGACTTTAATAAAAAATTTTCACTCTCAAAATAAAAATAGAGCTTCTCATATTAAAATTGCTTCTTAGCCAAACATATAATATTGAAGGCATAAATAAATGTAGGTACAAAAGGAAATAGGTGCATCTGCTCGCTGGTGGAAACTTATTAGTCCATATGTTTATCGCAAAACCTCATGCTTCAAAGCAATTAGGCAGCATGAGGATGATTATATATGCTGGTGTTGAATATCTCGATAATGTTAATATGAAGTTATTCTGCAGTTCCGACTTAGGCCCTGGAGACCTTTTCCTGTTGTCAATTTGAAAAAAACACTGTACATATATCAGAAACACAGCACTTCCATAGTAAATATTAATTGTGGAACTGCTGGGTTTCTGTTACGGAGAAATTTCACCAAGTAACGGTTAAAACAGTGTCATGTCAATAATCTCCTTCGCTTAATGTGTTTTTCATCATCAGAAGCAGTGGCAAAGGCTGCTTAGGAGGTTTTGAAGGCCCCATTAAAAATACTATTTTAGAGGTGTCTTCGAAGACTGGAAAAAGGGTGAGATGAACGCATTGTATCCAATGAGGTTTTGGGTACTTTGAAAAATACCATCAAAATTTGAAGAAAGCGTGATGTTATATTCAAAAAAATATTTTTCAGTAAATAGCCCTCATTAATCGGGAAATTCATACAGATACACTGTACACCTGTAGACTGCTAAGGATCTACTAAGAATGCATAGGGTATATTTCAACAAAATTAACAGAGGCATTGGAAAATATGTCCTCGCTTGATTGAGACAATATTAGACAGTACTTTGCCAAGATTAATAAAATGTTGCATGAGTGATTGAATTTAATATAATAAACGTGGTAAATGTTGGCAACATAACTTCCTTTTTGAAAGTGTTTTGCATTTGAAAGAAGAAAGTTATGTTGCCGCACCCTGTATTTATCAGTGAAACATTTTTCAAGTAATAATTGAGGTTTTTATAGACTGTAGCATTTTTGTATTAAAGGTGAATTATTGTTATTATTTTAAGGGAGCTGAGGACTAAAAAAAAATAATTATTTGTTGGGTCATGTTACAGTCAGATTCAAGGGGTAGACCGTTTATCAGCAAGAAAACTTTATCGACGGTTATTTCATGGTATGTCAATCAAATTTTTTCCAGTATATGGGAAAATTTAAAGGTACAAGTCCATGGATAAGTATTTTATAAGAAGGGAAAGAAAATGAGCAATTGTTCTACATTCATCAGTAAATATAGCAAATAATAAAAAAACCAGCACAACGAAGATAAGAATAGCCACAATGTTTCGACCTCCATCTAGGCCATGGTTCGAAATTCAAATGAATGCCTTAGAGGAAATTGGGAAGAAAATGGACTATTAGTAACAGACCATTTGTAAAAATTGTTTTGTTTAATCAGACTTACTGAATTTAAAATGTCAATATGATTAAATTTTATAGAACACCTGAAAATGAAAGAAAAACATTGTAAAAGTAGAAAAAATCTGAAATTCCATCTCGCGATGAATGTAGAATAAATATTACACAAACACACACACACACACATGAATATATAAACATTTCCCCTTTCCGAATGACTATTTGTTCACCGTATGGTGGGATTTCGTGTTTGAATGTGCATATATATATAGAGTTCTGTTCCTAATTCCTCTTGAGAAAGGTGGTTGCACCACCGAAAATTCGAGAACCAGTGAGTCCCTCTTTTACATGTTTTAGTTTCTGTGTTTGTGTTGACTATTTAGTGAATTTACATTATTGTGCACGTTCGTGGGTTTTTCAAGAAAGTGACTTTATATATATAATATATATATATAATATATATTGGAAATATATATATAATTATATTGGAAATGACGCTTTATATATATAATATATATTGGAAATGACGCTCTCCGGCGACGCACAAACACACAAACACTAAGACAACAAACACCACACACATAGAAACATAAAAGAAGTACACTTACATTGGATATTTACGTTTCGACGGCACGGCCGTCGTCATCAGATTCTGATGACGACGGCCGTGCCGTCGAAACGTAAATATCCAATGTAAGTGTCCTTCTTTTATGTTTCTATGTGTGTGGTGTTTGTTGTCTTAGTGTTTGTATATATATATATATATATATATATATATATATATATATATATATATATATATATATTTATTATATATAACCCACGAACGTGCACAATAATGTAAATTCACTAAAGGAGAAATAGACGGGACACACCTTGTGTCCCGTCTATTTCTCCTTTGGTGGGTGAAACAGCTCCATAACGCCATCTCTCGGGCAATATGTATCGGAGCACTTTGGCGCTTTATAAGATCTCAATGCAAATCAGGTTTCCTTATTAGCTTAGGTGGTAGAGCATCCGCCCGGCAAGTGGAAGGCCCGTGGTTCAAATCCCGGATAAGGAAACATTTTTACTTTCGTGATCTGCTCAAAAACCGCCTTCCCCACATGTCCTGTGTTCACCTTTTATGTGTTTTCCTATCCCCTTTCCTTATACCTATTTCTATGTTTGAATGAATATTTGTGCGCCGTATGGCGGGATTTCCAAGTTTGAATATATGTATATGTAATGTAAATTCACTAACTAGTAGACAAACACAGAAACTAAAACATATAAAAGAGGGACTCACTGTTTCTCGAATTTTCGGTGGTGCAACCACCTTTCTCAAGAGGAATTAGGAACACAAGTAATACTTATATATATAATATCAATTCATACATAGAAATAGATATAAGGAAAGGGGATAGGAAAACACATAAAAGATGTAAAATAATTATTTGAATGGTGCTGAGAAATATATTCTGTTAAAGACAGTCTGTATTTGAGGGTTTACTGCACCACTAGAGTTGATTTCCACGATATAAGAGAAATATTAATCACTTTTCAACCTCATTTATAGCTAATTAGCTTAGTTAGCCTTTATTCAATTGTACATGACTAAAATCTCAACCTTAAATGCGCTCCGGATTAAAATACACGTTAGAAATGACATTCAAATTTCCACATCTTCAAATGATAAAAAATGCATCTAAACTCTAAAAAACATTCAAATATTTGTGTTTCTATTGACATTAAATTATTTTTAATGCCGAACCAATAACTTCAATAAACAAATTTTGTGAGGCCTAGTCGAGCCCTGGGTCGGCTCTCAACAGGTTTTTAAGTAACGGATTTGGACTTACACATTTTGTAACCTGGTAAATAATTTATTTGGAAACTAAATCTCAAATATCACAAAATACTAGCAAACGAATAATCTCATTCAAAAAGGAAAAAGATATCAAATTTGATGGGCCGAGCCGAACGAGGGAGGGGACAATACCACCAATGATAAAATATGCAAAGACGGCAAAAGTAATTTACCTGGGCGGGCCACCATGACAACTCCGAAGATACAGAGACAAATGAGGTATTCCAACTTCATACTTGCTGTGTATTATGGCCGTCACCCTTTCGAATTGTATCTTGAATGAAGCGCTACTAAAGACCCACTTACTGCTTCTGTCGCTTCAAACGGCTGAATGCTGAGTGGCAGACGATGAGGAGGTTGAAATGTAGGGGAAGTATCACATCCCACCCGTCCCCTCACACTCCCGTAGTACCCAAACGCGCGCTGTTGTCGACCCCGGCACGCATAGCGAGTCACGAAGGAAGAGAGACGCGGCAAGGGGAGGTTGAGAGATGGAGCCAAAGACGATTTGACGAAACCGATTTGGTTTTGCATAATTTGTGAGCGCCTTATGAGTTCGTGGAGGAGAAAAATTCGCGGGGACATGAACCCAGTTCTCATTCTCATGATTCGCATCTTTTTAACGTAGATATTTCGCGTATTCACGTAGAATTTTCACGCTAAATTGCTATACAATCACGGTTCCTCTTTTGCATATATAAGAGGAACCGTGAGCTCCTTTATTAGGGGCATCACAAATATTTGCAATACAAGGATTTCATTATCGAGCATAGACCGTTTCATCTTTCTCTCTCTTTGTTAGCAACCACGGTTATCTCCAAATCAAATGCTCGCAGCCTCCTCGACGAAAGAAAGTACATTTTTCGCCATGCCATTCGTATTCCTCAGGGGCTCGAGAACAAAGAGATTTCGCAGATATAATATCTCAGGGAAAGTGAAGGCCATTCGCTCCGAAAGCTCGCTAATTCCTGCAACGGATTTTCATTCTTTTCAGTTTATTTTTTATCTCACGCGAGTATAGCAAACCCTGGGCAGTAGACGGATGCGTATGAACAGACGTATGCAACTCATCGGTGTTGGGTAACGAATGAAGAAATGCCACTCCGCTTTGTAACAGCTCCAGCTCCGTAGGGCGTATGCCAAAAATGCGTGCAATTGACCCCTCGGGACCGCATTACTCTTGCGTGAGGAGCGGCGAAGGGCGGGCGGGATAGTTCTAATGGCATCTGGTCAAGGGTACCAACTGAGCCCATCGGTTAATTAACTGAATCAGAAGCTTGTAGCCGTCCAAATATAATTACACTCGTAACTAGTAATTTCAGGTTACGTGGGTGCGATGATGGTGATTATTCCTCTTTTAATATCATTAGATCACCCAGTAGAAGATAGCGTCGGAAACTGATCTATTGAACAAATATTTGAAGAAACGACGAGTGTATGCAGAGCTACGAATCGGAAGGAGAAGCAAAACGGACACACCAACCCTTCCATCCCTCGTATTTCTTGGCTAGACGTGATTGTTCGATGAAGTGCTTTTAACGCGTCATGCCGCGTTGAGCGAGTCGCGTTTCAACTCAATACACGGTTGAGCTCGGACTGAACAAAAACGGCTTTTCTAAACCCTGAAATTGCCATCTGTGCCGAGGGATCCTTATTTTTTATTTGATGATCGGACTCCCTATGAACAATATCATCGGAGTTTATTCCTGTCTTTATCTAGAATCTCGAGATGAAACTCCCTCCCACGCGAGTTTTCTTCTTCGATAATGAGGAACCACACAACACTTGTTGCCACTTTTGAATCCAATGTTCCGTTCACAAAACCGTTCGTGTCAGCAAATGATTCCCCGAATGAGATCGGAGCCTCACAAGGCCGGTGAGTTCTCATGTTCATGCACTCTTACGAGGAAATGCGTAAAACTGAAAAAGGCAATACGCACATATGGCGCAATCGGTTCTGCTTCATTCCACAATTATATATTCACTCTGGAATCGTATTGCACGCTTGAGTGTGATCGATAAAACTCAACTACAAGTCAGATACCAGCGTTGGAAAGGGAAACAATTTTTTATTGTCAAGGTTGACAGTATATATTACGATATCCTTTTGCATTCAAAGGTTCACCAACAACATTATAAAATCACATATTTTTCATGTGCACACTCATCTGGTTTCCTAGTTAGTTTTTCCACAGGTTTAAAATCATCTTAAGCCGGGCCGGAATCTTTTGGAGTGAATAGATAATTATAATTTTAATCGGTCCGCCTTATTCATAGGCCTTCTTCTAAATGTATGATACATACGATTCTAAATATGAACATCTTTCATTTTATTAGCGACTTAATGAATATGAGTGTATTTCTGGGTACTTATTGCATTTTCAATTACTAATTAAAAACTCAGAAAATGTGTTTAGTACTCATTATAGAAATGAGGCCCATCCGGTAAGACTGGGTTCAACGCGCTTGGTGACAAAACCGAAGTTGGAGGGTTTGCAATGCCTCCTTACGCATGGGAGTTATGTCATAACGGTGAATATTTATTTAGCGTTGTCAACAATGCGGGACAACCTTCGCCGTCGGAGAGGCAAAATATAGTCTCCTGGCTTCCGAAAGCGAAAACGAGTACAATGCTGTAATACAACGCAATACCCTACATAAATCAGGAAAAACGGTCACATATCAGATGTAAAAGGCCCGCACATATTTTTTTGAGGGAAACGTGAGCGCTTATCTGTGCCACATGCACAGCCAGCTTCAGCGCCTGTGGCACACCGAACTTTCGAAACCCACGGCCGACGACATTGGCGGCCGACTTGTTCATCCTTCGAGCCGATCGTGACGTCAGAAAAATCTCCTACCCTACCCTTCTCCTTCCCTTCGCTCTCACATCGTGTGTGGAATTTACCCTCTCCCCTTCAATGCATTTACACACGATCATAGTTCCCTTCCGATCTCACGAATCTAGTCGCAATGGGAGTCGCAACCAACTTCATTAAAAAGCACCATACTTCACCGAGTTGTGCTCTATCTGATCCTGGCTCCAACGGCAAGCATCTTGGCATAAGAAATTCAATTGTTCACAAGAAATTTCATTAATCTCTGCAACGCACTGTCTAACATTTGAAGCAAGTCCAACGCTCTACCCCTAGACTACCGCGACCCACATGTGTGTGCCTTATATATATATATATATACATATATATATATATATATATATATATAAGGAAATATTTTTTACATTCGTGATCTGCTCAAAAAACCGCCTTCCCCACGTCCTGTGTTTGCCTTTAATGTGTTTTCCTATCCCCTTTCCTTACACCTATTTCTATGTTTGAATGAATACACATATATATATATATATATATATATATATTCTAGCGGGTAGAGCGTTGGACTACTGACCGGAGGGTCCCGGGTTCGATTCCCGGGCAAGGCACTTTGGGCACCTGCAGCTCCACCCAAGCTAGTTGATTTTCGGGTACCAGATCTTCCTGGGAAACCATAACCGGCACAGGGAAAGGAACTGGCCCCCCTACCCTGATGTGTGAATATTCACACGCCGTTGGGCTTGGTACACGGGTGAGCTCTACCATCACCTACTAAACCGACCTTCGAATTGATTACTGTGTTTATGGATATATATATATATGTGTGTGTGTGTGTGATTTCGTCGAAGTAACATGGAAGTGTTCAATAAAAAAAACTTGGACAGCAACAAACAATATAGGAACACATAAAAAGAACACCCACACGTTATTGTTCTTTAATTTTGTTCCTATATTGTTTGTTGCTGTCCGAGTTATATAATATATATATATATATATATATATATATATATATATATATAATATATATATAATATATATATATATATATATATATATACATATATATAAAAAGTCATAGCAAACACAGAAACTAAAACATAAAAGAGGGACTCACTAGTTTTCGAATTTTCGGTGGTGCAACCACCTTTCTCAAGAGGAATTAGGAACAGAACTGTGCGCCGTATGGCGGGATTTTCAAGTTTGAATACTACCTTGAACAAAAAGTTCCCGGAATAACCACCGTGTGGCGCTCCCATCGTTCCGATTTGAGTTCTGTTTTTTTGTTAAATTGGTACATCTGTTGTTGATATTCCCTTTAAATCTTAGTGTCATAACTTGACATTTGCAAAAGTTACGTAGCCAAGAGTACATCTATCTCTGTGTGTGTTGGCGATTTTTTACAATTGCAGAAATGGATTTAAATTTGCAACAACGAACTTGTATTAAATTTTGCGTAAAAAACGGATTTAGTGGCGCACGGACGTTGGAAATGTTGGAAAAGTGTTTTGGCAACGATTCTCTAAAAAAAACGGTCGTTTACCAGTGGCACGAGCGGTTCAGAAGTGGTCGTGAGTCAATCGAAGATGATGAACGCAGTGGCAGACCATCGACATCGAAAGTCGGTGAAAAAATTGATAAAGTAAAAGAAATGTTGGTCAATAACCGCAAATTAACCATCAGAGAAATAGCGGAGGACTTGAACATTGAACGCCTATGGATCCGCCCAAGACATTGTGGTTAATGATTTGGGTTTCCGTCGTGTAGCAGCAAAGTTGGTGCCAAAAGACCTCAATTTCATGCAAAAAAGAGACCGTGTTGACGTCGCAAAAGACATGATTTGCGAGGCTGAATCCGATCCCACATTCATCAAAAGGATCATTACTGGAGACGAGACGTGGGTTTATGAGTACGACACGCAATCCAGACATCAGGCAAGTGAATGGCGTTCACCAAATGAGCCGAGACCAAAAAACCACGTCGTTTTCAGTCAAAAAAGAGGGCAATGCTGACGGTTTTCATGGATTACAACGGTGTAGTGCATCATGAATTTTTGCCAGAAGGCCAGGCAGTAAACAAAGAGTATTATTTGGGCGTTATGAGACGTTTGCGTGAAGCAATTCGCCGAAAGAGACCAGAAATGTGGGCAGAAAACTCGTGGATTTTGCACCATGATAACGCACCGTCGCACAGTGCTATCATTATTCGTAATTTTTTGGCGAAAAATGCAACAAATGCCATCCAACAGCCACCGAATTCACCTGATTTGGCTCCCTGAGACTTCTTTCTGTTCAATCGAGTTAAAAAACCATTACGGGGAACGCGTTTTAGCAGCCGAGAGGAAGTAATGGAAAAATCGCAGGAAGCACTGATGGACATACCGAAAACCGAATATAAAAAATGTTTCGAGGATTGGATCAAGCGCTGGCATAAGTGTGTTGCAGTCGATGGGGATTACTTTGAAGGGGACAATATAGATTTAGATGAATAAACTTGTATTTTTAATTTTCTGAATAAATTCCGGGAACATTTTGATCAAGGTAGTATATATATACACAAACATACTACTTGCCGGGGAACACGGAGCTCAATTCCGTCGAAATTATCAAGAAATAACCTGTGAGTGTTCCTTCTACGTGTTCTCATATTGTGTGTTGCTAAGTTTTTTAATAAACACTTCCGTGTCACTTCGAAGAAATCATATATATCGTATATTCAGGCACTGCTATACTTCTGAGCACCCATTTCACAAAAATAATCATCGTAACGCCCTACACTGCAATTAATCATAGTTGGGGAACATTTTAAATAGTTTTATGAGGATGTCTTAACGTGGCAGGTTGAAATCCGCGTGAATTTGCTATTGGCACCTTGTCTCTTTCTTAAAATTCAAATAATATCTTTCCAACAATATACACGGAAATATTCTTTCACAAGTAATGTCTTTATTCTAAAAATCAGTGATGGAATTTTTTTCAATTACATTAGATAAACGTTACTGAAAGTATTTGCAAACAATATGTGACACAAAGGAAATTTAAAATACAATGAGTTTTCAATATATCGGTATATTTCCGCCACCCTGAGCGAAACCTCGTTCCTTCGAAGTTGTATGAAATATTCTTCAAAATGAGGCAGATCTCAAGACGTTGAGGGAAGTTCCGTGAAGGGACAATTTACAATTCTGAATAAATGTGTACGGTACTGAGGCACAGCTAGCCGTGGAACTATGGAACCAAAAGAAACACGGAGCATAAAGAAACTAGGGAGGAGGAGTCAAATGAAAGATTGGAAAAGGAAGAAAAGCCAAGGAAATAATAAAAGGAGTCCAGAAAGAAAAGGCGAGACCCAGAATAGAAATAAGAGAAACAATTAAGTATCATACTATAAGGAAGTAGACGCTGAATATTGATGGAAACTCAATCAAGCGCAATAATGATTCACCCGATATTATGGTAAGGAAGTTTCAAGCCAGGAGCGAGTAAACATCCCAACGAAGTCTTTTTCAAATCCAAATGCAGAAATCCTAACTGCGTCGATTTGGTGGCCTTTGAGTTTGAGTGAGACAAAGGTTTGCTTTGAGAAACCGATCATAAACGGTGACTAAAATTCTGTTTTTGAAACAAACTCTTTCAGAGTTCCCCACGTTTTCACAGAGTAACCCCCTCTCCATGAAAGGGCTTGAGCACCGTTTAAGGTTTGGGGTGGGAATAATCCCGTATCTTCCCCGCCGGCGCTCGGAAATCATTCGTTCAAGGTGGTGGAATTTGCTCAACTTTCATATCTCAGTTCAAATTCCATAGGAACTAAAATAAAAAAAGGAGTAAGGTAAGGTAGGTCATGATCACCCATGATATTTAATGCAAACGATCAGAAGGTAATTAAAGACATCTATGAAGAGAAACAAGTAACGAATTCACGGAGAAAAATTGGCAGAAATTCCACGATTGGCGGACGACATTGCTATTCTTACAGAGAAGAAAGAATGCCCGACACTAGTCAACACCGATAATGGGACGAAAAATAAAATTTTCAGAAAACAAGAATCTACAGTCGAAGCAAGCAAGACAATTTTCATTACAGACTAGGGAATGAGGTTCAGATATGATTTGTTTCAGTCAGAATAAGCAAGAAATTAGGTCCATCGTTATGTAAATAAGGGACTCAAAACTTTCGTCTTCAACCATTGCGTTACTTTTTGAAGGAATCCAACTAAGATGTTTCCATTGAATTTTAAGGAAGGGGCTGACTTTTAAGTTCGTATCAATACATTTTATTTGGTTTGTAGTTCCTTCCTTTCTCATTCCTCAAGCACTTCAGACGAGCCAGTATCATACGAGATTCTATTTCCCATCTTATCATCCAGTTTAATATGCGCTTTAGGGCCATCGATGCCATCTTTAACGGCAACTCCGTACTCTGTCTAACGATTTAACTAACAAACGGAAGCTAACACGGCTAACAATCACGCAGAAACTTGAAATCCATTTACATTTTATGGATCTTTCACGTGGAGATTTCCTATGTAAAAGTCTTTGAAAACATGAACCGGTAGAACAGTCACGCTTAAAGCACCTCAACAATTACAAGAAAAAAGCTGATTACTGCATGTCACCTGCATATGCTTCCAAGAGTCAAATGGAGATTTAAACCTCTGTGGTCATGTCGAAAAAATCTGAATATTGCTTAAATTTTGATGTACAGTAGATTGGCGTACTGGATGCGTGGCGTTATAAGAAGCTGCGAGAGCGCAAATGAGGATAGACGGCGTTAGCAAACTTGAAAAAGTGGAAGAGTTTTATTTATTTAGGCAAGAATATCACTGGCTAAGGAATAATCAGAAAGATAACGAACAGGATAAAATAATCGATGGGGTCTTCCTAAGGCAAGATAATATTTTTTAGTCATAGACCAATGACTGGTTTAATAAATAAGGAAGCAGCTCACTAAAACTTACACATGTTGTTTACTTTTCTATGGCTGAGAGACATTTACAATAGGAACAGCCGGAAAAATAGGATCAATGGAAACGTGGTGCTGTTGAGGAATGATGAAAATAAAATGGATAAACAGAGTGACAAAGGAAACATATGCACTGGAGAATTTCTATGTGAGTGAAGTTCTCACGGAACAACTAATTGAAGCGAGGAAATAATTGTATATTTCCCGAGACGGTAATTTGATGAAGATCAAATCTGAAGGAGCCATTGAGGGAAGAAATAGTAGGGGAAGGCAAAAAAAAAATTAAGAGAATCAGGTGATGGAAGAAACTGCGTAAGGAACTACGAATGTAAGAAATGATTGGATAGACTATTGGATAGAATGATTGGACAAACCAATCCTTGGATAGGTAGCACGCGATGATTAGACATTCTATACCAGTCCATTTATAAAGACTGAGTTTCCTACCTCCCATCTACCAAGCCAGATGGATGAGAAACGGATATACGATTGATATTTCACACTGGTTAAATTGTAATTTAAACCTTAGTTTGACAATTCCATAATGGAGTGGTTACATAATATTTACATATGTGCACTTCGGGTCCAGAAAATTGAACGAACGGACTTGTCCTTCCTCTCAGTTTGAGCGCGTATATCTAACGTATAGTGCGAGACCCAGTGGCTTCCCCTCCTCCCCTTCCCCGCCTCACATGCACTGAATTCAACCCTGGGTTCAAGGAACCAAGAGGGGGGGGGGAGGGGAACGGCAGAGGGCGAGAAAAGGCATCTAGAGATAAGGAAGAGACAGACTCCAAGAGTGTTCTCTAGCAATGGGCTACTTCGCACTATCTTTCGCCGTGGAAATGTCCAGAAATTGACGGTGGAACTGCTTTTGTAGCGAATATTTCAACGGAAGGGGGATCCGTCATTACAACTAGCAAACCACGGTCTAAGGAAGCAATTAAGTGCTCCTTATTATTTAGTTTGTAACATTTTAATCGTTTATTATTTTAATCTGCTCGTAAAATGATGTCGTCAGTTATATTTTAGTGACTACCAAAATCTAGAAGGTCGTAACGGACTACGAAAACATAACAACCAATCAAGTCAGTATTATAGCCAATATAAATTGTGTCCAATAGCATTGTCCAATAGCAGCGTATGCTACAACAATCCACATCCCTTACACGCGTAAATAACCGGTGAACATTAATACTAAAGTAGTGAAGTTGCAAACTTTCCCCTTCCCGAAAAAAAGGGAAGACCCGCTATGTTAGGGCTGCCCGTCTTATAATTCTCAATGAAGATCGCAATTTGCGAAGAATGACGCATTGAAGTGATTCTTTTTTATATTATTGAAGAAAAATGAGTATGTTGGTAACTTTAACAATCATATCCAGCATGGTGGTTTCATTTCATGTCCGAAAAGCATAGAATGTGTTCACAGATATCTTATCATCCGACATAGCCGAATGCCAATAGCGCGTCATTTGATGATCTTTTGAGTTTGATCCGTGAAGACATAAGAAAGTGAGATAAAGAGGAAGGAATAAGGCTGCGAATGGTTTTAGTAGTGTTGCCAGCGTGGAAACCTGCGGCCGCTTGCGACAAAAAGGCCCTATGCCTCGACTCCAGCCACAACTCTAAAGACCCTCAACATAGTGTTTGCCACTGGTGATCTATAGGTGTGATTTCATGTAACATAGAATACATATTTGGCAGGCAAAGCGTAAAGTTGCCTTCTACTTTTAATCCTCTTTTAATGTCAAGTGTTCTTTTTTCATTTGAGGACAGAATGTACATTATGTACGGCCAAGAATAATTACTAACAAATATTTATTCTCATTGTAGTCTACGCAATTTTAAGTTTGGTAAAAGCAACTGAGTTGATGAAAGGATTGAAGATCATTCGAAAAATGAATTTAGCGGACAAATGCCCTAAGTTGCGTTCATCACTTTCCTTAAAGCGATTTTTTTTCGAAATAACGATTCCCAAGAAGGTTTTTGGTAAATTACTCATTATATTTAATTTTAAATGTGGCATAAAAATGAGCTCCGAAGTGGTCATATTTTCATATTGGTAAATTGCCAAAGGGAGTAGACCAATTTTGCTTCTGTATGTCCTGAAGGATGGGCGCTGATTGCATCTACACCATTTAGCATTCTTCTCCGAAGTGGATGAGATGACGTTTATTGATCCTAATGATATTGCCTCAACAATATTAACAATAAGAACGGTATTTGACAGTATTATTTCTCAATTGATCACAATTTACAGGAAATCAAAACGGACAAGAAAAATAAGTCCAGAATTCAATCAACATGAGGGCATCATTTTAAATCGAAAGACATCATTGATCTAAGACTTTTCCATTAGTTTTTCCAATGTGTTTATTTTTCGTCACAAAAAATAACTCGGCAGTCGTGGAAGCAACACGCCAAGAGATTTTTTCAGTTTACGAAGACTTTTTGTAACCTCGATACATATGAGAAGAGAGTGAAAAAAAGATAAAGGTTGTTCGTCAAAATATTTAATGATAGCCAACCGGTTAATGCACTGAAAATGTATCCTCCTTCGTAAATTTATCACAACTTAACTTTTCAGACTATTTACCATTTTTTGTAAGAATTAGCAAATTACCAGCAAATACCGAAAAATGTCAGTTTACTGTGACGTTTTATGCAAACAAATCCATCGAATTCAACAAACATTACGAATAAGTCGAAAGAAGTGTAAAATTTAATAATATTAAGGAATATAATTTTCGCTATCGGCGTAGATACATCTTGAAATGTTTCGTGAAGATATTTAAATTGACGAACACAGTCAACTTTACGTCAATTGGTGTTGTTTCTGCTAAAGCACAATGCTCAGCTTTCATTAATTTCTAAACAAATAAATAAATAACTTCTTCATGATGCATGATTTGCATATCTCCATAAAAATATCTTCAATTCAAGACACAAGTTACAAAATTTGTCCTGGGAAACATTCTTTCAGATGATGAAAACATTAAAAACGTTCATTTTCTTAGTCAGAGAGCTGAGAAAGCGATGGTCTACTCCCAGAAGGAAGCAAGGTTGTCGAGTCGACTACCTCATTCCATCTCTAAATATCTCATGAAAGCACCACCAAATGATTTCTCGACACTGACATACGATTTTTCCTCAATTGAAGGGAACTTCTTTTTTTATTTCCTCTAATTTACAGCTTAAGATAAGAGTTGAGAAGTTATCGCGAAACTGAAAAACGTATAGGCTTCTAACGCTCGTATAGAGGGAACCACATGCCACACTTTGATTGGTTCAACTGACGTTAACACGGTGTCAAAAATGTGGCGCTGTCAGAGGATGTATAGAATGGTCCTAACAGGCACAGAGCTTCAACACAAAAGCTTTAACAATAAGCGCTTTAGTCCGAAGGTCTCGGGTTTATTTGGGTCAAGCACCCAATTAAAATTTTCAAACTCGTCGGGAGGTGATTTCAATGGTGCGATCAGCCCCTCATGGCTCGGCTAACCCGACTATCTGATGTGGCAGGCCTTTTCTATGAATATTTGAGTCCTCTTGCTCCAAGTCATCAATAGAATTCTGGAAAACTTATTATCGTCCTTCAGATTGGGCGTAATACTCGCGAGCGTGGGCTGTCGACGATTATCTCGCGGAAGCCCTTGAAGTTGAGCACCCCTATTCAGATTCACCTCATCTCTCTTCGCATTCCCCTCCCTTAAGCTAAATATCCGACTTATCCGACCCGAAAATAATATTGAAAGACGTCTTTATGTGAGTCTCTCAAACATAAAGATGACTTCTTGCGTGCGTCCCCGCATTTGTTGTTTCATCCGCTTCAGGACTACTTTATCAGAGTTCACTCATTCAAGAATGTAGACATTTCTTCCACTCCTACTACCAGAGGAAATCCACTCCCTTCATTAAATACTTTCCGGGTCACGCCAGCAAACTTGGTGAGCAAGACTCGGCGCTGCAAGGCTAAAATTCATCACGAATAAAACAATAATTTGAGTTTAGTATAAAATTTATATGGCAATGATTTTGGCAACATTTTGTTTGACACGAAAACAGTGCTAGTCCAGTGGACAGAGCGTTGTACACTGATCAGAGGGTCCGGCTTCGATTTCGGGTGACTCCTCTGAGCGCCCCCAGGTTCATTCAAGCCGAGTGATTTTCCGGCTAATCAGAATATCCACAGGCGACACAAGGAAAGGAATTATTCCCATCCCACTGTGTAATTTTCACGCGCTCTTTGGTTTAGTACAATGTGCGATCTACCCTCACATATTAAACTGACCTTCGGGTTTTATTACATCTGTCCTTTTGTTCACGGAAGGATGGGATGATAATGGGCGCCGGTATAATAACTGACCCTTAAATAAAGGTGCCGAGGGGTCCACAGTTTAACATCCCATCCAACGGACGGTGTATCCCACTTGGAAAAAAAATACACAAAGCACCGCAATTAGTGATCGGGATACCTCTGAAAAATCTGGCCACCTCCGGGATTAGAACCTGGGCCCTCAGGGTGGGGAACCAGTATATTAGATAATGCATCATCCCGATTCTCCGGGATCTCTTGGTTCGAGGGCATGGAAAATAACACATGTATCATACTTAAGCAGAGAGTGGTAGCGTTCTTATTCAAGGCTGTCATCGCATTATAGGATTTACTTAAGGGTGAACACGCGCTTCGAGATGCTACACGCATAAGACAAACGATAGACATGCTTGTAGGTGGCAATGAGTGAATTCGGGTTTTGTGAGGCCCTATTTATAATAGTACTGTTATCTTATTTTGACCACACAATGCAAAATAATACGTTAAATATGTTTTCTATTCCTATTCGTAGCTGGGATTGCTGTGAATACAGTAGCTATTGCTATTTCAACGAAAATTAAACTATGTAAGCATAAAGTATTTATGAGAAATTTTTAATACTTTCCAGCAAAAAACGTCTAAAACATATTAGTCTCTCAATTTTTACTATATTTAAAATTGGATTAGTATTTACTTGGAGAGTACCTTAGTGGCCTTTCTTCATCAACTCCAAGAAGACCGCAATCGTGCCTCAGCTTCAATAGCCGTGCCGTTATACAGGTACCTGTAGGCATAGATACAGGTACCTGTATCTATGAAGCGTGTGCAAAAATATTTTGTCTTAACACATAAGATAGATATTAAATTTTTGAAAGACATTTTCGGGTCAAATGCTGGATAAAAATATGTGCGAAGGAAAATCATCGCAATACCCTTTTGGTAATGAGATTAAAGGTGAAATTCCAAAAAGTTTAGACTTAATTAAACCTTTAATTGCCCATAAACCCAACAATCCATTTTCACTATTGCTAGGGGAAAGCGTGGAGACTGCTATTTAAGGTAATATACGTTTAATTCACAGCAACTAGAATGGAATGCCTGAAAAAGAGGTACCCCCTTAATTCAGACTAGTTGGCGTACCCTAATTAGTGTCGGACTTTTGGGAGGCTATTTTTGAACAATTCAGTCAAGAATTCGGTAAAACAAAGCCTGTGAGATATTTGTAGAACCATTGTCAGCCCAACTTCATTTAGAACCTCATGGTCGAGGTACAAATTCGCCTTCTTAAATCAATAATACACACCTGGAGTGAGTACTAAAAATCACTTTAAACGGCTAGGTGATAACACTCGTATGTCCAGGCTCCTCAGAAGCCACATATTGTCTAAAATCACCAAGGAGAATGTAATTTATGTTACGCTTCGTAATATAAAGCAATAAATAAACCCATTCAATAATACCCAATGAATTTTATGGATTGAAACGACGCACTTACCTCATAATTGAACGTTGGAATCATTGGAGAATACACGTGTACTAACTTAATGCTAAAAGGTTTAATAGTCGTCGATCAAGGGTGTCTTGCCAGTAGGTAAAACATTCCAATATTAGCATTGCGTCATTTTCTGTAACTCAGTAAACTAAATAAAACAAATTATTTTCTATCCACGAAGAAAGAAAGAAAACGCGATGGCAATGATCGATTTTGCCGATACGCCTCACCCCACACTTAGGTCACAGAAAACTGGAATAACCCCAGATAACCTCCACTAAGAACTCTTTATTGAAGCAAAAGCTACACTACAAGGACTTATGAGGACGTTAGCATTACTTAATAAAACATGCTAGCGTATTTCCAAGAAATTCAGAGGATAGAGCGTAAAAATGTTGACTTCTATATCAATCGAAAGAATTTGTGCCTACATACAATTATCATTAATTTCAGATATTCCATAGTTTATTTGAAATTTATATTTTTAACACACCCATGAAACCTACCAATTATACATGCTTTAAGAAAATTCTATCCCCGTTCAAGGAGTATGAGTGAGAGGAAAGGGGAGCTAAGGGGCACTAAGCAGGGGAGCTTCGCTTGCCTTTGGATTGTCCTGGGAATCTAGAGAAAATAAGAAAATGGCGGAACTGGCATATTTAAGTACTGATTTCACCTTCAAACAACTGATGATTACTACAAAACTATGAATAAACACTCAAGCTTTTCTGTGTAAGAAATGTTTTCAACAGCCTTTATTTTTACGACTAATTCTTGGCATAACGATGAACCATCATCATCGTAGTAGTATTTTTTAGGGGAGGCGACCGACAGCTAAGGAAATTTGCGCCAGTAGGGATGGATTGGAAAGGATAAAGAGTGGAGAGAAACCCGAGGTCGGCATTAGCCTACTCTTCACGAAGGGCGCCAAGGGGTCCGCAGCTTAAGGTCCCATCCGACGGATGGCGTTCTAACTCAAAGTGCCCTCCACAGGGCAGGCACATCAAGTAGGGATCGAGATACCACAGAAAAATATGTCACCGGTATTCGAACCCGGACCCTCTTGGTGGGAAGCCAGTGCGTTAGCCACCGCACCATCCCGACCCCCCACATTCATCGTATGAATGAGACGAAAAATAAATGATACAACATCAAGCGCGAAATGCTGGTGAATAAGGCAGCTGGGATTCTTAATAATCCCGCTGAACTAATCAAAAGCTAAGGGATGAATTGAAAGAAAACCTTTTTAGCTATAAACAGTCACAGACAGGTGGTGATGGAGGAAATGTGAACGAGCCAATTAAGCCAGTGGATAAACATAACAGTTTCAGGTTTAACTTTGTGGAATTCCTTCATAATGAGGGTAAAAAAAGGAAACTTTTTGGCCAATGGCCAAAGAAATGGCCACTGTAAATGGCGTTGCAGTTGAGTTTAAAAGTGTGTGTTGTAAAACGCTGTCTTGATTTTGTTTTTGGGGAGTATTTGTTGTAACCTTAGTGAAATGTGGCCAACAAATTGAATTCTTCGCCATCGGTGCTCGTCAAATTTAGATGTGTGGTACATAGATTTCTGGGCTATCTGTGTTTGTTTTCCGTTGTACATGTTGTCAATAATTATTTCTCACAAAATTTACGCACACAAAATTTAATGGTCGTTTAATGTACATAAACTTCCACAAATTTGAGCCAGAAGTCTCCCAATACATACCCACCCCCTCTCCCTTACTCCCCCTACCTTCCTCCCCTCTCGGAGCCAGACTATATAAGTTGAAAAAATGTTGGATGTATGCAAAATGATGATGATGCGCAGCATGGAAACCATGGTCGTGAAATATTAAATCTTTATTGTGGAAGTGTAAAGTTTCCTTTTTTGACCCTCATCAAGACAGTGGATAATGACAACCGAGAGAGTCAGCCGATTATTGTTCAACGCACATAAGGACGAACGTGAATTTCAAGGAATAAAATTTGCCTGGAGTAAATAAAAGATAATAAAAAAAATGTAATTCCATAAGTTGGAAGACGGTAAACAGTAAATTGAGAGTGTATGCATCAGAAGAGGTGAGAGAAGTCTATAATGGGAGTGGATGGCTAAAACTCAGGGTAAATGGGCTCAGGAGGTATGAATTGTACTTAGAAAGGTACCAAAAATCTGGTTTTGAGATAAGAAGATGGGCGCAAAATGGAGGATCCTGAGATATGAACATATTTTTGGTAAAAGAAACGATAGAAAGAAGGCCAAAGAGAGGAGATCTTGGAAACATGAATGTTGAGTAAGAGAGTGACATGGTAAGGAGGGACTACTCATTATTATCTCACGTAGTCATGTTTTTGATCGTTTTACGAGTGTTAACCATTTCACATTGCCCTTTGTTGCATTTAGAATCTCCACACTATTTTGAATGTTTTGAGTATGACTGCCATTTGTACATTTGCTTCCATTGATCTATGATTATTTCCTATTATTCATATGAAGCTGACTATATGTTTTCTGGAAATGGCTGTTAAGGACGTGATGACTACCCAATGTTGCTTTCAGAGCTCTTTCAACTCAGTGGCCATGGGAGTCTATTTTGGCTTTCTTTGTCAAATAACAAAAAACTGCGAGAGATGCCGCGACAATAACTTTAAACGGAGTCATCCGCAATATGCGCATTACTGTACGAAAATTTCAGAGTATAAAAATCATTCGCCTTCAAGGCGAATGATTTTTACTCTGAAATTATTGAATTCTATCTTTGTTTTAGATTCGAATAATGGGGAATTAATATATCTATACGGAATGTTTCCTTTAATATTTTTGAACATATGTAATGCCCGATCTATTCATGTTTACTGTTTTATTATAAGGAGTCTTCATAAGGTCATCTACGTTATTATTATTATCTCCATGTTCAATTAATATTCAAATTAACTAACGAAAGGATTTAATGGAAATTGCATATACAACCGGGCCGAAGTTATACACATGCCTAATACGCACACGGAAATCACCTGGAAACCATGAAATGGTAAGAAACGATAACCTTTTTAAGAAATATTTGTGACGGGCGGAATGGTACGTTCTCTCAGACACGTTTGTATGAAATTTATGAAAACTACATCACAACTTAATAGCCGCCAGGCTCTGTGTTCAGGCGCCATATTTTTGAACAGAATCATTGAGATTTTTTGAGAATCATTGAGCATCATTGAGCTTTCAGAAAAGCAGAACAAAAAGTGAAAGATTAAAACTGCTGTGAGCCAAAAACAGTGCTGGAAAATGCTACCTGAGACGATCATTTTACATTATCACTTTATCTGTCTTTCAAACACCGCTACTCCGTGCACACAAAATGCATTTCAAATGAAAGATTTGAATGGCCACTATAGTTTTTAAAGGTAAAATAATGAGGGGGGAATCATTAAACTACTGTCATAGTTTGATATGAAACGTTTTAACGAAGTCAATCCTTAAAAAAAAAGCTTCATGCCCATATATAAATAAATGGCTACACTGTGGAATGATTGCAATGTTTCAGTTACACCCACTGACCGTTGGGACTCGTATACTTCCCCTTGTATGCCGTCAGCCAAACTACCTGAAAGAGAACATTTTGAGTAAATTTATTTGAGAAGCCAAAGGCGCTCCAGAGAGGTTCGCCTCACCAATTGCACCGTAGCTTGAGCATTGGTGTGATTGTTTTATTTATAACCTACCAGTAGATTTTCAATGAAAATGAGATTATTCAGTGTTTATTCATGCCTCGGTAATTGTGTCAAATCTCAAACGCAGGTCATGAGCATAATAAACGGCACGCTGTGCGCACTTCACCCCAATGAGGCTCGCGTGTTTTTTGCTGGCATCGTATCTCCCGCGTGGAAGTGAATTATTGCATGTTTATCAAAATGTTAAAACTATATAGGCATATCTAAATTGCATTTTCTGGGAAGAAAACACCCGTACGGAGGAGAACGGGTTGGTTGTCTCATATGTACTCTAATACGGAATGAAAAGAGTAGCAGAAATTGGGTATTTTGAAGCTCACGGTACTACTGAACAGCCATGTTTCAGTCCCAAATTGCACTACACAACTGTGGAAGACTCTTATTTGTGGACATTAAATGTAAATTACAAAAATAATTGGGCCCCGGCCGTTATTTTGCACAAAGCGTTACGCGTCAGGGCCCGGTGGCCGCGGGTCCTGCAAAATTCCTCGCCCGTTAACCCAGAGGTCACAGGTTCCATTCCCACATGGGTGGGTTCTCGTAAGTGGTTGTGTTTGATTGTCCTTCTTGGTATTCCATGTCTGTCAATGTCAATACAATGAGCCAACACTTGGCTGTTTGGAAATTATGACTGAATAAAGCACTCGAGAATGATGGAACATTAGGTGAAATGACTATAGACGATGAGGAACTGCTCAGAATACAACACTCGTGTAACTCATGCGTATAAGGTCTCAGTAGTTCACTGCAATGAAATATACTGATATCTGACCCCGAGAGATGTTCAAAAGTCTAGGATTTCAATAAATAATACCCAATAAATATAACGTCAAGGGATTTTATTAAAAACCAGTAACGTACAAGCCAAACTTTTTATTTTATTCGTGGATCAAATGGATAAAGATGCCAGTTGAGGATTCAACAATTGAATGATCATAGATATTGTACTCCATACCGGTAGCTTCTGGACGGTCCCGACAGCACATCACATGGGCCTTCCTCAGTCTCCTCCCCTATGGCCCTACATTGTTCCCTTCTCCATGGCTTCTACCCGAAGTACCTTCATGCCCTCCTACATTCCATTCTCTTCCTTTCTATTTCTCGTTTGCTGCATTTCTTATTTCTGTATTTCTTATTTACCTGTACTTCCTCTGTACAAGTATCTCTTTTGTAATAATAACCATATTAATAAAGCACATTCAATGAGGCGAGGTTGAGTCTAATCCCTTCTTCAACTAACCGCATATGCCTATTATCCCCCATATCAACCTTTTCAGCCTATTTTTAATTAATCTTCCTCAATATTTATCATGAGTTAATTTAAATAATATTCCTCCCAGTTTATGTAAACCTTTGAGAATTTATTTTCAGGAACCGCGTTAGATTTACCGAGATATTTTCTCAGAGCCACGGGGTATTTCACAAACGCAGGATCAACAGCATCCCTGAGGATGTAGTCACGGAATAGGAGGTGGTTTCTTCCAAGTCGCGATAGTAATAGGAGGTCATTAAAAACAACCCTCCGACATAGGCAATCTCTGAACACGGGCTATCTGCTTTCCAACCCACGATTAGAAGTAACATACTGCTCATCAGGAATCCGGATGCTATATAGCTTAAAATCGGCATTGGTTCATTGGATCCGATGAGTACCAATCTACGGTACGTATGCACCTTCGCGGCGGGACAGAGGTGAAAGTCTTGTGGGCGAACTTAAGGTGGAGCCGGTGGAGGTGCTTGCAGATCCCTCGATGAGCCGCTGCTGTTTAAGGTACTGCTTGGATTGACCCGCGACTGCGGCGACGGATGCATGATGACCGACAATGCCCGTTGAATTAATAGGTGTTTATGAGAGATCTCGCTCCCTCTGTTGGATGACGACATCTTTCCTTCGAGTAATGAAAAGCACCGCTGTGAACTGGGGTGGCATTTCCGATTTCCTCCCTCGGATCCAAATTCACGGCGAAATAGGCGACTTCTCCCCGTGATCTTCCCATTCAACGAAATAGTCTTTCAGAGCCCCCTTTCCCCCTCCCATGGACTGCAACCATGACGTGGTGGAAGGGCTTGGGCATTCGGATGATCCCTAGAGTATTGTTGGCGGGAGCAATAATAATTGCTCCGGGTAGGGTCGCCCATGCCAGATAGGTCGATTGTTAGGAATCTGACGAAAGGTAGTCCGCGCCATTGAGTGATAGGGCCACGTTAAAAACATTATCGAGGAAGACAACGGGAGACCACCTCAATTTTTATTCCCAAGATTTATATGATGATACAGAGAATATGAACCTTGGCAACTACGGGACTCGACCCAATCAGCCGTGTGTCGTGCCCGGCAGAGGAAGTGGCAAGGCTTCCGCAGCCGACATCTCACGAAACCCTTGCAAAGCAAAACCAACAGCAGCAGTGAAGGAGACGCAGAAGAAGACCGAATTTGTTGTAATTGGTACTAATTTAAGTCGAATCCTAGTCCGCCATAGGGTACTGACAAAAGTGCATCTTTGCTAAAATTGTATCAGGTACTAGAGTCGATGCCCCACGTCCACTTTCCATCAAGTACATATTGCCGTTTAAGCACAGTATTTGCATCAGTGACATCGTGATCAGAAATCCCTGTGCAGGACATGGCCACCTGGATTTCGTTAACCGTAAATAATGGAACAGCTATTTTCCTAACAAGTCCCATAATCCATTCCCGGGTAACCATATTCCATGCACAATATTTCTTCCTCTTTTTCCTACTCCGTTCAGTTATTCAGAATGATATGTCATACAGAGAATTATGGAGCCTGTGCGAACGATTTACATTTTCATTTAAACTAGGGATCCAGGATATCTCAGAATACCATTCGTGAGAGAAGCAAGATAACATGCATGAATAAAAGCAAAAGGCACATGAAAGACGAGGACTTATTTACGACTCTTTTAGAATGAAGCTGGGGATCGCACTCCAATTATTATCTTCCTCCCCCGCAGTTGAGCACAACTACGGTGAGAAACCAATTTATGACTGTAAATATCGCAATGCCATTGAGAATTAGGGGATAGCTGAAAAGTGATTTTCACCATCCTTTGACTATTTATATAGCATGACGATGGGTACTCTCTCAGGCTTAACTACGTGTGAAGAATTCATAATTCACTTATTTGATTGTTGTGTCCATCCAAAAACCTACTTTAACCGGTAGATTACCTAATAATAATAATCTATTAACACATGACCATGGTTTCTCTGCGGTACAGCATCATCAGAGATTCTGCGCGGCAGCGAAGCTAGGGTGTTAATAAATTGTGGCAATGCAGAGTTTTTTTTTTACCTTTCCTTGCAGCATGGCGGTTGTCAAGCTTCCTACGTAATCATAAATAATATGGGAACAGAATGTTTGCGGCCAATCATAGTTGTGTTTAATAAGGATTAATAAGGTATATATTTCTTACATCACAAAACGTAGACCTCCCAATACTTATTTCACTGTAGATACCTGATAACAATTTTTCACCAATCCTGAACGGAGCATTACAAATGCATTATACTTTTTTTTCATTTGTAGATGCAACTGGACGACATTTATACGAGGGGTTCGATGGCATGGACATCGCCTTGAAAAAAACATTCCTGTTGACAATACGTCAGTCGTAAATAATCATTTGCCAACATTAAATAACTGCCATAAATACTTTAGTAGAAGGTGTGGTGCAAATGGATTGTGGGGGTCACATCCTTCCCATTGCAGCTCCCCACGCAACAAAAATGCACATCACGCACAATGTGTACGCTTGTTCAAATTGCCGAAAATAAAAAAAAATAGCGTGCACTCGTGGTTAAAATCAAGTCGATTGCAGTTGAACAAGCGCTGAGTGAAGGATTCAATGCAGAACCAAGACTAGCGAAACCAAGGACTGCCTGTCGGAGAACAACGGTATCTTGAGCTTATTTTAACAAATGAAGTCAACGTAAAAACGTAAGCAAAGCTGTTCTACAATTTTGCAGCCGTTAACCGCCATGTGAGAGCAGGTAGCAAGCACCATTCCCCTCTGGGAGTTCCGCTGACAATTGGTGGGCTCATCATTTCATTGATTTCGCTAACTCGATGAGCGTCTTTTGAAGAATGTCCGGAGTCAACTAGGCATGATGGGATCCCAGCAAGCGCGGCTGAGGAATGGTTTCTACCCAAGAGGCAGGCAAATTTTAGATTATCCAGGAAAGTTAAACAATATCAGTACATTTGCGATTTGCGCCTTGAATCGTCGTCAATAGACACTGCACTCATCACTCTGCACTGCGCAAGTGTGTGGCCCGTGTATGAACGGTTAATCCAAGTATATATAACGTCATCGCATTTAAACATATATTCTTGGTCCTCTTTTGAATTAAAAGGCGTCCATCTTACGCGAAAACCACTAGAATATATTTGCATTAAAGTATATCTAGTGTTTCCGAAGAGGTTTACAAGAGGTGTACAAGGTAGGAGTATCGGCAGTGGGGAGTATTAGTCATGTGATGAGTGGAGGAAATTAAGGTTTTTAGAAGCAGACGAGGGTGTGAAGCGAAAGCTTAAACATGAGGTACCAAGCAGATCACCGTTTAAAAATTGATCAAGAAGCGCTTCAAAAGAGCTCCATATGAGTAGAGATCACAATGCCAGGGATAAAATCACGAAGGGGTTAGAAAAGGGATTGGATTAGAGCCCATTTGTGGATAATGCCATTTCCATAATATTTGTTACCGATGGATTAAAATATTCAATGCGCAACAAGAACAGAAGTTTACTTCTTGGGGAATCCACTAAAAACTATAGTAGTCAAGTATGAGTCGCACAGACCACCGGACGTAAACTGAAATCACTGTGAAAACCGGAATGTGCGCAGCAAACCTTTTCGAGAGGTATGCGATAAGGAGCAATAAAACCTTACTCTCTTTTCTCGTAAGACCATGGTGAGAGATATACGAGACTGGAAATTTTGACACGCAAGGCCTGCAGACGTATTCTGAGCTCGTCGGTCGCGCATTTTCAAATCAGCACGGCAGACTGGCTGACCGCATAAAAAGCGTTATAATGACAAAGGAGAGCGTGGGCAGGCAGCGCCGCCTACTCTCTTCGTGCCCACAGAGTTTGCATGGGAGCCTTTCTCGGACTAACCGCCGCCTGGCCAATCTTCCCGGACGCAACCAATTTAAGGGACGGGGTTGCGTGCGCATCACAGCGTGTAAGTGAGCACCGCTCCTCGTCATCCGAGATGGTTTCCGGAGGCTGAGAGATATTGCTTTTATTAAGCACTCCCAGGGTCCACTGATTTATGCACTGGGAGCTTTCAGAATATACGGCCCGAACGCCATCTCAGGTGCACCTAACTGCTGAGGCACAAAAGAATGGGAGCGGTGAGGCGGTGGGGGTGGGGGTGGATAGGGTGATTGCATGCGGAGTACTCCCCCCTCAAGACTTCGTGATCAAGCAATTCAATGTGCGTTTCCCGCGAGCATGATTCTCCATATTTACAGACGAGAACCACGTTCTAAAAACGATCCATTATTTCTGTGAAAAAGGAGCACCTTTCGGAGAAAGAATTGCTGACACATCTGCCCAGGAAATAAACTGGTCAGAAATTATTTCGTCCCCGCTCAATACTTATGACAGTGTCAAATTAAAGCATTTGAAGGATTGTAATGGTCAGCGCCAATATCATTACATTCTGGAAAATAATTTAATTGAAATACGAATTCATTTATCAAATGAGAGTTTTCTTCGAATGCCGACTTCGAGGTGTTATGTTAAATGAAATATTGTTTTGAAGTTTTCTACCTATTTTAGGAACGCTCAGATATTTCACATATTTATTTTATTTGACTTTGACACATGAAAAGGGTATTTTGGTCCTGCTTGGATTGTCATAAAGGAGGCACTTCAAGTGCCCCCAGTACCCAGATAGGCCTGCCTGGGACTTATACCCAGTCAATAGTTCAAGGCTCTACCCCTGGACAACCGCTACCCATATATATATATATATATAGAAAGAATATATATATATAATATATATATATATATATTTTATATATATTTTATATATATATATATATATATATATTATACTAAACCGACCTTCGGGTTGATTATTGTGTTTATGGTTACATAATATATATATACATATATATGTATATATAAATACACACACACTTATATATAATAAAGTAATCTACCGGTTAAGGTAAATTTTTGGATGGACACAACTATCAAATAATTATCTTGTGACTCCTAACAAAACACAATCCAGTAACCTACTCTGCATCAGGTCCCTCTTCATCTCTGTGTACTTCCTTCCTCCGTTCATCCCGTCCAACATCCCTATCCTGTTCCTGCCCTTTCCTCGTTTGCCAAACATTCTCCCCTCTATTACCTTCTTCAACATCCCACTGTCGCTCAACACGCCTTTCATCCATTTTTCCTGCCTCCATAGGATTTCTCCCTACAAACCCCTCTCCTCACCCCACCATTCCTAGTACCTCCTCATTTGTTTTCCTTTTGGTCCATTTCACCTTCTAAATCCTTCTCCACACCCACATTTCAAAAGCCTCCAATCTACGTCTATCCTCCTGCATAGGTACCATGCCATACCATATCAAAGTTTTGACGAGTCTTTTCTTAACCTCTACTCTACTCAACGTCCCCGTCATCAACTCCCTCCTCCTTGAGAAAGCCTCTTCGCCTAGCGCAATTCTTCTCCTTACGTCCCTACTACTTTGACCGTATTGGTCCAAAACACTTCTGAGATACTTAAATTGTTCTACTTGCTCTATTTTTTCCTCTTCCTATTTTAACATTTAGCTTTTAGCTTTGAATTTCCAATTCTCTCAGCAAAGCTGCTATCCCTTGGCCGACTGACAAACCTAAGCCTGGTCATCAGCAAACCTAACTGATTTTACGAACTTTCCTCCAAATTACACACGTACCTCCAGCTCTTCCCATACCTCCTTAATCATTTCCTCCACATATACGTTAAACAGCACCGGTGATAATGGACAACCCTGCCTTACACCTCTTCCTAACACTGCCCATCTTGACTCTCCATTCCCCACTCGCACCCGAGCAATCTGAGACATGTACAGGTGGCGGATTAGTCTCCTGTCCCTCCAATCCATTCCTATTTTCTGCGATATACTCATTAGTTATTCCCAATTCATTCTATCAAATGCTTTTTTGAAATCTATGAAACAGATAAATACGCCCTGATTGTACTCTATATTCCTCTTGATAAGTGACCTCATTACTGCAATGGCATCACACGTACCCCTCCCCTTTATAAACCCAAACTGATCATCCCCTAAGTAATCATTTGCCTTACACTCTATCCTTTTGTTGAGGATCCTGAGAACAACTTTACCTGCGTGGGATATCAAACTTATTGTTCTGTATTCCTCACATGACTTAGCCTTTACCTTTTTCAGATTAGGAACTAACACTGACCTCACCAAGTCTTCCGGCCAGATTCCGTCCTCATAGATGCTACGAATCAGTCCATATAGTCTTCCTCCCACATTTTCCTTAACCTTTCAATAGTTCCACAGGAATGTTATCTACCCCAATGGCCTTATTTGGTTTCATCTCCCTTAATGCCTTTTCTATCCCGTCGTCGAGCATGCCTGGATCTAAGCTATCTTCTTCTACGTCATGTTCCTCTTCTATGTCTAACCTTGTTGGCCTCAGTTTTTTACCATAGAGTGTTTCTATATATTCCTTCCATCTATCTTGGATTATTATCTTACCCCACTTATCTTTAACTGTTAGCACAGATCTTGCCTTCTTACTTCCCAATAATAACTTCACCTTGCTGTAGAGCACACCAATTTCACCCTTCTTTCGCTTTATTTTTGGCCCTTCTCAATTTATTGTTTAGCTCTTTGTACTTCATTTTGCCTAAGTCTGTGTTTACATTCTTCCATTTTCTTCTGTCATCCATTTTTGTTATCATTTCATCCATGATCCATGCTTTCCTTGTCCTTTCCCAGTTAACGGTTCCAATAGTGTCTTTTGCGGCTTTCAATATGACTTTCTTGATACATTCCCATTTTTCATTGATAGTACTCATCTCTTTACCCTCATCCATGATTTTCTCTACAGCCTGCTGATACTCCTTCCTTGTTAATCCATTTAATGCTTCTATATTCTATTTCCTAACCCACTGCCCCTGCTGTATCTTTTTGAAACGGACGGAACATTTCATAACAACTAAATTGTGGTCTGAGTCCGCATCCGCTCTTGGGAAACTGAGCAAATTTATCACACTATTCCTAAACCTGTGCCTAACCACAATATAATCTAACTGATACCTTTCTGAGTCACCTGGCATTTTCCATGTATACCTACGCCACTTGTGGTGTCGAAACCATATTTTGGTGATGACTAACCACTGTCTCCTGAAAAATTCAATTGCTTTCTCCCCGCGTTCATTCCTCGTGCCTAAACCGTAGTCCCCCACCTCATCACTATCTCTTCCTTCACCTACCATTGCATTCAAATCCCCCATCACTATCAAATATTTTCCTGCAGGAACACACATGATTATACCCTCTAACTCATCATACATCCTATCGACTCCTCCCTCATTGTAGTTGCTTGGTGGTATGTAAACTGAACAATGATCAAGTTCGTCATTTCTGCTTTAATTTCTTCTGGTAATATTCTATGTGTTGCTTGCTCTATGTTGACTATGCTTCTTCTTATAATAACGCTCTTAATTTAATATTACGGCAACCCCTTGTTGGCTCTCGTTCCCGCCGCTGTATATTATTCTATAATATACACTCCAGTAATCCCTGCTATCCTTCCATTTCACCTCACATAGACCTAAAACATCTATATTACCTCTTTCCATCTCTCACTTAATATTCTCTAATTTGCCTGTCCTCAACATTGTCCTAACATTCCATGTTCCCATTCTAACTAATTTCGTCTTCTTTTACTGCATCTTCTATCCTGCATCTGTTGGTTTTCCCCTGCAAGGGTTTCACGGGATGACGACCATGGAAGCCTTGCCTCCCCCACTGCTGGGCACGACACACGGTCGCTGGGCCGAGTCCCGCATTTGCCAGGACTCAATTTCTCTATGTTGTCCCTCATTATTTTCTTGGGAATAATAAGTCAGGTAGTTTCCCATTGCCTTCCTCAATAGTGTTTTTAGTGTGACACCATCACTTAATGGCTGCCCCACTGGGGTCAGATGCCTTTGCAGCCACCTTACTGAGGAACAGACGCTGCATGGACTACCTTTCATCTGGCTCCTAGCCTTCGACCTATATGGCATGGGTGACCCTACCGGGAGCAATTATTATTACTCCCACCAGCACAGCTCTAAGGGTCATCGGAACACACAAGCCCTTCCACCATGTCAAAGTTGTAGTCCATGAGAGATATATATATATTTCTATATGTATATATATATGTATGTATGTATTATATAAACATTCTTTTTGAGGCTTTTCTTATCATTCTTACTCAACATCCCTCTCATCAACTCCTTCCTTGTGAAACCCTCTTTACCTAGTGTAATGCTTCTCCTTATATTCCTAATACTTTCACCATTTTGGTCCAAAATACTTCTGAGATATGTAAACTGTTCAGCTGATCTTAGGTTTTGCCCTTCTATTTAAATGCTAAGTTTAGCCTTTCTCTTTCTGGAAAATGGCAAACCTTTATTTTATTTATATAGATTCTCATCTCATATCTATCACACTAAATTGACGATTCACTCATCAATGCTTCCAATCCCTTGACTGACTGACAAACTAGCATTTGGTCATCAGCAAACCTAACTGCTTTTATGAATACGCCACCAACTTTCCTTATTATCTCCATTTCTTCCCATGCTTCTTTATTCATTTCCTCTTCATATATTTTGAACAGCACTGGTGATCATTGACAACCCTGCCTTACAACTCCTCCTAACTCAGCCCACATTGATTTTCCATTCCCCATTCAAACTGAGTAGTCTAGAGACATGTACAGGTGGCGGATTTGACATAGATAATATACTCACACACACACACACACACATATATATATATATATATATATATATATATATATATATATATATATATATATATATATATATATATATATATATATATATATATAACTCACTAAATAGTCACAGCAAACACAGAAACTAAAACATAAAAGAGGGACTCACTAGTTCTCGAATTTTCGGTGGTGCAACCACCTTTCTCAAGAGGAATTAGGAACAGAACTCTTGAGTGTTCCTAATTCCTCTTGAGAAAGGTGGTTGCACCACCGAAAATTCGAGAACTAGTGAGTCCCTCTTTTATGTTTTAGTTTCTGTGTTTGCTATGACTATTTAGTGAAATTTATATATATATATATATATATATATATATATATATATATATATATATATATATAAAACTTAGACAGTAACACACAGCACGAGAACACATAAAAAGAACACTCACAATAATATCTTGATAATTTCGACGGACTTGAGCTCCGTCTTCTTCGGAAGATAAGATATGACTCGTATGACTATGTATATATGTATATATATATATATATATATATACATACATACACACACCCAAACAAACCTAACAAAGATACAAGACATTTTTTCTGAAATTTTCTGAGTAGGAAACTTTTCAGACCACCCATTTATATGCGTACACGCACATATATTTATTCATAATATACTATTTATAGTTTTCTCCAAAAATAAGTAGAATAAATCCAGGACAAAATTTATTGCAGATCAAATAAAAATATAAACACATAGAAAGGACATGCCTGGGAATCAAACCCTGGTCCTCTAGTCAGTAACCTAATGGTCTAAGAGTACTACCCCCTGACTACCACGACCACAAAATATATATAAAAATATTTTTTTATATATTTATATTTTTATATACATATAAAACCATTAACATGGTAATCAACCCTACGTTAGTTTGGTGGTTGATGGTAGAGTTCGCCAAGTACTTAGTCCGACAGTGTATGAAATTCACACATCAGGGAATGGGGGCTAGTTCCTTTCCCTGTGCCAGTTATGGTGGCCCAGTAAGATCTGGTGCCCAGAAAAACACAAAGTTTGTGTGGAGCTGAAGAGAAGATAGGATTGAAAGTATACATAAATAATCCAAAGAGCTCAGAACAAAATAAATAAATATGAACAAGTTTTTGGAAAATTAAGAGTAAGGACATTTTATGAGTTACTTATGCTACAAAACCCAGTGTATAGCTACCAACCCTTAGCTTGGCATTTGCTCATGGTTGCTTGGGAATTATTCCCTGTGCCCTTTGCTCAAATAGTCCTCTATCCAGACTGAATGCCAATGCTGAGAAATTTAGCTCATTTTGTCTGGATTTGAAAAAGACCCTTACCTTCATTTAAAATTCAATTATAGTATTACTGTGATATGATTTCTCAGTAATCTTTGAATAATCAACCTGTGTTTAACATTGACAACCTTTTGTTATTTTAGTAATTTTACTAATAATAAGTTTTTCTTCATTCAAATCCTTATTCAGCTACCGTACATGCCAGTGGATGGCCCTCAGGAAAGAATTAGTAAACCAATATTACGGTATATCACTATGATGAAAAACTGCCTAATTCATATAAAAAAATTAGCGCTGGTTGTTATCAGATATCATAGAGGAAAGTTAAACCAGAAAATATTAGTTCCTTTCCTCTATAATAATTGTATGGTGATTTTATCTTTTAGCCTGCCGTGCAGCCTCAGTTAAAAATTACTTGGGTTGGTACTAATCCAATTATGAGCAAGACCATTTTTAAAATGATAAACAACACTAATGAATTCAGAATATTTCAAATTATTAGAGCTTGCGTGAAATGACCAAATGCTGTAATAAATTTAATGTGAAATTTAATAATATTTCAATGCGAGGATATACCCAGTGTAAAACCATATCAAAGAAGATGTATCTTAGGATTCCATGTTAATCTGGTGCATTCTCCTTAACTTGGCTTAGCGATGCATTGAATAAGTCAGACTATGATGGTAAATGGTTTGCCCTCTCAGATAACTGCCTACCTATATTGCCACGTGCATGCTCTGGTACACTTTTCCCTCTTGCGTATTAAGAAATTTTCACTAATTAACGCCAATCTAGCTCAACTAATGGCAACTCCAGCTTTTTCAGTTAGCACTTAACCTGACCAAATGCCTATAGCTCAAAACAAAGCAGAAATTCTGATTAGCACTTGAGAGCTAAAGCTTTAGTTCATGGTGCTAATTTCATCAATCTTAAGAAGAAATGTTATGCCTTTGTTTTACACTTGATTTTCCACCTTTACAGCACATTTTAATTGGATAACAAATAATGTGTTCATCATTCAAGCTTATAATAATGAAGTCCTTCCAACACACTTGGGGAAATCTATTTTGTTTCATAACTCCTGTGATTGACTTATATTAATGTTTAATATTTGAATTCTTTTATTTGCATAAATATATACATATATATAAACATATATATATAAAATATATATATATATATATATATATATATATATATATATATATATATATATATATATATATATATATATATATATACAAATTTCAATATAAATATATATAATGTAAGGATGGAGATGGATATGCTGGGGATAGACATCCTGGCATTGAGCGAAATTAAGGCGGGGGCGAACAACTTCTGGAGGGATGGATACAGGGCGATATACTTTGGAGACAACCAAGAAATTGCCGGAGTAGGCATAATACTGACAAAGAAATGGGCTAGAAAAATAATATCGTGCTGGCAATACAATGAAATAATATTGTTGATTAAGTTAAAGACAGAACCTATGGATACAGTGATATTACAGGTGTGTATGCTGGCGTCTAGCCATTCATATGAGGAAATAGAGGAAGTATACGAGCTACTGGAAGAGGTTCTACAAACTGTAAAAGGGAAGGAAAACCTCATAGTAATGGGAGATTGGAACGCAGTGGTCGGCAAGGAGCGAGATGGAAGTAGCGTGGGATACTTCGGATTGGGAAAACAAAATGACAAAGGAGAGAGACTGATGAAATTCTGCTACGAGATAAACATGGTAGTAGCAAATATCATCTTCAATCAACATCTGAGAAGAAGATACACATGGAAGATGCCTGGAAACAAAGCACCATACCAAATCAACAAGAAGAAAACTAAAATCCTTGTGTGTGGAAGAGAGAAGCTGAATGCAGATACGACAATTCGAGGGGTGAAACTAGAACAAGTACAATCCTTCATCTATCTGTGTAGTGGCATAACATGGGATGGAAGAAGTTCGACTGACATCAAGCAACGAATAGCCCAAGCTTAGAATGCATTCATGAAGAAGAGGTAATTACTGTGTTCAAATAACCTAAGGCTGGAAACAAGGAAGCAATTCATCAAGACTTTTGTGTATCCAGACCATGGCACTGGTCCCGAGGTGAGGAACGTTGGATAAGTGGACCAGTGAAGAACAGCAGCTTCTGGAATATGATGCTGGAGGAAAATGCTGAAGATTATCTGGACAGACAAAGTAATAAAGGAGGAAGTATTTCAAAGAGCAGAAGTTAATAGGAGCATATGGAAACCTTTACGGCAAAGACGAAATAGATGGATTAGACAAACATTGAGGCACAATGGATTGATTAGGAATATAATAGAAGGGAGGATTCCACGAGGAAGACCAAGAGACATGTACATAGGACAAATTAAGTAGGACATTAAACAAAGAAGGTATCAAGAATTGAGGGAATTGACACTAAATAGAGAAGAATGGAGGGCTGCAGTACCAATCCTAGGATTGAAATATTGATGATGATAATATACATATAATCTCTGAACCTTTCCTAAGAATGCACTCTTATCCTTAACATAATAATTTATTGCCAACATATCACTGTTTGCAGTTAGAAGTGGTAGAGCCAGATTTACTTAGATGCACTAACTACTAAGATCATTTTATCACCTCTCAGAACCCAATACATTCATGAGAAAGACATTTACAGATTAATATGCACTTTTGAGGCCTAAAATAACACATTACAATTTGCCCATCATTTAGTGAACTCTCCAAAGACTAAAATTTCACTCTGTTGCACTTCACTTATTATTTTCTTTCCTAAAACCTGACTGATGAGCAAAGAACATCTTACTGTCCTCAAAAAGTTTATTAAGTTCGTGCATCCAATTCCCTGAGATTCCATTTCTATTAACAAATGATGTTTCATTGGAACTTTATTTTGCGAAAGGAGATAACTTCAGGCGTCACTTTGTGGAAACGATACATATTTGCAAAAGAAACACTTGGTTTTCCCACATAAAATGTCAATCCAGGCACCACTTCACCCAAAAACTGTCTTCTTTTCATGCAATGATTAATAGAGTAATTAACGTTCCCATGTCTTTGTGTAATATTGTGAAAGAACTGTCTATTATTAAACAGATAGCGCACAGCAATCGTTACACGCCTCAATTAATTGACCAGTTATACCAGAGTAAAAGGAAAAAACTAAGCACGCAGTTAATATATGGTTCAATCATAATGATTTATCAGAAGCCAAGTGGCGCAGGCTTCCCTTCCTAGGACAGTTGTCTCTCTCGGTCTCTAAAGTGTTACCAAAAAAACGGATAAAGCCAGCCTTTTACAATAGACACAACTTGCAAAACATCCTCGCAAATAATAAAGACCAAATCCCAAAATCTGAAAGGAGCAGAGTGTATAAGTTAACTTGTGAATGCTCCGCCGTCTACGTAGGTCAGACAGGAAGGAAGTTCTGAGAACGAGTGAAGGAGCACCAGGCCTGCCTGAAGAACGGGAATGAAAAATCTCAATTTGCCAAGCATTTAATTGACCAGAACCATAAAAGTGATTTTAGCGTGGAGTTTCTACATTTCGAAAGAAAAGGCCCCAAGTTGGACATTCTGGAACATATGGAGATATCAGAAAGAGCAAATTCTAACTGTAATATAGTGAACGATGTGCTATGCAACTCTCGGTCACATCTCCTCAACCTAAAACTCCCAAACTCATTGTCCTATCTCCACTAACCCAAGGCGGACCCCCACCAGGCAACCCTTTCCCTACCATGCTTCCTTAACCTTTCCCCCTCTCCCCCCCCTTTCCGAGGAAAGAGGACCTATCCTTAACTCCTCCTTCACAGTAATACCCCAATCCTCGCTCTTTCCCCCCCCCCCCCCACCATCTCCTCTTCCTTTCTTACATCCATACACCCACTCCACCTCCCCATTTCTTCTAGTATTTAAGGAAAGATTTTGGCCTGTAATTCACCTGATGATGACGCTGAGCGTCGAAACCTAGGTAGTGATTAAAACATTATATGTGGGAAAACCAAGTGTTTCTTTTGCAAAAATTTATTTTGCGAGTTCCTGTTTACTGAGATTTTGAATTTTCTGGATACAGATTCCAGTTGATAGCTTCAATTTTTTAATCAGTAATCTGTTGATAACTATATATTTTATACCAATGAATCATAGAATCCTGGATGTATTTCCTGAAGTACTTTTGGCTTTTCTATCACCTGGTTTTACATTACGTTTAAAATAAAATATAATCAATCTTAGGTCTTTTTACTATCAGTTTTGAAGTCACTGAATTTGATTTTATTATTATGCATTTTATTAGTACCAAAATCAAAGTTATTCTCCTTGGTGGTTATAACATATTATTCACAATGCGTTCCACACACTATCACATATTTATTTTTTATTTCCATATTACATGTCATGCTCTATTGTTTGGTCATAATTGACAGCCACTTCATTATTATTTTTTGTAGACTTTCTTAGGGGAAACTAGCAATTTGAGTTGTACCAACATACTTCTGAAGTCTACTTGTCAATCAACACTTGCTCATAGTAAATTTCCTTTTCTGCTCTAATTAGTACTTATTTCTACTTTTTCCATGCTCAAATGTTATCCTTCCCTTTTTTTCTGTTAGTGTTAACACATTATTTACTATCCATGGCTTATCAAAACTACTATTTATATTACTATTTCCCTTTGTCTATGGCTCTACAAAACATATTTACCCTGCAGCCATATATTCTCACAGTTCTTAAACATTTTAGCCATCAAGTTTTCGTTTATACATTCATCATATTTCATTTTATGCAAGCATTTTGGTATTTCCTCATTTGATACTTTTCTGTCTTCCTTAAAAAAATTTTGACAATCCATTATGAAAAAAACAAAGGAAAATCATCCAACTAAAGCTAACAATCTGACAAATTGCTGTCCATAAAAAAATCTTAATAACACTTCCAATAAAGTTGTCACAAAGAAAGAAGAAAATCCTATAGCCAATAAAAAATACAGAAGAACTCTGGGAGTTCTGCATTTTTTATTGGCTATAGGATTTTCTTCTTTCCTTGTGACAACTTGTTCAACAGCCAATACCTCCACATCCTCTACTTCCAATAAAGTTTGACACATTGGTGCAGAAGAAACCCTTTTCTAAGCATTTATCCTTTCTTCTTACACTTCATCATCTCAAGGAAAACCACCAATCATAATAGAGTTGCAATATATGTCAGTTTTAATTACAATTTTAAGCCATTATATAATGTAAGAGGAAAAATATGCAGGGTCCTCAATAATTTTACCATAAACATTGAATTGCCTTACTTATCAATGGTCATTTTGGTAAGTATTATTGCCATGCCAACACTATGAGATAGCCAACCTGTGAAATGATATATTACTTCCTTTTATGTATATTTCTTAAGTTTGCTATAAAAAACTTATGGTACCTGAAAAAATCATTTTCCACAGAGTTCAAGTACAATTACAGCAAAAATAATGTCCGCTAGGGTTAAATTTGGTGTGCCCTTGTTTGCTCTCAAAGATTTTGTAAACAAATACTAGTTGAACAATAGTGGTCCTAACTATTTGAACACATCTCCATAAACTCCACCATCTTGACCCCATGCACAACTTAAGAAGACACATCCCTCGAACAAATTTAGATACTGAAGGCTTATATAGCTAGCTATAATTGCTTACTAAAATCCTTTGACATATTTATACCTGATAAACCGAAATGCAATACCAAGTTGGTCCTATGCTAATCAACATGGCTGCCAGATTACAGTGAAGTAAATAGCCCTTTTTAAATCCACTTAAATATTAACTCAATTTTCTAGAAAACATTCATCAGTGAACCAAAGCAGAGAAGCAGTCACACCATTATTGAAGGTACAATTGCAGGACATCACCATAGTTGTGGGGATAACAAACCAAAATAGCCTGTGCAAACATATGCGCGTAGTAATTTGTTAAGAAAATTGTCAAAACTCATATTTCTCCTTGCTTAACCAGGGATAATTATGGTCTCAGTAAGTTACTGTTGTCTACATACAATCACAATAGTCCACATACTACAATGTTGCAACAGTAATTTCTATTAAATGATCAATGTGCACCGCACATGTACACACAGTCTTGATATCAATATTGTGAACTCATAGTATAGTCAGCAATTTATATACATACAAATTTTATTCAAAATACAGTTTCAACAGTGAATTCGTGAACAGAAGCAACATTTTCACCAAGCATCAAGACATGTTAAAAAAATATGCTTTCTAAAGAATATTCAACAGTTAACTGAAAAATGTAGGAAGGAATGGATTTTTAATTATCAGTAGTAACCTAGTTGTGTTCTTTTTCCCAAATAATACTGTTATATAAAAGTAAGTGAAATTCGAATATATTTTCATTCTGAACTGTAGTAAAATATCAAAAAATGCAATTTTCGTGCTCCAAACAATTTATGGCATTACCTGTTCAAGGAAAATTCTGCCAAATTTGAAAAAAATTATTTCAGCCAACTATACTAAAAATTATTAGAGTACAAATGACTGAGCAATGAGATTGGTTTCCATTTATTTTGTCTACAAAGAAATTTGAAAAACTATTTCAAACATGTCCCAAAGTTGAACACTTTTTACCTAGTGTTTTTGTGTTACACAACAGAAATGTGACAAAATTTACATAATTAAACCACGAGTTCATAGGATCAAAATATACCCCCCTAAAAATTATCTCCATTTCAATGGTGAAATCTGAACAACAGCTAAATAAGGTAATGGTTATTATTCCATATTTTGCTGCAGCTGTCATGGCAGATATGAAGTACCTTCACCTTTGGTTGGACATTGGGAGGTAGTTTAACTCAATATCATAATTAATTAAAATTGAAAATTTTAATTAACCATGATCTCCAGAAGATGCAGTTTCATCAAAACCGGTTGTAATAATAAAAATTTTATTTTGTGGAAAATTGGGTATTTTAATTAATCATGATATTCCACCACATCACACCTGAAATGTCTCTTTTTATCAATAGCATCAGTCTGGAAAAGCTTCAAGACATGAAGAATTGACAGGGCAAGGACGTCACTAGTATTTCCAACTTACAAATGTTGCATAAAAGTATGAACATTGATATGCATAAAATACCATAGTACCGACAACATTGAGTAAAATTTAAAATTTTGCAGAACTTTAAACCCAAGACAGTTCAAAGGAAAATTGATTATACCAGTAGTTGCAAGGCAGTATGAGCCAAATGTGTTCAATGTATGCATAAAAACACCACAAAAAATGACATGGCAAAACAAAAATGCTATTGTAAAAGAAATCTCTGACGAATTCAGGAAATCTAGTAATGGGGAGATCACCAAGGTTCATTATAAAACCAACCATTGTTCCAATTCATTGAATAAAACACTTTCTTAATTTAAGTTTCATAATTCGAATATGCTACAGTTGTAATTAAAAATAAAATCATGTCCAACAAAATGTATTGCATGTTTATTATCACCTTCTATTACATAAACTGCATAATTATCAAACTGTGAACATTTATCAGCCGAGACAGTTCAAAATAAACAGTCTGTGCATCCATAAGTCTTAGTTTAGAAAAACATCTATAGATTAATCATTTGTAAAATTACTTCAAAAACTATAGTAACATGAAGTTTCATATAACAATTGATCCTTATAAAAAAAGAATATAAAATACATCAAACATATGAAATTGATGAATGATATGGACGGAATCAGATACAGCCTTAAGTCAAAATGTTACACTAAAATCTCTCATTACAACCAGTGATACACCACAGAATGAAATTATAATCACGTTAGAAAAGTTTCCAGTGAAAGTATAATCAGTCATTTCACGGAAATATGCACCCTCCTTTTCAGGATGCATGGATATATTTGGAATATACTATGATATCTCAGCAAAGTAATACTCAACTTGTACATGAACATATATTCCAGGAAAAAAATAGCCGTTTCTTATAATTAAAGAACCTGCTTGACAAAGGACCAAAGAAGAAGTAGGGCAACCAGTAAGCTTAAAAAATGCACAAACAACTTATTCAACAGTATCTACAATTATTAGCTGTGCTCAGGAAAATGAATTATATTTGCACTGTTTGATACATCCTCACACTAGCTCTAACTAAATTCAAATTTGCATCTATTTTTCTTTAAAAATATAATAACATCTTTAGAACAGATGATTATCAATACAAGTCACAGTAAAAATAAACATTACAGAAAGGTACAATTATCTCTAGGTTACAGACAGCATATGGCCACATACAAAATATACAAGGAACCTTGCTTAATTGGCTTTAGCTTTGAAATCAAATTCCTTTTTCCAAATTTTATAAGTAAATCCAAGTTTCAGCCAGCATATGACATTTTACTCTACATACCATGAAAATCCAAGTATTACTGTACTTTTGTTAAGTAATACTGATTCTGACATTTCATACCAAAACACGTAAAAATATGTGCACCATCTCAATGCATCTTAAAAATGGTACCATTTAATTCAATGAAGTTTCAGAGGTTGAACCGAGTAAGAACTACAGGAATCCAACGTGACATATATTAATCATTTTCTATTTCATCTTTTCTTTTTCCTAAACTCATATCTCTAACCAACTTTACCTCAAATTCAGTTCCAAGTCTCAAAAACCTTAATATCACATTTTCATTCAAATCAATTAGGCATTTCATTAAGAATTATTCACTGTGCATGTCAGGCAATGTTTTATATTTCACCCGAGATTCCTCCTCCTTTCCAGCCTACTAAAATTCCCAAATCCACATTTCACCATTGAAGTATTTTATCAAACGAGTTCCTCTATGATTACAGTAAGATACTTGAATGTTTCCCCTTGGATATTTGCACTAAACGGCTTGGTCCTGTAGATTGGTAACATATTATATGCCTACATGATCTAAACAATTAAAGTGATGAATTGAGGCTCTTATTTGTGAAAATACATGATCACTGATAAATAAACTTTGGATTTTTTTCACCCAAAAAACTATAATACTAGTAGCTTCGACACAGGCAACAGCAGGTTTGATACCTGATGATGTCACCTATGCGCAGAAACTAGTATTATTATAAAGTTTTTTTGGGCAAAAACATACAAAGTTACAAATTCAGTGAATTCAAGTGATTCTTACTTTACTACATTATTTTTTGCAAATCAAAAACTATGATCAATCTCTCCTAAAATTCCTACTCAATTAACATGAACTTCAACTTTCAAGGATTTTCAATTTCTCCCAAGGAAACATCGACTTGACAAAGACATGCAATAATTTTTTATATTTAACATGGTAAATGAGACTTTGCTGCCTACCTCAAGCTTTCACTAAAAAAATAAAAATTAATGAAAAACTGCAAGCAGAAGTTGAAGAGTTAATATTCAAAATGTATCACAATCTGCAGTAATTTCTCCTCTTTCAATGCACAGCAAATCTTAAATGTAAAAGAGTATTCACTATTTATCTTTATCCTCACGTCCAGAAGATACACCCTGAGTTACATTAAACTTAAATACCATGAATGGCAACATGACTTAAAAATTATCATTAAAACATCTAATCTTGATAATGAATCATTTAAAGACAAAATACTTCATATCTCATCACCCTCATAACAAAAGGCCACAAGAAGTCTTCCCTGAAGAAAGATGTTCTGAAGTCATATCTTAATTTATCAATATAATCAGAAATGCGTGCAAGGGTGATAGCATTCTGCAAAAGTTCCTCGAAGTATGCTTAGTCTGATTATATAACTGCACATAGAATATCATTTAAGGCATAAAAATCAGTCATGAATTCTCCATAGTCATCCACTCAACCGTAGTTTCAGAGAAATGGAGAAAGGAATGCAATGACGACAGCAGCAGCCAATAATATCCAGTAAGTATATAATCTTGGTGCCTCATTGCAGCTATCCTCTGAGCAATAGCACTCCTCCCAATATATTCCATTCAGCTTGACACCCCAATTGCATACTCCTGTGACACCAGTATCTGCCACTGAAGCACAACGCCGGATAACCTGTCTCCATCTTCCATCCCCTTCAAATAGAAATTAGGCATGGATTAAATTAAATTTACTTCACTCTGACATTGTATGATCTTAAGAAATAGAAAGACCACAGGTACTGAATGAAAACTGTTACACAAGTTCGTATACAATGTTCATCAGTCCTTTTCCTTCAATTGCACTATTCAACTAATATATTTTCCTAAAGTTACATTAACAACACGATCACATGCCAGAGGTGTATCCTCTAGGATGATTTACACAAGAGGTACTTTAAACGAAGGCGTTTGCTACTTCCCTATTATCACTATCAATTTCCTGACCATATTATAGAACATTGGTCTTCAAGGTAAGTCACAGAAATTTACAACCAGTAATTCCTTTCCTCAAAAAAGGTCACTAGAAATACTTGAACATTTATTACGTTGAAATGACATAGTATCACTTACATACAAATCCAATTGGACTCTGCTGTATGAGTTTCATGCAAAAACTCCCAGGGGTGTGGGACTCATCACTATTGCAATCTATAGATATATGCTGATCTTTTCTAAAGGTTGAATATGCCCCACAGTTATCTTCACCCTTTGGATCCTGCTCTGACGAACACTGGTAACACTGGATAGCACAACCTATGAAGACGATAACAAAAATGGTGGAAGTGCAATACCATTAAAATGGAAATTGGAATTAAAAAGTTTGCAAGCGTCAAGGTGTAATCTATGACAAACAGAAAGAAGTACAATTTCAATTTAACCAAAACCCACTATCAAATTATAAGGCTTGGGAAAAGATGATGGTATGAAATAATGTCTGCAAAAAAGTAAAAAGCATTTAGATTTGCCAATGATCCATTAGTTAGCCAGTCAACCAAAGGGTTAGAACCACCACAGAGCATATTACAACACTGATGTGATACATATAGAAGGTGAATCAATGTGAAGGATACAAAGATGAGGTTCTTGAGAAAAACAATAAGAGGAAGCCTTATGAAGATATAACCAAGAATAGGTGGAAAAATTCACATATCTAGGAAATATTTTTGATGACCATGGTCCAGTGTAGGTGCCAGCAAGTAGCAAAAATGCATTTGGCAAATACGCTTTTACAAAATGTGAGGGTACCTGATGATGACGCCTAAGCGTTGAAACTAGTCGTACAATAATAAAGAACAGTGGATGTATACATTGTGTTTCTTTATTTAATGAAAATGTGAGTTTATGACAAGGAGCTTTGAGAATGGAAGAAAAGAAGTTGTTGAGCTCTTATATGGAGCATGGAGTCAGTCCTTGGATATGATACAAATATATAAACTTGGGTAAGTCAATAAGCCCTGCGCAAGTGTAAGTTTTGATGAGTTTCATTTTTCATCTTAGTATTGATTAATTCCACAAGGATGCATGATTTTTTTAAGTTAAGTTTAAGTGGAATTTATAAAATTGTTTACTCATTAACCTAGTCAAGCATTAATAAAATAAATACGGGGATGAGTTTCATTGGATAGAACTTCTCACATTTACTTGAAATCCAACATCCACTGGTAATATCAAGTGAAAACAAGCCTATACGATTAAGATTTTTAAATTAGGAGTGTTAAGAATTTAATTAATAGCTTTGAAAGTGAGCGCCAGTTTCCATGATTTATGCCTATTATGATTTAATAACCACAAGATAATAAGGCATTGAAAAGGATGATTTTCTTGATGGGTTTCTCAGATGGTTGAGTGAAAACCCACCCACCTAAAAATCCATGTTCCCATTTGGTCATATTTCTAGGACCTTTTAACATTGAAAAGGAGTTACACCATTAAATCTATTTAGTGGTAAATACAATCACAACGGAAAACAGCTTTAATTCCTAATGCACAAAAAACACAACATTCCATTTTTGTACTGGCTAATGTGAAACTACTTTATTGAAAATTAATAAAAACAGCACTTTTTTGTATTTACATCTGACTTTTAACACTGATATATTAAACAAAAGACAATTGCAAACAGACACGCCATAGGTGGAGAAAAATACCTCATCGCCACTGGGCCGGATTGTTCACGTGTGAAAATCAATAAGCGAACCTCGATTGCCATTTCTCAATTGTCTAGATATTACACTAATTTGGGCATTTATAAGATGAGCTCTAAAGAAGCTATTTAGAATTAATTAGAAAGGTTATACAGGCAAGACAAGTGCAACATCAAAAGGCATTTAATATTCCAGAGTCAAAAATATACAGTTACAGAAAAATTTATTAGGACCTCAACAAAGAAAAGGCCAAAAGTTTCACTATTACAATTCCAGAACTTTCATAAAATCACACATGCAACAGGAAGTATCTGATTTTGTTTAAACAGATTTCCATGCTTAAAACTATGTCTAATCACTTCTATTAATTTAAGGTATAAAATAATTATAAGCTTTGAGATACTTTTTGTAGAACTAAAAAATCTTGACTAATTTGCAATGGTAATGACAATTTGCTGGGCATTTGAAATACCCAAGATTGCACCACTTCAGTTCATCCCACTCAGTTTGATACCAAAATGGGTAATGCATCTAGTTTTTAGCTCTTCTTTTTTTAATGTTGCGCTGTTCAAACTCAAGATGTCTTTATAGAATAAAGATCAAATGAGAGATAGAACATACTTTTCCACAATTTATCAACTAGAACCAGTGACCAACAAAAAATGAAATGATTTTAATTCTGAGGAATGAGTGGCCAAGTGGGAAGGATGAGAAGAAATCAGGGGGTTAGTAAAATGCAGGGGAGGGGCTTACAATTAATAAGGGTTGGTGGGATGAGAGGATTGAGGGGGGGCGTGACTCAAGGGTAGTGGCAGTGAGTATGGTTGTTCATCGGATCCAAATTTGCCGTGAGTCATAGGGAGGGGTGGAGAAATATCTGTCGAGTGTTACACTTGAGTTGGATCAAGCTGTTATAGTTTCTAACTGCTGTTCTCTCTTTCACTTGATGGATACATATAACTTCCTTGAAGTGAAGCCTGACCCTGTAAGTTTTATTTGTAGAATAATTCTAAACATTTGAGCATTGTTATAAAACAAAAATACTGGACTATATCCTGAACTACATTAGAATAGAGTCGTTTATAGCTCCTAAGAACACGGGAGCTGGATTAGAGGAATATGATGCAAACATCAATGTATTCATCTAACATAAATAATGGATAAAAAGAATATTTACATAGAAGTTCCACAACAAAGATGAGCGTTTTCAAATGAACTCAACAAGGCCACATGCCTAAGTAATAATGGATGCCATTTTATCCATAGACATCCAGAGGACACATTGTTGTATTTTAGGGACCAACTTTCCATTACTAAGCATTGCACTTCCATTTGTTTAAGGATCATAACTATTGTCCAACTATTCCAGGAAGCAATTCAAAATCATTGGTTTCTGAATTTTGACAAGGACCATCTTATGAAGTTAGATGCAACCGTGACCATAGTGTTTGAGTTCATTTAAGGAAGTTGTGCCCAATTACACTCACAATTTTCTTAAAGCTAACAATATTGTTAACATTTTATTGTAATGAAAGTACAGAAACAAAAGCTGCATATTACTCACAGTTTCATCTTGCCTTGTAAAGCACACAGCTGTATTTTAACGATACAAATGCTACGAGGATCTGCACATTAGTGGCAATGAGTATTTCTGTTAAATGGCAGAAGAGGTTTTCTAACGACCGAAAATCCTAATTTTCTTTCATTGGTGTTGGTAGTTACTATTTCTGGGATTCATTCAAGATTAATGAACAATACTTCCGAACAAAACAGAATCACCAAGCTGCATGGATCATCTTCATAGCCACAAATGGTGGGTGCTCACACTTCTATGCAATGAGACAACAGGAGTAGTTTTAGGCGAGGCGACTGATGGCCGAGGTCATTTGCACCATTAGGCATGGATGGAAAAGGAAGGGTGGAGAGAAATCAGGCATCGGCATTAGCCTACCATTATCAAAAGGCACCAAGGGGTTCACAATTAAACATCTCATCCGATGGACGTCATACTCAATGTGCCCTCCAAAAAGCACCTCAAGTAGGGATCAGGATACCACTGAAAAATAGGTTATCTCCAGGAATCGAACCCAGGACCTCTTGGTGGGAAGCCAGTGTGTTAGCCACCACACCACCCTGATCCCTGAGACGACAGCAGCTGACCCACATGGCACAAGTGTAGATGGGCAGTACTACATTAACTGGACTTAAACATTCTTACTGCTAACTTTTACTCTTTTATTAGACTCTATAGCATAAAAAGCAGGAAAGGAGAAGATGGCACAGTCTAATTTCACAGTTCTACAAAAAGAAATTATTAATAGGAAGCATGTGGTGAACAAATGGACTGATTGTTGGATTTCCACAGCGAGGGTAAATACATTGCGATAAGTCACCTCTTTGCCCACCCAGTATCGATACACTTCTTCACAAAAGTCTTTCAGAAGGAGTTTACCACTAGGCGAGTGCACAGGTGCTGTCGATGTCAGATATGCATCTTTATGAGCATGAAAAGATGATATACTGTACATTGCAATTTAATTTTAATCAGGATACTATTGTTGAATTTGGTCTGCAACTTTAGAAAGTATTACTTCTACCACTCTAGAGTGCCTACTTTAACATCCAGTCATGATCAATTAGTAAAATTTAAAGAGGTTCCAGGGCTGGAATTATTTTCAGCTTTTTCTCCAGAACGATAGGTTAAATTACTTTAAATATACTCTTATTCTCCCATTAATTGGTGGAAAACCATGTGAATGCATCCAATGCTTCACAGATTATGATCAGTTTGAAGAAAAACTAACTTTTGTTTGCATTCAAATTTTTGAAAAACCTTGCTTAAAAAACCAAAGCATTTGAACACCATGTTAAACTTATGGCAACTCACACTTTCTCTCTGCCTAAATCTTTGGGATATATTTCGTGTGAGAACAGTGAGAAGTGATAGAGTGAGTGAGAAGCATCGGTCCCCAAGGCATCATGCTTGTTACCTCCAAGTATTCCTGTTACCTTGTTTTCTCCCATCGAACTTTTCATCAAGGCCCTCTATTTCCAATTAAGGAAATAACTTTTAGGAGATTTTCGACATGAATATATAGACGAACATTAGTTTAACTGTATTCCCCCAATATGATCTTGCTCAAGAGAAACCTCTAAACCCATCAAGTCAAACATTCAATTCTTTTTCAGTGGTGAAAAGCGGCCTCCGAATTTGATGAAAAACGTAGCATTAAGAGAAATTAAAAATTTTCCCACAAAGTCAATCTTCATTTCGATGAAAAGTTTAACAATTCCAATTATAAGACAAATCATTTCATAAATGAGGTTTTTTTAAATTATGCAATGTTTATAACTCAATCTTCATGCACATGCCGTACACGTGAGATCCAGAATATAATACGCATGGCAAAAGTTTAACTCTATAAGCCACCAACCTAGCTGCTAATGTATAATGATAAATCCTCACATTCAGAATAAAACAACATTGATCAAAAAATACACTAATGACAACCAGCAGTACGAAATTGAATTGGCGAAGATGGAAGTAGAAAATCTCATTTGAATACCATGTGCAAAACATATACCATGAAACTCAGCTGTGAAATTAGTGTCATAAGCAAAGGGTTTATATCACGTTCCAACTCATATCGGCTGCGTTCCAATGATATTAAGCATTCCGGTACAATAAATGTCACCTGTTGTACTCTAGAGAACATGATCAAGTAAAATTGTTAGGATGAAAATCTTTTTAGTTGAGGTTTGTACTTAGCAACCATTTGTTAATATTTGAAGTAATTACATTAGAAAATTGGTATCTGGACATAAAGAGGGGAATAACAGGCTAAAATTCGACAAAAAATTTATCGAATAGGATAATGTACACAAATATTTTTGGCGTCAAAAATTGTTGGGCAACTAACCACATTTTTCCCGTTACATGTTTGACTTTACGCGGGAGAGGCTGATTTAACTGCCCATCTAAAAACATGAGACCTAAAGAAACTGATTATATTAAATAATATGTCTAAAAATTTGGACGTAAGAAGATCAATTTATGCTTTCCATGAGATCTAAATGTTGGTGGGATAATTTCCAAAAGTTCGAATAATATAAAATTCACACTTAACATAGACAAGAGTCCATTTTTGGTTGTAGGAAAAGTTCAAAAAGGTAGCACGCTGCTGAAACAAGAATTAAAAACGAAGTCAATAAATTGGGATACTTCACATGATCAGCATATGATATATAAATTGCCAATTAAAAGAAACCTCAACAAGCAATCATTTCGGGTTTCCTTCAAATTCGTAATTAATATTAAACTTCATGATTTCTCTAATTCATCTGCTACCATTGCGGTTGCGCAGAACTATCATTGCACTGGGACAACCGAGATTATTAAACATAGCTCATCCAAGCTTTTCTTAAAAATCGTATAAATTTGGAAAAACATTCTTTCACCCAGCTAGACACACCCAGAAACTTTCGCATCTATTCCAAGTTTGCTTGTCGTACACACGTGACCGCATATGATCGGATACTCTGAGCTACTACTTCAGCCGCGAAGATGCACTATGCTACATAAAAAACCGATAATGAAAGAAGTTCGGAGCGGCTGGGCTATCGCGAAATTCAACATATAACCCAAATTATGCACATATTTTCCTAGAATTTGTGCATAATAGCACCACATCTCGACTTATCGGGATTACGCAAACCTTGCAGAGCGAATAAAAATATTGCACCCAAACGCCGTTCACGTGAAAACAGCATTATAATTACATATGAGGTTGCATTCTATCTAAAACAAACAAAATGCTCGTACTTACTTTCGTGTGTGGTGAGTAAAACCACCAGAGAATACAACAAGATATCCCCAGGTGAATGGCCCAACATTTTGGATGTTCAGCAAGGCGTGTACCTTCTAATGGCTTTCAGTAAGGATTAATGTCGCAACGTACTAGCTGACAAAGCCCACAACCTAAACCTTCCCAACGGCAAGTAAAAGGGCGGAAATCGAACATAGTTGCCAAACCTTGTTTCAAGCATGAGTCACATTCCAACAAATGAAGTAACTAAAGCGCTTTCTGTTATCAGATACGGTGCTCTGTTTTCTCAACAAAATGTTCGTATTTATTAAATCATGAAATTTGCATTCTCTGCCCAATTCCATACTAAACCCCGATGACAGCGTTCTAGTTTATGTGGTTATGTATGATAACATGTAGTCTTTTGATGAATTTTCTAAAGTTTACTTGTAATTGATTACTATATTTCATTGCAGCGAATTTTCGGTGTATATTCACTGTATTTACTGACATAATAAACACAAGCCTGCAATGCATTTACGTAGGGGCTGTTTCAGTTCAGGAGATATCGCGTATTAAGTTCTGATGCTAGATTCGCTCATTCATCTTTCACTCTATTATGAAAATAATGTTTTATTGCTGATGATGGTATTCTGTATGATGGAAAATACCCTCTTTTATATCTGTCCTGGTCGTTCATCGACATGAACTTTCTTTACTGTTGGTGAACTTTTTATGTACCTACTTGAAAACTCAACCATAAGGTGTGCCTCTAGGTAATTCGAATACCACGTCGTGTAGTGCACTACTCTCGTTCTACTTCACGACATTTAGTAAAACATAATTACTTCTTCTTACATTAATAATACTGGTACTCGTAACACACTACGTGCTATTTCGTTGAGTGCTAATTATTTTAGATATCTAAACTTTTTCATCATAATGTAATCCTGGAAGAAAGAAAGTAACTATTTTTAACCATACATGCAGTTTCCAACGGAAAGGAAATATTATAAATACATGGGAGTGACATCATAGCGAAAAATATTAATATGTAAGTATATAGGTTTTCAGGAAACTTGGCAACAGGGAGAAATCTTATTGTGATGTTACTACACAATGTGAGCTCAAACATCTGATAACATAATTCCCGTTAATGGGCGTCAATAATTACCAAAGATAAAAACGAACAATTCTCTTCCTGAAATATGATTTACTTTTACCAATTAATAGCTCACATAACAAAAAAAGCGGGAAGGGCATTAAGATATCTTTATGACAAGTTTTGAAGTATTAAGATCGGAATACACACACAAAACATTTGTGGTCTATATATTCTTCCTATTTTATTGCGAATGTAAAACTTTCTGTGTGCATTCCCTAAGATTTAAGAATATTATTTCTTTAAAGTTGGAAGAAAAGTTTAACTAAAACATATAAATATATATTAAATCCACATAATACTTCAACTAAAACTTAGGGGATTTGACCAGTCGCATCTCCTTATCTTGATTGCAATGTCTCATTGTAGAGCTGCAGGCAAGGTTCTTTAATTTGGCTAATTTTTACCTATGCTAATATGTTCCTTAAAAAGTTAAATAAATTCTACAATCGCGGGGTATGTTAATGCGTCTTTGTATTTTTGTGAATTTTATTGACTAATTAGCATTTTTAATGAGTCATCTTCGATGGATCATATAGAAAATATATGAGAAGACAAAATAAAAATATTTCATATTGAATGCCATCGTCCAAATAACAACCCCAAGCAAAACTATGTTGTCTCATTGGTCTTCTTTAAACATTGGCAATACCCATGCTAGATCATGTACGCATCCATTAAAGGTAAAATACCACTTGCAAAAATACGTTTTACCCAAACAAGTGACAATTAAGCAAACTTATGAAAACATGCATTTTTATGAATTCCTCTTTATTCGTTATTTTGGAGCATTGGCAACACAACTACACGATTTCCTAAAATATACCGGAAGGGCATGTGAAAGGGGACGTTACTTCAACCCTGCCCTAAAGTAATTGTGCACTGACTTAGTTTCATATTAAATTTGGGCAGCTTGAATTTTCATAATTTTTCTACTTTTTTACTATTTTGAGCAAATAAAATAAAATTCCATTTATTAGTCTGAAAGGCAATCGGTGCCAATTAAATACTTTTTGTGGTCCTGCATTCAAATATAATGTGGTTACAAATGTTATAAATCATGGCCATATTACAATCATAATTTAGAATTCATTCTGAATGAATTCTACCAATCCCACCGAAATGCCACAGTTTGTCAATTCGGCTTATTATTCTCATATTTCTAACACATACAATTCATTATAACTATTCCCCTATTCAGCCATGGAACTGACCAACATTATCAATAAATTCCCTAACAAATTTATTCCTGGATTAGATGTCACCCCAGGGATAGTCATTAAAAAGTCATTTGATACTATTACAGATCAGCTGTTATTCTTAATTAATGAATCCCTAAAAACTGGAATTTTCCCAAGACCTCTAAAATCACCCAAAATAGTGCAAATATACAAAGGCATAGGTTGCAAAATGGCGATGAATTCTTATAGACCAATATCCCTGCTCAAGCAGTTGGGGAAAATATTTGAAATAGTTTTCTCTCATAGTCTAGTATCATATTTTGAAGCAGATAACCTATTATCTACATCTCAACATGGATTTAGAAAAACAAGGTCCACAACAACAGCCACATATCACATGCTGAATCAAATACTTTTAGGATTGGATAATAGAACTGAAACTTTAGGATCATTTTTTAATTTTACTAAAGCTTTTGACTTCATCAATCATCAGCTACTCTTGTATAAACTGAAATGTTATGGCATAAGAGGCACATCTGTACATGTCTCAGACTGCTCAGGTGCGAGTGGGGAACGGAGATTCCGGATGGGCAGTGTCAGGAAGAGGTGTAAGGCAGGGTTGCCCATTGTCACCGGTGCTGTTCAACGTATATGTGGAGGAAATGATTAAAGAAGCATTGGAAGAATTGGAGGTGGGAATGAAAGTCGGAGGGGAATTCATATAATCGGTTAGGTTCGCTGATGACCAAGCATTAGTTGCTCAATCAGCCAAAGGGGTTGCAAGTATTGCTGAGTGAATTGGAGGTTCAGTGCGATAAATATGGGATGAGAATCAATATTAATAAAACAAAGGTTATGTGATTTTCCAGGAAGAAGAAGGCTAAGCTAAACATTAAAATAGGAGGGGAAAAAATAGAGCAGGTAGAACAGTTTATGTATCTCGGAAGTGTTTTGGACCAACGCAGTCAAAGTTTTAGGGATGTGAAGAGAAGAATTGCCCTAGGCAAAGAGGCTTTCTCAAGGAGGAGAGCGTTCATGACGGGGACATTGCGTAGGGAGGTTAAGAAAAGAGTCGTAAAAACTTTGATATGGAGCGTAGCTATGTGTGGTGTAGAAACTTGGGCCATTGAAGCAGGAGGATTTGGAGTCTTTTGTAATGTGGGTGTGGAGAAGGTGAAATGGACCGAAAGGAAAACAAATGAGGAAGTATTAGGTATGGTGGGTGAGGAGAGGGCTTTGTTGAGAGATATCCTATGGAGGCAGGAAGAATGGATGAAAGGCGTATTGAACGTCAGTGGGACGTTGAAGATGGTAATAGAAGGGATAATGTTAGACAAACAAGGAAAGGGCAGTAACAGGATAGGGATGTTGGATGGGATGAAGGGAGGAAAGTAGTACACAGAGATGAAGAGGGACCTGATGTGGAGTAGGTTGCTGGATTGGGTTTTTTTTGGAGTTACAAAATATTTATTTGATAGTTGTGTCCATCCAAAAACCTACCTTAACCGGTAGATTACCTAAAATAAAGAGGCAAATCCTACAAATGGATTGAATCATATTTAAGTGAATGGCATCAGCATGTGGAGCTCTCAAGAAATGGCTCCAGATTTGTTTCTCCTGGTAGAGAAGTAACACTGGGTGTTCCCCAGGATTCTGTTCTTAGCCCTATTTTATTTTTAATTTATATCAATGATCTAACAGATTAGCTTAAGTCCATTAAGGGAATAGACCCATTGCTGTATGCTGGCAGTACAAATATTATTAGGGCAGCATCCTTGGTGGACAGTTTGACAGAAAGAGCTTTGACAGTGTCTTCTTAACTTCCTAAGACTCAATTTAAACAAGTCCAGCCTGTTTTATTTCACTGATAAAGTTTCCACTGAAATCTCAGTACTTGTAGGAGGTGTAAACATTCCCCAAAATTCCAGTACCCATTTTCTGCAAATTATTGCAAAAGTGCATAAAATGGTCATGGAGCACGGACTGAAAGTGCGAGAACTCGCTGGAGCTGTGGGGATGTCACCTGAATGGGCATATTGTATTTTAATAGTGGAATTCAATATGAGAAAATTATATGTGAGATGGGTGACAAGACTGTTGATGCAGGATCACTAATGCATCAGAATGGATATTGCCAAACAATGTTTGACCCGTTTCAAGAGCAACCAATAAAATTTTCCATGATGGTTTTTGATCATAGATAAAACTAAGATCCACCACTATACCCTATGGACAAATTAGTAGTCAAAGTAGTGGAAACTTATTGATTCACCACCACCAAAGAAAACGAAGGCAAATACGGCCTGCTGCAAAGGTAATAGTTTCGGTTATCTGAGATACGAAAGGGATTCTGCTGATAGATTATCTTCCCACTGGTCAAATAATTACTCGACAACGCTACACTAACCTCTTGGGCCAGCTAGAGCAAAATATACACGAAAAAAGGCCAGGTTTGGTAAGGAGGAAAGTCATCTTTCATCATGACAATGCATGGCCACACACAAGTGTCATTGCCATGGCAAACATATGTAAACTAAGATACGAATTATTGATAAATCCACCATATTCGGCTCCATCACATTTATATCTCTTCCCAGGCTCAAAATTTTCCTCAATGGATAGAGATTCTCTTCAAACAAAGAACTAACAACTAAAGAAGATGGGTATTTTAGTGGCCTGAAAAAATCTAATTTCCGAGATGGGATCAAAACATTGGAACATCACTGGACCAAGTGCATTAGTGTGATTAACCCGTCTCCTGCAAACTCAATTGCTTTCTCCCCACAGTCATTCCTAGTTCCTCCACAACTCGCAGTTCCCTGCCTCACTTCAATTTCTTCCTTTGCCTAACATTGAATTCCAATCCCTCATCACTATCAAATATTTCCCCAAAGGAGAACACCCTATTTTATCCTCTAAATGTTCGTATACTTTTATCAACTTCTTCCTCCTTATGATTATTTGGTGGCACCTTATACCTGAACAATGACCAAGTTCATTGGTTCTGCTAGTAATATTCTATTCTTAGCAGGCTCTATGTTAACTATGCTTCTTCCTACCTTTCGATTTGCTATTATTGTAACCCCTCACTGGGTATCATCCCCTCTGCTGTATAACACTGTAACTATTACTCCAGTAATTTCCAATATCCATCAGTCTAACATTGCATAGCCCTAAAACACCTATATTTTCTCTTTCCATCTCTTACTTTATACTCACTTATTTTCCTAATTGTCCTAACATTCCACGTTCTGATTATAACTACGTTGATCTTTTTCTGCATCTTCTGTGCTGCTGCTGCTGTTGGTTTTGCTTTGTAAGGATTTTATGAGTCTTGCAACAACTGTGGAAGTCTCACCTCTCCTCCCGCCAGGCACAACACTCGGCTGATTGGGATGAGTCCCATAGTTGCCAGGACTCATTTTCTCTACCCTGTCCATCATATAAATAATGGTAATGATAATTGAGGTGGTTTCCCGTTGTGCCTTCCTCAATAGTGTTTTTAATGTGACACCATCACTCAATGGCCACCACACTGGGCTCAGATGCCCTTGCAGCTGCCTCACTGAAGAACTGGGGCTGCAAGGACTACCTTTTATCTGGCTCCTATCCTTCAACCTATCCGACATGGGTGACCCTACCAGAAGCAATTATCATTACTCCTGCCATCACAGAAGTTTGGGTCATCAGAACGCACAAGGCCTTCCACCACATTAAGGTTGTAGTCCATGGGAAGTGGAATATGAAAGACCATTCCATTGAATGGGAGGATCATGGACCATGATTAGGTTGTAGTCCAGGGAATCATATTTTCTTTTATCGGAATGAGAATTCTATTTGTAGAAAAAAAATAATCCACATAAGTTTCTTATTTATAATAGGTTCCCAAAGGTTTCTTGCTACACATGCCTAGAGTCATTTCTATTTGCCAACAGTTCAAAATTTTGTGAAAATGTGGCAATTATTGTCCTTGAATAAATCTGAAGCATGCATTGTCACTGCCCTACTACGGTGATGTTTCTCAATATACAATACAAGAGTTTCCCCATAACCTCCACATCACGTTTAGCCTGCTCTTATGGATTTTACACTTGTGCAAGTCTCATTGAGTTTCTGAAAAGTGAATACGCAGGGGTTTAACTTTCAAATTGCTGCTTGCATTGGCACAAATAGTAGTTTGAGACAAGTCTTTCTTACACTTATGGCCAAATAATGCATTCTTCTTGCCAGTCATAGAGGTTTGCTTTGGCATCTTTTTTCAGAAGTTGCATCAAAATTAAAAACCTGTTGTGAAAGGTAACCCTCAGAATCTACGAGCTTCTTGAAGTCACTGAAGTTCTCTTCTGCCTTTGAGTTGAAGATGGCTACTTCACCATGACGCACAATTCTGTGGGATCCATATGGGAAGCAACCTTTCAACATGGTTGAGAATATGTAACAGTTGTGTAGATATTATCACTCCCTTTGAACCATCTACCTCTATAATTTTGTCCTTGAGGATAGCGCAAAAGATTGATGTCAACTAATTGGATATACACACTGGACCACCTCGTTCTCACTTTTTATTTCTAGTTATTCTTAAGCTTGCATGGCAGTCTTCTGGTGGCTTTTCCTTAGGGGACATTTTTAAAACTATGCAAAAATTACTATTAACTTTGCACAAAAAAATAACAAATAATGTCAGAACACAAATTTGGAAAGACATGTGATCACTAGTGATACTAAGATGCATGTAGATTGAGTGACAAATAAACTCAAGTCACTAGTTAATAGCTTTTATGAAAAATATTTTTGTTTCCTACAAGAGGTGTGCGTGTTAAGCAAGGTTCCACTATTGGATTTTTTAAATATTATTCTGCCATATTAAGGATAATAATATCATTCCAAGATTTAAATGTGACACAAACTTAAATATGATCCTAATTGTTCACATAGAAAAGGATCATGGCAAGTCAAAAGAATATTATTTGTTAAAATTGTTTATTGCAACAAGAAACACTTATACAGACCCAGGACTTGGTCAATGCTTGATTTTCATTCTTTATGTTATTATTTATTCCCCAATGCCTTCCTTCAGTTTCAACAACCACCTTATTGGATGCGTCACAAATGAATTACATACACAATCTGACTGCTATCTAATATTGTTAACACATAAGTGAAGGACTGCATTGAAAACATAAAAACCTTTATATATGCCCATCTTATAAAAGGCCTGTCATGCACTCCTACAAGTTACATTGAAAGGAGTCTAGATCTGATTACTCTCTTGTCCGGTTTGCTCTTTTACCTTTACCATACCATATTATCTTTGGCATATCATTTCCACTTAGCATAAGAAATGGAGTGTATGCTCATGAAATATATATTAATGTTAATAACTTCAGAATTTACTTTTCTATGATAATGCAACTTAAGTGAGCTATTATTAAGTTTACCTCACTCATAGAGCTACTAAATTATCTTTGTCACATTTAATACTGATAATGTAATTATGTGATGACAGATCAATGCAACAATGCCTTGTACTTTCATTATAATGAACACAATTATCAATCCATATGAGCAAATTGAGTTGTCACATCAGGAGAAACTTTGCTTATCATGCCGCACAATCAAACCAAGTCCATATTTTAAAATATAATTTTAAAATTAAAATGAAATTTAACAAAAACATTGTGAACTAACAATTGTTGTGCGCAATAATGCAATTTTCCCCCCTCAGAAGTTGGATTAAGGATTGCCAGGACATCAATGGATACAAATGTAGGAAAGTACATGTTTATCAAAAATATTAAGTTAAGAGTGTTATTTGCAAGTGTTTTGCAAAATAAACATCAATGAAGGATTTTATAGAAAATATTGTTTCCAGGTTTATTTATTTGACTTATTTCACAATAAAAAATATTTCAAGTAACATAAAAAATTATATATATATATATATATGACCGACAGTTGAACATTGGAATGTTTCATAACATTGTCAACACTTATAAAAACATAACTTAAGAAATGTATAAGAAACTGTGCACTAGAATGAAAAATTAAAATAAAGGGTAAAATAATATCAAACAACTATATTTAATGGGTGGTTCAAACGTCAAAACCTTTTGTCAACTTTTATAAGTGGACCAATGTGACTCAAGTAGAGCAAATATTGAACAACAATATTCAAATAAATTCACAGATACACTCTATAAGAGCAGATCTCACACAAAATAATAACGCCATGCAAATTGTGCAAACCTATTCCCTGCCAGCTATTTCGTAAATAATCTATGGACTATTTCATTCAGATGACTCAACAATTGCAAAAAATACAGTTTGTAAAAGTCATACAAATATATATAGAGATGTTAGACCTCGGTGCAGATCTACAATATCCTCAGTTTTGTGAATTGGGGTGAGCATTGGGTTGGAAGTTATGAAAAAATTATAAGTCATTGCTTTCATGTATTGTTGATATACTTCACCTAGTGCAACTTATTTGTTTTCTGAAACAATTTTACGAACAAAAGATAAAATCTGTAAGCAATAGTACTTTTTAATATATCTGGGACTACACCAGTTCAAATTTAAGAAAAATATATGCATTGTGGTTGGAATGTTAACTTTCAAATTATGAAGAAAATGAGTATTTATATCCATGAGTTATAAAAGTGAATCACTATCAGAATATATACTTAGACTTCATTGGCCTTGGTGGCAAGCAGAAATTGAAATGCAATTTCTTTACGTTCAACATTTAGCAGTAGTAATCGTGACAATTAGCTTGCCAACAACCAAGTGTTTTTGTGAACTCCAAATCAAATTCTATGTCAAATATATCCAAGTGTGCTCTATTACACAAATTCAAAATTATTATATTTAGAGTTACAAGTATAGGAACACTTGCCAGTTCTATATATCTCAGAAATACTAACTTTTTTCTTTGTATACATTAAGGCTGTTGTCATTAGGCAAGTAATCCATATTTCACACACTATGATAAGTCATCTTAACAAAAATAAAGCCTGACATTCTTTGTCGTAATCAAAACAGGTATTATACATTAAGATTACCACAATTAAACAATTTCCACACTGTTAACATTACAGAGGCATCTATAAACAAACAATGGCATATCATAGCATAATGTGGGCAATGAAAACCATACCGATTTAACTTTTGAACAAGTTTAAAAGAGATCCACAAGAGTGAGATATTAATTTTTCAAGTGTCCTGCCTTGTACTTCTATAAAAATTAATCCTTAAAATAGCATGAAAAGGGTAGGTACCATAAAACTTACCATCAAACCAACATACACGTGCAAATACAACACATGCATACACTAACTTTTTTAATGGAACAACCAGCATACAACTATTCATACACCGTCCATCCATAGCATAAACGTATTTTCAAAATTTATTGGCACCATCTTATTAACAATTTCCAAAATTCACTTTAACATGAAAAACTGGGCATTAAAAATATCAACTCGACAATATAAAATTGCAAAAATATCACTCACTCAAAAATGCTGCCATAGGACGGAATTGAAATCTTTTTCAAAAATGCCAGCATCAGTTCACACGACTTACCAAAATCTTAATAATGCATACATTTTTGCAGGCATTTCAAGCAGTGCTAAACCATGAACTTCAAAATTTTCCTTTTAAAATTGACTATAAAAGCTCAGTGAGCATAAGTTTTAAAACAGGCTTGCCCTTACAGCAAATAATTATCCACATTTAAGTTCCTAACTACAAGGGCAACTGCAAATGTGGACATTATAAACAAACCAGTCTTCAAGGCCATAGCACTATTACACCCATCCTTGCTGTTACAGGTGCAATATTCCATGAAAATGTTGTAAGTGCCAGTGCGCATCAAGCAGAAGCGCTCATCTCCAGCAATTCCAGGCTCACCTAAGTAGGCACAACTTCTAAAATATCTCCATTCACCATTCACTAAAAATTTAACAAAATAAAATAATTTCATGTAAAATTCTCCACACCACAGTGATGATATAATCGACCTGATTAAGAAACCACACGTGGACAGTTGATAAGCCCATAGCAAAAGGAAACATCTTCATGGGACAAGGGTTGAAGGGAAGAGAATATTTACCTTTTTGGCGAATTTTACGACACATAGTTGGTCTTATTCCTTTCAAATGACTGAGACCTTTTTCTTGATTACAATCAGTGATTGGGACTGTCGAATTGTCAAATGGATCAGCACATTTGGGATCAGAATCAGATCGACAGACCCAGCATTTGATGCAATTTCCTAAAACAAATGAAAAATTAGACTTGGTTAATATGCGAGTATGAATGCCTGTTGCCATATTCACTAGACGTTTAAAATGTTTTTTAGCAATATTGCAAGTTTATATATATACATATAGAAGATGGTCACAAAACCAAGAAACATTTATAAATTTACAGTGAATGAAAGAAAATTTAGCACCCAATGTACCATTTACCTCAATAAGTTTTTGGCAGATACCATTGTGTCGTTTCAATAACTTCAGCAAATATTCATGCTGCCTTAATTGAACAAAAATATGAGAAGCTGTGGCTTAACTTATCACCATTGTCCTGGTAAGTTATGTGTTTTTTCTAAGATGGTGGCTGATAATTTATTTTGTTCAGTGTGCCCTGAATCTATATTACCACGTCAAAATACATTGCAACTTGGGTCGTCACATGGCTTTTGGCAGTTGCCACTGTAGTTGCAATGGTGTTTAAAAAAATGCATCAAGTTCATTGAAATTTAACAGAAATCTTTATTTCAAATGTAAGTCAAGTTCCACGTAAAAATTAAATCATTTGAAGTCTGGTGAAAATACTGACAAATGCCAAAAGGTTATTCCAAATGTAGATGAGCTACAACAAACGTTATTGGACTGCTTGGGCATGATTCTAGTAGACAGGAGTAGACTGAGAATAAGAGACTCACCGGAAACCTGCACAGGTCTGAATGCACTGAACACAATTTCCTCGTAAACCCATAATTTTTCCCATTCATCCCATTTTCAAAACAAAATCTTACTTAAATACTTGTTTGTATGTTTTCCTTGTTTACCATTTTCACATTAATTTGTTAGTTTCAATACATCATTTTCAAGCTCTTTCACACATAGCTGAAATCAAAAGTATGCCTCTACCTTGGCATTGAAATAATCTTTCACTCTTTCATTCCACCAGGCATCACCATTCACTCATCCGATCCCGCCTTCTCTGCACACACTTTATCACGCAAAAAACGATTCCCTCTCGAGCATGCTTTCATACAGCATTATCGCAATTGTGTCTAGTAGCATTACGACTTTTACTTTCAATTGCCTATCTGCTCTATTTTCTCTTGCCATCCACTTTCTCCAAAATGCGTTTTTGAACAGAGAAAATAGTCGTCCGGTCCACACCTTTTACCTAACATTTTCCTTGCTCCCAACAATTATGATTCGTCTCTCATAAGCAACTTCAATGATGATCCTAGAATCACCCTTTTGCCATGTATAAAAAGGAATTGATTTATGCTTACACCGTGCATTTGAAACAAACACCAATTCCAAATAACAATGATAATGAGGGATAAAAAAACATAACTATAAAACATGGAATGTGAACATTGATGGTCAATTTAACACAACAATGTTCGCATAACTGTATAATGAATACTCACCATCTTTCGCCACCATTAAAAGCATCGCCAAAGTAATCAGCGCGCAATTCATTCCGTTAATGTTCATGATATTTAATAAGCTTCTTATTCTTCCAATTCAAGTTACCACCTAACCGCGCCCAAAGCGGTACACTCAAACCAACAAATTACGTTTCAAATTGGGGCCAGCAGGGAGCGCTGATTTACGGAAGTATTCGCAAACCGTACGTCACCTTGCATGATTTTGGATATCGCGATCTAGCGGCTGTTTTAAGTCGAGTGTTATGAAAACCCAATTTTAAATTATGTGTAAGAAGTGACAAATTAGTCAACTTTATGTTAATGCTACTTGTTAATAATGGGATTGAGGGTAATAGTTTGCACCTTCTCTGTAGAGGTAGAAATGTGTTTTATAATGCGTTCATAAAGTAGACGAAAGTCAAATATAACTTTTGGAAGCGAATAATAATTTTATTCGTCCAAGATTGGTGTAAAACAACATTATAGGACGTGTCATAAAAAAGTAATTCAGAGCATTCATATATAGAGAATAAAAGGAAAAAGTATACAAATAAATAAATGTGTGTGTGTGTATATATATTTATGCATGTGTGTGTGTGTGTGTGCATAAATAGACTGTGACGATAAATACACTATAAAGACTGTGATAGAGGGGAGAATGTCAGGTAAAGGAGGAAGGGGCCTAAATAGAATGGGATGTTGGATGGAATGAAGGGTGGAAGGAATTATGAAGGGATGAAGAGGGGCTTATTGAGGAGTAGAATATTGGGTTATGTTTTGTTGGTGGAAACAGGATATTTATTTGATAGCTGTGTCCATCCAAACCTACCTTACCCGGGATTTTCCCGATAATAAGTTTGGATAGTTCAAAAATAATTGAGAGGTGTGTAGTATTTTAGATGTCAGCAATGGAATCCCCCGGAAATAATTTCAGTTTACCTTTAATTCGTTTTCCCCAACTTTATAATCGATCTGGAGGGTCTATCATAGCAAAAGATATAGCCAGCGCTGGAATATTATGGGTTCATCTAGGTACCAAGTAGCCATTCCATAATCATGTACATCATTAAGAAAAATCAATTTTTTCTTGCATTTTTCACCCAGTTGCAGATCATAATCCCAAAGTCATTATTTTAGTTTGAAAATTCCTTTTCAAAGGCATATAAACACAGACTGCAGTGTCAGCATGCTAAATACTTGGAATTTATGTGTTGGTAAGAAATTAAAATAGAATACATTATGTTATATGCAATTTTTCCAAATGAATGCACGCACGCATGGGGATGCTTTAGTAAACTTGAAAGTTACCTCCCATCAACATTGTTTATCAGAAACCCGGTATATTGGCCTACGGCTTTTGACTATACATTTTATTAATAATAATATAAAATTTTTACGTGGATTTTTCCATTTACAACGATTTAAGCATTGATGAATATTAATGATAAAAATTATTATATTTATAGAAAATTATTATACTTTTCATTGTAAGAAAACAAAATCATTAGATAAGAGAAATATTTGGGTAGGACATGTCAAAAATAGTTATACTCTTTGCAATATGCATAAAATTAAAGGTATATAATATTAAACCCTCCCATGGACTACAACCTTGTCGTGGTTGAAGGGCTTGTGCGTTCCGATGACCCCTAGAGCTGTGCTGGCGGGAGTAATAATAATTGCTCCTGGTAGGGTCACCCATGTCAGATAGATCGAAGGTTAGGAGCCAGGCGAAAGGTAGTCCACGCAGCGTCTGTTCCTCAGTGAGGCAGCTGCAAAGGCATCTGACCCCAGTGGGGCGGCCATTAAGTGATGGTGTCACATTAAAAACACTATTGAGGAAGGCAATGGGAAACCACCTCAATTATTATTCCCAAGAAAATAATGATGGACAATATAAAGAAATTGAGTCCTGGCAACAGCGGGACTCGGCCTGAGGGGCCGTGTGTCGTGCCCGGCAGGGGGGGAGGCAAGGTTTCCGTGGTCGTCATCCCACGAAACCCTTGCGGGGCAGAAATAACAGCAGCAGGACAGAAGACACAGAAGAAGACGACAGTAGTTAGAATTGGAACGTCAGGACAATGTTGAGGACAGGTAAAGAATATTAAGCGAGAGTTGGAAAGAGGTAATATAGATGTTTTAGGTCTATGCGAGGTGAGATGGAAGGATAGCGGGGATTACTGGAGTGATAATTATAGAATAATATACAGTGGCGGGGACGAGAGCCAATGAGGGGTTGCCGTAATATTAAATAAAGAGCGTTAATAAATATAGAGCAAGCAACACATAGAATATTACCAGAAGAAATTAAAGCAGAAATGACGAACTTGATCATTGTTCAGGTTACATACCACCAAGCAACTACAAGGAGGGAGAAGTCGATAGGATGTACGATGAGTTAGAGGGTATAATCATGTGTGTTCTGCAGGAAAATATTTGATAGTGATGGGGGATTTGAATGCGATGGTAGGCGAAGGAAGAGATAGTGATGAGGTGGGGGACTACGGTTTAGGCACGAGGAATGAACAAGGTAGGAAGCAATTGAATTCTGCAGAAGACAGGGGTTAGCCATCACCAACACATGGTTTAGACATCACAAAAGGCGTAGGTATACATGGAAAATGCCAGGTGACTCAGAAAGGTATCAGTTAGATTATATTATGGTTAGGCACAGTTTTGGAATAGTGATAAATTCGCAAAATTTCCCAGGAGCATATGCGGACTCTGACCACAATTTAGTTGTAATGAAATGTTCCGTCCATTTCAAAAAGATACGGCAGGGGCGGCGGGTTAGGAAATGGAATATAGAAGCATTAAATGGATTAATAAGGAAGGAGTATCAGCAGGCTGTAGAGAAAATCATGGATGATAGTAAAGAGCTGAGTACTATCGAAGAAAAATTGGGATGTATCAAGAAAGTGATATCGAAAGCCACAAAAGACACTATATGAACCATTAACAGGAAAGATAAGGAAACCATGGGTAATGGATGAGATGATTGCAAAGATGGATGAGAGAAGAAGATGGAAGAATGCAAGCACAGAGTTAGGCAAAATGAAGTACAAATAGTAAAACAATAAATTGAGAAGGGCCACAAATAAAGCAAAAGAAAAATGATGAAAAATGTAATGCAAGGATATGGAAAGTTTACAGAGGAAGGGTGAAATTGATGCGCCATACAGCAAGGTTAAGTTATTATCGGGAAGTAAGAAGGCAAGATCTGTGCTAACAGTTAAAGAGAAGTGGGGTAGGGTAATAGTTGAACCAGGAAAAATCCAAGAGAGATGGAAGGAATATATAGAACACTGTATGGTAGAGAACTTAGGCTGACAAGGTTAGACATAGAAAAGGAACATGACGTAGAAGAATATAGCTTAGGTGCAGACATACTCGACGATGAGATAGAAAGGGCATTAAAGGAGATGAAAGCCAATAAGGCCGAGGGGGTGGACAACATTCCTGTAGAACTGTTGAAATGTTTAGGAAAATGTGGGAAGGAGACTCTATATGGACTGATTCGTAGTATCTATGAGGAAGGAATCTGGTTGGAAGATTTTGTGAGATCAGTGTTAGTTCCTATTCTGAAAAAGGTAAAGTCTACATCATGTGAGAATTACAGAACAATAGGCTTGATATCCCACGCAGCTAAAGTTATTCTCAGGATCATCAACAAAAGGATAGAGAGTAAGGCAAATGATAACTTAGGGGATGATCAGTTTGGGTTTAGGAAGGGAAGAGGTACGCATGATGCCATTGCAGTAATGAGATCGCTAATTGAGAGGAATATAGAATACAATCAGGGCATATTTACCTGTTTCATAGATTTCGAAAAAGCATTTGATAGATTGAATTGGGAAAAATTAATGCGTGTATTGCAGAAAATAGGAATGCATTGGAGGGACAGGAGACTGATCCGCAACCTGTACATGTCTCAGACTGCTCAGGTGCGAGTGGGGAACGGAGAGTCCGGATGGGCAGTGTTAGGAAGAGGTGTAAGGCAGGGTTGCCCATTGCCACCGGTGCTGTTCAACGTATATGTGGAGGAAATGATTAAAGAGGCATGGGAAGAACTGGAGGTGGAAATGTAAGTCGGAGGGGAATTCGTAAAATTCGTTGAGTAGGGAGGTTAAGACAAGACTCATAAAAACTCTGATATGGAGCGTAGCTATGTACGGCGCGGAAACGTGGCCACTGAAATAGGAGGATAGACATAGATTGGAGGCTTTTGAAATGTGGGTGTGGAGAAGAATGGAGAAGATGAAATGGACTGAAAGGAAAACAAATGAGGAAGTACTGGAGATGGTGGGTGAGGAGAGGGGTTTGTTGAGAGATATGCTATGGAGGCAGGAAAAATGGATGAAAGGTGTATTGAGCGGTAGTGAAATGTTGAAGACGGTAATAGAGGGGAGAATGTTGGGCAAGCAAGAAGGGCAGACCCAACTGGTCTGCAATTTCTTCACTGGTTAAGCATCGGTCTGCAGTGTCCTCACTCTGTCCACATTCGTGTCGGTTCTTGCTGTCGACGGCCGTCCATAGCGATGGTCGTCTTCAACGAGCTCCCTACCCTCTTTAAACAACTTGTGCCACTGTGGAACGGCTTAAGGCAGTGTCCCCATAAGCCTGCTTGATCATATCGAGGGTCTCAGTTGCCATCTAACCGAGTTTCGCACAAAACTTCACGGAATAACGTTGCTCTAAATTCAGATTCATTTTGTTTTTCGACGCGGACAAAAAACTGGCTTCACTAAAAATGGTGTCCTCACTCAACGACAGCCCGCAGGCGACTGAGGTTGGTGTCGGTCTGTTGCGAAGAGCCCCTCCACCTTACTCTGCCAGGCAGACCCCCCTCCACTGCTCCATTTGCGCAAGAGAAAATCAGTTTTACCACTTTTAGGTGCGACCCTGTAGAGTAGGTTGCTGGATTGGGTTTTGTTTGGAGTTACAAAATGTTTATTTGATAGTTGTGTCCATCCAAAAACCTACCTTAACCGGTAGGTTACCTAATAATATTAAAATTAAATCTACAGGAAATTAACTGAAATGAAAAACTGAGAAATAAACTTGGATATGCAATGGTTAATTAAGTTTTTTAAGTGTGGTAAGGTGAAGAAAAAATCAATATCAATTGATTTGCAAGTTGCATATGTATTAATTGGGCATATAAATATTTACCATCAATGGGATTATGGTGAGTGTGCTCACAGAAACAGTTTCATTTTTACAATTTTTGAATGTTAATATTAGTAGTGGAAAGAACATGAAAAATCAATAAAATTGTTTAAAAGGTTTGATGAAAAATGTCGTACATATCTTTCAAAATTGATTATATATGAACGGGTGAGTATGTGTGTTGATTAAGGACATCCAACCTCTGGTACAGGATCAATTTTCTTATAATTGGGATGTCGTGTGATCACCTTTCACCTTCTGGAAATGGATTTTAAAACTTTGTAAGTTGGAGGATGCTCACAATAAGCAGAATAACTGAATTTCAAGGTTTCAGCAGAGTTGTAAGTTATATCAAGGAATATGTGGCACTGATGTTCAATGCAAGTGTTGCCTGTTAAAATCAGGGATTTGGCTAATTAAAACAAGGGATACTTCATGGTTAAAGACTAACTATTAGAGTCTAAGTTCAAATTATAGAGACATGAAGTATCCAAAACTGGAGAGTATCAATTTACCTAAGGGGAAAAAGCCACATTCCTCAGTAGACACTTACATGCAGGAATATGGATGGAAAATTTGGAAGCATACAGTTATCTGTCACTTAAGAAATTGTAACAAAAATTTGATAGAACCATATTTTTATTTCAAGTAAGTGATGCTAGACTATGCTGGTACAAAATTGATTATTAATGTGTACTAATTCTAGTACACATTTATAATCAATTTTATAATCAACAACTAGTCCATCAAGGCTTTCGAGATAAGTTTAGAGCAGATCTTTCGTATTACCCACTTTTCAGTGATAATGGTGTGCACTGCCATCTTATTAATGCCAATATGATCCATGATCAGGCACACACTTAACCAATGGTCTGAATTTAGCACTTCATCCTTATGCCAGAAAAAATTGTTACCGATACTTTTATAACAACCTTGTGCAATATTTTGTTGAAGAATAATGAAAATTAAAAGTTAAAAATACTTATCTTCACAGTTTTTAAGTGACTCATTGTCATATCATTCCATTTATATTTTTAACTCAAATTTTTCCCAAAAGAGCTTCAGTATTCACTTGTTTCCAACTAAAAGAGAAGAGTTTTCTTTCCCTAAATTTTTGGAACAGTTATTAAAATATTTCATAATATAAAATGGGTCAAAAAATGATTGAAAACCTATTAAGCTGAACCAAATTCTTCTTAGAGTCGAACCTTAGCAAAAAATACTACATATTTTTAAAATGCAAAAACTCCTGGTTTTGTACAAATCAATATTCCTATTTAAACAACTGCTCCATTAAATACCTTCTTTTCTATAATTTTAACAGTGTTGTCACACTTTTCAGACATCTTTTTTACTTCATAAGTAAACTATCTTGTGTGTGTACATAGAGAAAGATATGAACATTATGCAAAGCTGCAACTAAGTAAGCAAAATTATTTCCTTAGTGTTCTATAAGATGAGGGAAAATAAATTCTTAACAGAAGGACACAACATACAACTACATACTACGATGAAGTCTAAGAATGTATTCCTTTATTCGCATTAAGTACATATTTACATTAATTTTTTTGCTCTTGGCCACATTCAACTATAGGACCATCACACATTCAAAATGAAACATAGAAGAGAATGAGCTGATGAAGAATGTCAGTACCCTCAGATAGTTTGGTGAGATTACATTGTATGAACATCAAATTTTGTTCAGAAACAAAACAGAAATCATTTCTCTTACCTGCAATTCTAAGTCAAACAGTACATTATGAAATTTATATTGAGCTATATAAGGGAGGCATGTTTAATCCACTTTATTTGTAGCAATAGTTAATATAAGAGTCATCAAGCATTGATACAGCAAAAAAAGATGATGATACAACCTTAAAATTCCAATAACTACTCCAGGCAAGAAGTGCTGGAGGGTGTTAAATCATTGATTTCTTAGAGTAGAAGCCACAGATATCACAACACAAAGTACTAATTAAGATAGACTCAATACCTGTAGCAGAATATGCTACCATTAACCTTCATCATTCTTGATTATTGTAAAATTCAACATTGCATTAGGTGAGATTAAGAGCAACAATAAAGAACTAGGCCAAAAATGGAATGTATTTACTAAGAAGGTGCATTTTTATGGGGTGCCAACTCAATTTCTTTAAGTCACCTATTTATATGTTATACATAGTACAGTATTCATTCTTTCATTTGTCTGAACACAGTAATGGTCTCGGTGATGAATTACCAATGATAGTAACGCTTTACAAGAAGGTGGGGCAAGGTATGACTTCATTAATATCTTATGCCAATATTTTTGAAGCTCTTTTTGAACACAGTTGAACTTTTGTGAGATGTATAAATGCCAGTGAAAGATATATGGCTTCATCTTTATTATTTGCTAAAATATGGTTACCATCATAATTTTGGTGATGTAGTAATGATTCATCAGTCATTATTTAATGCCAATTAACTACATTAATCTATTATAGCATGGATATTAACGGGCTCTTTAATCAATTGATTGATTACAGTAGACTCTTGATTAACCAGGATAGTTAAACCAGATCCCACTGTAATAAAATGGAAACTGATAAGCAGCTTCCACAAATTACAGTGTTAATTTAACCAGACCTGTACACTTTTACTTGCTTGATATAATAAAAATACATTTCTGTTACTTGTGCCATGCATAGAAACATTACATAGACTATGAAAATTTTTGGTGCATGCAGTCCCTGAAAAATTATGCACAAAAGCCAATCATACTATACATTCTCATCCCTCCTACAGATGACAGATATGCAATTATGGAAGGAACATAATCATTTCATGCAAAAATGAATCTCATACATAGTGCTTCCATAATTTGGGAGTGGGGTAGGTGGTCTTTGAAAGATGAAGAAAAAATATATATGATCTTGACAATTAAATCCAAAGGTGAAGTTCTCAAGTTACTTTGAAATTCATCTACCCAGTGTGTGATGTGTAAGATATAGCCATACATCACTTTGCAACTTCAATATTCAGAAATTCAAAATCACCTTCAGCATTTATTTGATGACATAACTTGCTAAGGTTAAATGAAAAATTAAAACAGCTATTTCATCAAATTATGTAATAACAAATTGCAAGTGATAGTATATTTTTTATGGTACGAACTTTGGATATGTTTCAGACAAACCAACAATTACATAAATAAAAATGAAATATTTATTGAACAGGCAATAACATTAAATGGTGCAATATTTTATGAATGGTAGCATCAGCACATAAATAAGATATGTCAATGGATCAGTAGAATATACCAGTTTCTACTCTTGAGGCTTAAGGAGAGATAATATCCTCACTTTAGTTCACCCAAGGGTAAATGATATAAGAAACCCAACAATGGTCAGTACAAATAGGCTGAGAGTTGGGGAGATGGAAGAGCAATTTTTCCCCTCACATCATTCCTTATGAAAACATTATACCTATGGTGGTAGTGATATCTCACTCAAACAAAACAGAGTGGCAAGTCTTATTATTAATTTAGTAATCAATGCAAGTCATGATGAATAATGGCAAATACAAAATGACATTTAAAATTTTTATACATTCACATGCTGTAACTACTTGCTTTACTATCGACAACTTCTAACTCCTGTACCTAATGTCTTGCCATCTATTTCCAAGGCATAAAACTATGTTTTCTCAAGGGTCACTATATAACAGACTGTCAAAGAATGAACAAATAAAAATTGTCTTTCGGTAAAAAACAATCTAATGATTCCATTAGGGTTTTTAAGCTCCAACTGATGAGAAGTCATGAAATGTCCGAATCAGAATTCAGAGGAATCAATTTTCAGAGGAATCATTTTATCAGAGGAATAATGACCACTCCTTTAGGACCATTCAGCTAATGACATGCTTTTCAGAAAACAAACTGTTGTGAAGTGAATTATGCCTCTTCTTCACATTTTAAGCCCTTCAGATACATATAGATAGATACATATAATCTCTTAGATGGATGGGGGCATGAAAGTACTGGGCAGAGTGCTGGGCTACTGATTGGAGGGTCGGGGTTCAATTCGTGGGGATGCCCAGAGGCAGCTTAACCCAAGCTGTACAATTTATCTAGAATCAGAACTTCCTGGGAAACCTCAGGTGGTATTGGGGAAGGAACTAACCCAGTTCATATGTGAATTTCACATGCCATCGCGCTTAGTAATGGGTGAACTGTTCTTTCACCTATCAATTTGACTTTTTGGCTGATGAATGTAGTTTATCTATTACATGGCTTGTAAGGAATTAGAAACAACCACTGAAATCCAATGTATTAAAAGATGATTGCACTCAATTATGAGAGTGGACTTTTAGTTTGAAAATGTTTAAGCCAAAATGCATTAATCCCTTACAACAGATGTATAATACAATTAAAGATTTTTCATTATGTAGGCCACACGCACACTATTGCTAGTAGTGAATTATTTAGTTTAATTTCTTGTACATTTCATGCACATTCACATAAGGCCTTTTCACTTGGCCTGATGGCCTTGGAAGGAACTTGCATAAATGTAACGAATGTATGTACAAGACTAATGTCTATTTTGCAGAATTTTACCATCCAGGATTTCTTCTTGCCTTTCATTATGGTGAGTCTAGAGCCTACTGTAATTCAATTGAAGGAGGCCAAGTTTTTCACAATCCTGCAACATCTTAAGAAGACTTTTAATTCACCTTATAAATACCCTAAATATCCCAATATTCAGTAACATTCATTAGGCAACCATTCATTTGAAATTTGTTGCAAATGATTCATTCCCTTTCGGTTCATCTCCACCTTCAGGCACAATATATTATACAATTGACTCTTTACTTTGTATTTAGGATAACATGCATACCACCAGCTTTTGAGTAAAGAAAATTTCTATCCTACAGTAACAAGGTCACTCAAAAGTATATTTATTCAGCTGAAGATTGATCACAATTTTATAAAATCTAAAGTAACAATTAATATAATTAACAAAATTTCCTCACTACTGACATTCTTTCAACTACTCATTAGAATAAATAAATGAATAAAGTAACTAACTAATGAGCATTTAAAATGATACATTGATTTCATGCTATTTCCCTAAAATGACCACTGAAATCCATGGAATTTTATTGTGTATTTTAAAAACTTTGAATCCACAAAATATTTCAATCCATGATTTATGAAAAAGTGTATATCAAAATAAACAGTTTACATGTTTTTTTATCTTCTACCAATAAAACACTATTCTCAAATTGGTTCAACAATCTGTATGTAATGGAGAAACCAAAAAATACGTAATATGTAATCATTTCCATGATTGATATATGGAGACCTACAAGGTTTGCTAACAGGTTTACATAAAATCACTTCAACAAAATATTGCTCAGTTGTTTTTCATCTACAGCCAAGACCTAAAAATCTCCAGTCATCAATTATAAAATGCTTACACTCTTATTGCATATTTGTTATTGCATATTACAATGCTAAATTATCTTCATCCAACTCTCAACCAAATTACTTTTACAAAACAACAAATATGTTTGAGTAATATACAATAGCTTCACTTAGCATAAAACTCTCACATAAACTTCAATTTTAGCCACTCTTTTCAATTTTTCTCTTCACACAAATTAATGGAATAGCTATAATGAAAATTTTATTTAGAGGTCACACTTTGTAATCGCTAAATATTGAGTTTTTAAGTCAGCATTTTATCCAATACACACAGTTCACATATTTGGAGGCGGCTTGGCTATCTAGCCTCACCATGACAGTTATTCATTCAAACACACTGACAGCTCCTGGTTAACATGATTTTGCAAGAAAGATTCAATTCAATAACACATTGAGGAGGGCAATCATATTACAAGGATAATTTCCAAAAGAACAAAATTCATCAACTTATGAATCACAGAACTCTACACATCAATGAAGCTAAAACTGACAGGCAGAATGAGCATGTCAGAGCTTATACTTGCTTGGTCTATATACTTCATCTTTGTGGAAAAACAATAGTCTCAGGAGAAGCATTGGAATATAGGGACATGTGCTTTTTTAATCATGCCAAAGAATGAGCAACTTATCTTCTGATGAGGAAATGGCTATTGACTACAAGTTTGGGGCCTTGGCAAGCAGCAATATTTTACAAAACAGCAGTTTTTGCCTAAAATGATGGAATAAGATAAACAGCTCTATTTTCACTTCGTGACATCTCCTTGTCTTGGCTGGATGAAATGACTAAAACAGTGACTCTGTGATAAACAAATTGTGATACTTTGACTTTCCTGGGATTGATCAACAATGAATATCTTAAGGTGGTGAATTTGCTTCATGTCTAAAAATGATTTTTGTTAATTAAATGGGATAAAGTGACGTGATATCTGTAAAAGATTGTAGATAATTGATGAAAATTTCAAGACTAACCATGACTATTAAAGTAAATGAAAAACTTAACACTATTGCATAGACCTGGGTTTCAAGGATGGAGCAATGGAAACCATGACATTATAAGTAGATTGAGTAAACGCTTTTCAAAGATTTGAACACTAATGGAAAACATATGCAAGCAATATATACTCTAACATAAGCAACATATGCACTCTAATTCACAAAAAGTGAATACTTCTAGACAATACCCAAGAGAATGACTCATAACTTTGAGATGATGAGGATTTCCACATAGGAAAAAAAATTTCACACAAAGAACGAAAAATAGATGCAGAGAACAAGAATAGTAGCACCAACCAAATGAAAAGAATGTATCTTAGAAATAATTTTACCTAATTAAAATTTTTCAACTAACTCTCCTTGAATACAAGGTATAATAATATGTTAATTCATATTTATGTAATAAAATAGTAATTGTGAAAAACACTGCCTATGTACCCAGGACTTGGATTATAAGACTAGATGGACAATTGAATTTTTTTAACGTCATGATGGAGTGTAGCCATATTCTCATGTGCATGACAAGAGTCGTGAACTGATTGGGCCACCTGTGTACTGGCAAAGAGTGCAAAAGATGGTTAAGTTCATTGGGGATGATGACTCCCCATCAGGGCCCAGATATAAACTGAGAGAATACATTATGACAGTAATATTCACCATTAAAAGCAACTGTGCACATTAAGCACCCACTTTGCTCTGACATACTCTCAACCTGTCCATTACAATAGAACTTGAATTTCTAAGGTCCTTAGATAGCCAACATGGTATCTTACTATCAACACAACATAGAAATTGAATTACTTGACGATACAAAATACATGCCTGAAGGAGGTTATGGCCAGATTAGCTGACGAGGCCATTACTCATTATTGGATTACCTTGGCTGGCCAGAAAAAAAATTGTGAATAGCCTTTTATGAAAATGGGCTCGTCCTTTTTGAATGTACCCCTCATTTATTTTCAAGTGCAACTATCATTTCACATAAGGAATGAGATTAAACAAATAGCAACTCAAACACTATTAACAGACATTGCTCTCAGGCCAACCAATTTTAAATTAGTTTATACCTGGGCCTTAATGATAAATTATAATAATAATTTAATGCATAATCTCTGACGCACTAAGCCATTGACACGTAACATCTATATGCAACAACTATCCATCAATTTCAATAAAAAAACTAAAATGCCATAAAAGATATGATAATTTTGGAAGATACACTGAATATTTAATTTTATATACATTTTACATATTGCAAAGAAAAATTAGAACCTTTTCCGATTGCTAAAGCATCACTTCATTTTCAAAAGCATATTCGGCCTTTAAAATGGTAGCAGAGGGTCATGAATTCTCAGGGGCACAGTGAATGTGAATTTTAATTTTTAATAATTTATAAACTCCAGTGAATTTTAATCAAATAATGTGTTATCAATACAAATATATTTTAAGGTGGGATTTCATGGCTAATGAAATTTAGATGTGACTGTCAAGGTTGATCTGGAGGCTAAAGCAAAAACTATGATAAGAAAGGGTATACATGATCTCTTGTATTTACAAACAATTCAACCACATCAACTCAAACAAACAAATTTAAAAAAAACTTCACAAAAATTTTTATGGTAGGATGCCTTCTGTTTACGGTAAAAATATCACTGATAAACGTACAAAATTTTATGACCAAAGTCACTCTTACTAGAGAATTTTTGACACATATCTGTACCTTCCTTTATGCCACCATTGCATTTTGATATTCATAATGTTTGATTACTACCAAAGATGTCTTTATATGCTTTTAATGCTTCATATTACTGTCCATGAATTCCTGTAGCCCACGCTGTGCATGCAATTACAATTCTTTTGGTATATATATCAAATGTTTTTTACAAAATGCTCTTTTTTTAGTCATGGCTCCATCATGTTAACCAGGAAAGACCTATGTACACTTAATGATGTGAGTTCATTTCCTAACATTTTGATTTACATATTTTACAATTATTCTTCATTCACACTATATACAAGATATACTCATCCATCAAGATATGGCTAAAAAAATAACAAACAGACGAGCTGCCAGAACATAAACATGCATGAAACTAGAATGACAATAAATCATCAAGTTTCCATATTAAATAAAACCCAATTAACCATCAACATAAAATTAATGTGCATAACATTTTAGTCCCGACAACTAAAACAAACAATCTGGCCCAAGAATGCAAATATTTCCAAAATTCAAAACAATTTGGCTCCAAGATGGAAAAAAGGTACATTAAAAATAGAGACAACGTAGCACATGAAAATATTAAGGTACACAGTGTTTTTAGCTGTTCATATATCTATAACAGAAACAATATCACTCAGGAATCCAAAATCCAAGGTGCACAGTGTTTTATAATTTCCAATATCCAAAACAGCAACAATAGAGCACAAAAATGCAGTAAATTATACATTTTAAAAGCTATGCATACAAAAGAGCATTTATAATAATTTAAATAGAGTCACTTCTCAGTCAGTAATTCTCAATGCTACTAACATGACTTCCTATTGTTCCAGTGCAAATCTTATCATCATCAGACTATGTACATTTTCTGGACAGTAGAAATAATAAAAAGAGACATTTTGGGTGTGATACGGTGGATTATCATGATTAATTAAAATTGGCAATTTTCCACAAAATAAAATTTTTAATACGACCAGTTTTGATGTAACTACATCATCTTCATCATCCTGAAAATGATGTAGTTACATCGAAACTGGTCGTATTATATTTTATTTTGTGGAAAATTGCCAATTTTAATTAAAAAAAGAAATAATAGTTTAAATATTAGGAAATAATGATTACAGCATATTGCAATAAAGATTACAACAGCAATTTTTTCACAGAAATGATGACTGCAAAACCCAGAAGACATAGATAGCCAAACGAAGAATATGCCTATGAAAAACATTACACACTCATCTTATTGAAATTACTCATCATAAAACCAATATTTAAAAAACAATTGGACAAAGGTGACCAAACTACTTCTGGTGCACATTCACAGCATTCAACTGGTACACTCATGAAATTTCACTTCATGACATTTGAATATTTTCACCAATATAATACATACATGTATATATATGTACGGCATAAATGTGTTTTTGTGTGTGTGTATATATATATATATATGCATTTGTGTGTGTGTATTTTCAACATTAAGTTTGTGTTCTTCCTTTACAAATGTTTTTATCCTTTTTTCCTATTTCTATATGAATATGTTTTGGCCATTTGGCAGTTATTTGTTTTCAATATACATATACATACACACACTTACAAAGGAGAGAATGTGAGTGTGCAAAATGATTCACACTCTAAAATTATGGAAGCCATTTTGTTTGACAAAGATATGGATTTGAATGATCTTAATAATTTGTTATTTCAAGCACCACAAAACAAATCCTCACAGCAGTTCACCGATACTGTGGGCAGACGAAATGGTGTACCATCCAACGCAATCTATCCCCTGCAGGTGAAAAACCAACGGGATCACAATGAGCGCCAACGCAGGGTTGATTGTGAAGAGAAGAAGGCCAGGGAGGGAGGCCGTCTTGCATTTGGAAAGGTGGGGCAATTTGGTAACGAAGCCCAGTGTCACATGGGGTTTCCTCCTAACCCTCCAGAGCTAGGACAAGGCACCCATAAGGTTTTGTTTTGCTCAAGATCCACCGAACATTTTATCTGTGTACACATGTATACCACATTTGCACCTCCTGGGATAACAGCTGTGGAAAGAATAATATGAAGGAATTTAAGAGATCCAATACAAATAAATACCAGAAAACTTTCAAATTGGACTGCCCTCAAGTTTTTACCAACCTGATACTAATAATTTACTTGCCAATATTTTCACATGGATAAACTGATACTTCTGATTAGATTTTACATTAATTGAATGCAGTTAAACATAGCACCTCACTTTAAAATACATAAATATATGTACTTATATGAATTTTAATGCATATATACAGAAGGAACTCATTAGAAGGTTAAAAGGACTGACAAGACTGGCTCTGCATACTAGTGAATTTTGTAGAATAAGATGATGCACAAGCACAGTAGAACCTCATGAGCAATATGAGCATTATCCATTCCATAATCTTTCTCATAAAGCAAAACAATCATTTTGCAAATAAATTAATGTAAAATGCGATAATGGATTCCATGCCAAAAAATTAATTTTGTACAAGTTTTGTTCAAGGAAAATTTGTGCTGTTTGGGATCATGGATCACGTTCACCTTTTCTTCTACCGTGGAATGAAGCAACTGGGAATGTGAACAATTTGTAAAAGCAAAAAAGAATCGAAATAAATTGTTATGATCGAAAAAAATTACTTATGATATTTCCTTAATTCCTTTTTACTAAAATGCTGTCTAGAGAAATTTGTTTTTGCAAACATTTCAAAATTTGGTAAAAGTGTGACTCAGAATGACCGTTAAACATATTTATGGCATGTATCACCAATGGCTTATTAGGGCAATGCTTCGTATGCATGGTATGATGCATAACTTTCCTGTGACCTCCACATCTAATTTAGCTTGCCGTTTTGGACTTAACACTTCTTAAAGGCTCAAGAAGTTTCTGACTGGCAAACAAGCAGGGGTTTAATTTCCAAATTGCTGCTTGCACTTGTGTAAAGTAGCAGTGTGAGATGGCTTTTCATTTCCTTGTGGTCGGGCAATGCATTATCTTCTACTGTTATGTGCAATACATAGGTTTGCTTTGGCATCTTCTACCCAACAGACCATCTCATCACAACTAAAAATGTATTGTGGCATGTAACCCTCGGAATCTACGAGCTTTTTGAAGTAACCAATGAAGTTCTCTGCTGCCTTTGCCTCAGTGCTTGCTGCTTCACCAAGCCCCACAATACTATGAATGATGGTTCTTCTCTTTAACTTCTCACACCATGCACCCCATTAACACTTTCTTTTTTATAAATAAAAAGAGACGTTTCAGGCGTGATATGGTGGAATAACATGATTAAATAAAATTGGCAATTTTATTTAACTTTCTTTTTTGACTGCTAATGATCCTGACATCTTATTTATGGGGTCAGCAAAAATCACTTTCCACTTCCCACAAACCAGGTTCTCGTAAATGGTGTCACATTGCAAATACTTTTCATTTATGCATTTGAAAAGCAATCTTTCCACATTGTTGCGAATATTTAACCATTTTGTAGACACTCTTGTCACTCTATTTAAAGCATTTATCTCCTTAGTCTGGTCCATGTTCTTGAAGAATAGGGCAATTATTGATGTTGACTGATTGTTGATGTGTGTACTAGATCATCCATGCTCACACCTTGTTCCTCATTTTCAATGATTTTAATTTTCATTTCTACTGTTATTTTTTATTTTTATTCTCTTGTGGCTTTCCTTTAGGATTTTTCTTCAGGGTCAATTTTAAAACTATTTACAAACTATTTTTAAACTTCGCACAAAAAAATCACTAACAGAATGTTTGAACACAAGTTTGGAAAACTATTATCATTAGCAACGCTACGATGCTGGTGGAATGAGTGCTCGAGACAAACTCCAGTAGCAGGCATGCAATTAATCTGAAATTACCCTCTCCTTGTCACTTGCTATGCCAAAAGTCGCTCATTAAGTGAGTTGTTTTCAGGAACAATATTTTTGCTTGTTATGCGAATTACTCACTGTGAGGTGCTAGCTAACCGAGGTTTTACTCTTATAAGTTCTGAACATGTTTTTATTAGGTAGGTATTATTGAAAATGTGTTTAACTTCAACTTCTGATCTCAAAATTGTTTCTCTATTTTGCACATCATTTTCATGGAGTCCCACTCAATTCGGCTTCGAAACTTCATATCTGTAGAAGCTAGATTTCTGAGGATGGAAATGAAAGATTTTGAAAACAGGCCAGGCTAACAGGGTGGGGCTTAGAGCAACCTGACCAAATACAGGGAGGATAGAGCACTGGTCAAGTTCTTTATGGTACCAGACTATTTCCAATGCTCTTCTCTAACTCCTGATGTATCCTGACACCAAGGATTGAGTGTGGGCTGGCATGCATGAGTCTGAGATTTCAAAACTAAACTCATCTGCCACATTGCTCTAGGGGCACTCAACAGCAAAGGAACTTCAGAGAAGAGGACAATATCAATTTTCCTTATGAGAAGAATCCTGATATTTACTTGATGCTTATTTTTGTTAGTGGAAGAAATTATATTTGATTTATTTACATTAAAACTAAGGGAATTTGGATTACACCATTCATGCATAAGAATAGAGCATTAGTCAACCTTCAAATTAGTTTGTTAATGGAAGTAGCAGACACAAAAATATTTCTATCATTGGCATATAGCACATGAAGAGTACCAGTCAGAGAATTTAAGAAATGTGGGAGAAGGCATAACATTTTCACTGATTTTTCTCTTTTGAGGAATAAACAGTTCCATACTTCCCTTGTAGTTCCCTGACATAAAGTCAAAATGATTTGTGGGTACTCTTCACACTATTCACATAAAATTTAGCTTTTGCAGGCAAGCACTTAAGCCAATGTGAAGATTATCTTAATTTTATGGCCCGTGCTTAAAACTAAAATGCTTAAACTTTGCTGCAAAGAGGCAGTATGAATCATTGCCCATCTCGTACACCAAGGCCAATAACAGAGTTGAGGATCAAAATCAAGGATGGTCCTATTGAGTCTGACCCTTCATGAGGCCTCTTAATATGTGTTTCAAGCAAGTGCAAATGTTGTGCAGAGACACAATCTACTCAAAAGCCATATTTTTTTGTTGTCAAAATATAAACCTTTCTTTAAACTAAATGTCCATTTTGATGCACTTTGCTTTCACCATTTATCATAACTATGATAAACTGGGCAGTTTTTTTCCACAAAGTGAATCAGTTTAAACCATGCAATAGTGGCAGTATTGGAATCAGTTGATTCATTCAGGTCAGTCCTAGCTTTAAATCAAGTATGCATACCTGATATGAGGTGCTTATACTCAGTTTCTAGCTTGAGTGAATGCTCATACATTTCCTTTGCTGCTTTGGCAGACACCTTTTCAGTTGGGAAGCAGCGAGTGTCCTTAACCTCTCTGATTTGCTTGGTAGATTTAAACTTCACTAGCAGAACAATTGGATAGATGCGATGTCTATGGAGGCGCTCCACCGAGCTTACACTAACATCCAAAACACAGTGGCTATTCTATGAGAGGAAAAAAAGAGAAATAGAGAGAACTAAGGGTATTTGACACACCTCCGTGAAAATTCAAACAGGGAGCATCGCCCATTTAAAGGTGGGCAAGTGTAAATCATCATTGTTCAAGCAGACACAAATATCTCACACATTATGCATGCAGATGTGAAGCTGGTATCACTAAATTCCATTCTACTCTCACTTTTGTTTTTAGGTCGCAAAGAGAGTTAAGTAAACACTTGATTTGTTATATAAGAAAATATATATATTTATATTTTTTCTTATATAACAAATGAAGTGTTTACTTTTATATATATATATATATATATATATATATATATATATATATATATATATATATATATATATACACACACACACACACACATATATATATATATGTATATATATATATATATATATATACACACACACACACACACACACACACATATATATATATATATATATATATATATATATATATATATATATATATATACACATGAAAGTATTACACCTCTATTGTACAAATACTCCTCTAGGGTACATGGCTCTCTCATTGGGATTCAAGTAATGAGAGTCATGTAACAACAGGAAGATAAAAGCATAGTAATGACAACATGGGGAGATATGGAAGGCATGAAGCAACAAAAGAGCAATCATTGGCAGTATGCCTACAATATAATAATAGTATATGAACAATATAATTGAAATTCTTACCAAACGTGAAGTTTATTCAATGATAAGGTTTTTACTGAGAAAAAACTTCAAAGCTACAGAAATTCACTGAGAAATTAAAAAATCTGTAGGGACCGAATATGATGAGAGACGAAAGTTGTGCATCAATACTGCATTTGTTTAAGTGAGGACATAAATATCCATAATGATGACAGAAGTGGCCAATCTTTGGAAAACAATGAACTGCTCCAGAAAATGGCTAGAAGTTTGTGAAAACCAGCATTTCATGATTTCTGAAATTTTTAAAAAGAACAAACTGACCTTCTGGTTGACAATTTCATTTGTTTTCTTTTCTGAGAGAAAACAACAGAGGAAGAAGATATCAAAGGTAGGAGCACAGAAGTTAACAGCAATGCATGCCTTTATGACAGCAAAATAATGGCTGGAGTAGCCCAAAAGACATATGACTGAGTAACTAACTTTAAGATCTCTGACAAAAGTTATTCATGCATGTACCAATCTATGAAACTATTTCATGTGCAAACAAATGAAACTGCACCAATTAAAATGTTTAGCACACATCATTTTTGGAAATGCTAACTATGTAATGCCCTGCCATTAAGTAAATTATTCTTGCTTTGACATATCCATATTAAATTTCATTTGCATTTTATATTCAAGCTTAAGTTTGGTCCATATGATCACAATTATGTTCACCAGTTACTATGGGTAAAGTGATCCTGCTGCCATCTTACATCTAATCAACTGTTACAAATTGTGGGTTTTTAAATATTTCTTACATTTAAAAATGAGATAAGATTACATTATCAAGAAAAAAACTAACGAGACTAAGAAAACAATAAATTAAGGGAATATGTAAATTGCAGGATGCAAATGCCAAGTACCACTGTATTCCAATCATTACTCAAGGCCACTGATAGCACCTTTTCTTGAATAACACATTCAGTCTAGGTTTTCCTTTTGAAAACATAAAAATGAAGCCTGCACTTGAAGGATAAGGTCTTTTAGCAAAGTTTTCCTTGACTCTGATTAAGTTATTTACTGAATACTTTGGATGGAATAAATGAACATTAACTTTAACAATATCATGCATGTTTCAAGTTATTGCCCTAGGGGCGACCATTCCAAAACTGATAAATTTCCAGGACTGATTATGTTGTAACATCCATTATAAGTCAAAAGGAAGAAAATGCTGGTTTGGAACATATCAAAACTAATTACAGTCCATACCTTATCACAGATTTCTTTAACAGCAGATACGGTTGTCACTTCAAGGTGAGATGGACCTCTCCGACGATAATCAACAAATAAGCCCTCTGCCATTCCAATTTCAACTGTGCTGACTGACACATGCGGTGGCAGAATCTCTGGCTCACAACGAGAAAATACCCCAGGAAAGTCTCCTAGAAGGCGTTCCACAATACATTCTGAAAGTGGCCCCATGATGAGTACTGGGCGGAATGCAGGATCTAAGGATGATAGTAGAAAACACTTTCAATCCATTGAAGCAGGAGCAACAAATTTCTCGACAATTTAGGCAGACAAACTGAACATGGTTAAACTCGCAACCGCTTTCACTGATGCAATACTTGAGTCAAATGAGTGAAACTTGTATCACAAATGCATTAAATATTAAGCTAACAGTATAACAAAATTAAAATTTTGCACAGTAATTTATGCAAAGAAAAATGTATGAAAAATATCTTTATTGAAGTTTTTTTAGTTTCTCATATTTTTTAGAGGCTTAACAAAAGGCTTTTGAGATACTACCAGCACAATTTATTTTGTTAGAGAAAAACTTCATGTTAGTTTTTATTTCTACTTAAAAGAACTGAAATGAACAAGTTTCATAGATTGTGGATTCCACCAAATTTCAAATTTGAATTTAGAGATGTATCTCATAAGTTAAGTGGCATTAGGCATATAACACATTTTTCCAATGAAATATGCCAGATGGCTCATTTGCAGCATTTCTTCCAATTACCAGAAGCCACAAACATAACGACATAAGCAAGGGCAATAATATTATTCTCCATTTCTACATAATTAAAGTGGAACTCTCTGGGGTTTTTGGGCTAACCATGAAGAATTTCCAACCACATATATTCGATGGAACCTCAATCAATTATTTTTAATGGACACAAGGGTGGAAACAACAATGAATGTGAGTGGGCATGAAAATTTCACATAGGTACAATAATTAATAAAATATTATGTGCACATATTTTAATCTACACGCTAGAAGAATATATATATATGCGGGTCGCGGTGGTCTAGTGGCTAGAGCGTTGGACTACTGACCGGAGGGTCCCGGGTTCGATTCCCGGGCAAGGCACTTTGGGCACCTGCAGCTCCACCCAAGCTAGTTGATTTTTTGGGTACCAGGTCTTCCTGGGAAACCATAACCGGCACAGGGAAAGGAACTGGCCCCCCTACCATGATGTGTGAATATTCACACGCCGTCGGGCTTGGAACATGGGTGAGCTCTACCATCACCTACTAAACCGACCTTCGGGTTGATTACTGTGTTTATGGTTTATATATATATATATAAATTCACTGATATATATGATATATATAAATCATATATATGACACTATATATATGATATATATAAATTCACTGATAGTCATAACAAACACAGAAACCAAAACACAAAAGAGGAAAAACTCACTGGTTCTCGAATTTTCGGTGGTCCAACCACCTTTCTCAAGAGGAATTAGGAACAGAACTCAGTTCAGAGGAATTCTCAAGAGGCATTAGGAACAGAGTTCTGTTCCTAATTCCTCTTGAGAAAGGTGGTTGGACCACCAAAAATTCGAGAACCAGTGAGTTTTTCCTCTTTTGTGTTTTGGTTTCTGTGTTTGTTATGACTATCAGTGAATTTACATTACACGTTTGTGGGTTTTCCAAAAAAGTATATATATATATATATATATCTGCATATACATGCCAGAGGTCTAGTAAAGCAGTGATAAAAATTTAATGGTTACATTTATGAAAAATCTTCTTCATACTTCCAAGTAACTCAACACACATTTTCTTGTTTTTAGGGACATTATATTTTAATTTCCACAATTTATTTTCTCTTTTAAAAATTCTGTAAGAATGGCCCATTGGGTTTGCATAAAAAAAAATAAAAACAGTAATCAACCTGAAGGTCGGTTTGGTAGAGTTCACCCATATATCTATATTAGATAGTTGGTAGAGTTCACCCAGTACTAAGCCCAACGGCATGTGAAATTCACACATCAGGGTAGGGAGGCCAGTTCCTTTCCCTGTGCTGGTTATGGTTTCCCAGGAAGATCTGGTACCTGAAAAATCACATACTACCTTGATCAAAAAGTTCCCGGAATTTATTCAGAAAATTAAAAATACAAGTTTATTCATCTAAATCTATATTGTCCCCTTCAAAGTAATCCCCATCGACTGCAACACACTTATGCCAGCACTTGATCCAATCCTCGAAACATTTTTTATATTCGGTTTTCGGTATGTCCATCAGTGCTTCCTGCGATTTTTCCATTACTTCTTCTCGGCTGCTAAAACGCGTTCCCCGTAATGGTTTTTTAACTCGATTGAACAGAAAGAAGTTACAGGGAGCCAAATCAGGTGAATTCGGTGGCTGTTGGATGGTATTTGTTGCATTTTTCGTCAAAAAATTACGAATAATGATAGCACTGTGCGACGGTCTCGACGCACTGTGCGACGATTTCTGGTCTCTTTCGGCGAATTGCTTCACGCAAACGTCTCATAACGCCCAAATAATACTCTTTGTTTACTGTCTGGCCTTCTGGCAAAAATTCATGATGCACTACACCGTTGTAATCCATGAAAACCGTCAGCATTGTCTTCTTTTTTGACTGAAAACGACGTGGTTTTTTTGGTCTCGGCTCATGTGGTGAACGCCATTCACTTGCCTGATGTCTGGATTGCGTGTCGTTCTCATAAACCCACGTCTCGTCTCCAGTAATGATCCTTTTGATGAATGTGGGATCGGATTCAGCCTCGCAAATCATGTCTTTTGCGACGTCAACACGGTCTCTTTTTTGCATGAAATTGAGGTCTTTTGGCACCAACTTTGCTGCTACACGACGGAAACCCAAATCATTAACCACAATGTCTTGGGCGGATCCATAGGCGTTCAATGTTCAAGTCCTCCGCTATTTCTCTGATGGTTAATTTGCGGTTATTGACCAACATTTCTTTTACTTTATCAATTTTTTCACCGACTTTCGATGTCGATGGTCTGCCACTGCGTTCATCATCTTCGATTGACTCACGACCACTTCTGAACCGCTCGTGCCACTGGTAAACGACCGTTATTTTTAGAGAATCGTTGCCGAAACACTTTTCCAACATTTCCAACGTCCGTGCGCCACTAAATCCGTTTTTTATGCAAAATTTAATACAAGTTCGTTGTTGCAAATTTAAATCCATTTCTGCAATTGTAAAAAATCGCCAACACACACAGAGATAGATGTACTCTTGGCTACGTAACTTTTGCAAATGTCAAGTTATGACACTAAGATTTAAAGGGAATATCAACAACAGATGTACCAATTTAACAAAAAAAACAGAACTCAAATCGGAACGATGGGAGCGCCACACAGTGGTTATTCCGGGAACTTTTTGATCAAGGTAGTAGCTTGGGTGGAGCTGGTGCCCCGAGTGCCTTGCCCGGGAATCGAACCCGGGCCCTCTGGTCAGTAGTCCAACGCTCTACCCCCTAGACTACCACGACCCACAGTACATAATAATAATAATACATAAGTGTCGAAGTTTCTGCTAAAATTCTATTGTAATTATCATTAAAACCAGCTCTTCCATGCTTAAGTTATGGTTACTGAGTCCTTTGACATGTGAGAATGATTCAAATCTTGTGTCACAAAGTCTTTTGCTATGGTGTCGTGGTCCTGATTTAGCTTATGAACTAATAGATAGTACTCAGAATTTCAGGGGACATGAAGTGCAAAATGTAATCAATGTACTTGAGGAGGTGAGAAAAGTGAAGGGGTGAGAGGGAGAGGTGAAGTTATAAGAAAATGTTGAAGCAGATTATTTTGTTGAATTATACCAACTCGACACAAATGACCTGTGAAATGAAGATTTGATAGAGCAGCTTGACAAAATATGAAAGATGAAATTCCTGAGACAGGAAGTCGAGACAAAAAAAAACCAGAAAATGTTTCAGGCTACAAATGGTGGTATCCTTTCATCATCTGAAGTAATCAAGCACTAGCTTAAGGCATGGTGAACAAACTCTGAACATTTTATGAAAGTAACCAGAGCAGTCAATGATGGTACTACGTGCTGTACAATGATTCAAGTCAAGAAGAGATTTTACACAGATGTTACTGAAATTATAAGTGCATAAAAACAGAAACGAATGGTACATCATATGGCTGCATAGATTTTCGCGGCGGTGGCTTGAAGAATTCTGCATTTTCGGGTTTTACCGCATTGTTGTTTTAACTGTTGTTGAAACTGTTGTCGGCTTTAAAACAACAATGCAGTGAAAACCTGAAAATGCAGAATTCTGAATGGTACATCATATTCTCTGCAGTATGTGCACAAATATTTCAGCTCACATCTGTCAATACTTATCAGTTTTTTCTATTCTCAAAATACTCTCCATACATATGATATCAAGTTTGTAAAGAATAAATTTAATTCTTCTTCACATTTTTCATAGTTCTACTTTAAAAAGCTGTATCTAATTCAGTAAAATCTGTTTAACCGCCTATGCTAACATGCAAATTAGATTAGGCTATCTGAACAGTCAAGCAAAAGCTAATATTTACTTATTTCCCTGAAAGTCCCTCTATACTCCTGGCAGTAAAAACTTTTAACATGGTGCAGTCGAACATGTTGGTTCGAAAGCATTAGGTATACACTGCTGTAAACAAGTTTTGAGTTAAAGTTGATGAGCTCAAATGTGGAAATTTTCTGAATGAATTAACTACATAAGTTGAAAGATATTGTATAATAATTCATTTTAAGAATTATTACGAGTTTATAATGATGGCTACGCATAATCCTAACAACTAAAAGTCGAAATGATTCCAATTTAATTTAAATATTTAACTTAAAAAAATAGCATTAATTACTAATAATAATAATAGCAAAAGAATTTTCATGAATTTTAAGATTCATGGATAAATTCCTTTTCCAGCAAATGAAGTAACATACGATCGAGTCGCCTCACTCGGCGATATGAGAGAAGGGGTGCAGCTTGAGGCTCATCCAGTGTGTTCGAATCAGAAAACCACCAGCCGAGTGACGTTGATGAAAAAGAAGCCAATTCACGAGTGCAAGACTCTGGAGTTGAGCCAACAGAGCTAGTTACAGGGCCTCCACTTCTAGACGATGACCTCTGATGTTGATGGTGTTGTTTCTTGCGCCTGAAAAAGCTCCGCCTGGCAGAGGTAGAACTCCTTCGGTCTCCTTCAAGGTCACCCTGAGAGCGACGAAGAAGCAGCTCTTCCTCAATCCTGAAAGATGTTTATATTCTCAATTAAAAGACGTAGAATAAAATAAACATAACAGTTTCAGGCTTAACTTTGTGGAATTCCTTCATGATGAGGGTAGAAAAAGAAACTTTGCCCTTCTACATAAAGATTGAATACTTCACACAACTATGGTTTTGATGCTATACATCGTCATCAGGTGTATATCCATTATGGTCATGTGAAGTATGAAATCTTTATATGGAAGTGCAAAGTTTCTTTTTACCCTCATCATGTACAACAAAATAGTCCAAATTAGTAATCTGATAAAAGAAGTGATAACCAGTTCAGGTGCTTACTGTATAGTCCTTTGAATCACACAAGATGCCCGACTATTATGATTCATTTGGTGCCTTAAAACTATTTTATTACAGTGCCATCAAGCCTCAGGCATTGGCTCAGTAATCAATATTAACTTTAATTGCCACAAAGTTAAAATGTTAGCACAATTTTGGCTTGGGTTACTTAATAGTGAACATGGTAGACATTTGCTTGAAAAAGTTGATATAAAGAAAACAACAATTTTGGGAAAGATATCCCAAGGAAAATATTGTATTTGCATGCTGATGTGCTGGGGGAAGATAAGGAAGCAGTGAATCATTGTATTGTCCATCATGCAAGTTGTGAATCCAAAAGAAGCAGCTCCACAGCACAGGTAATAGTGTCACTATTAACTTAGCCTGCAAATCATCACCTAATACCAATGTTCAACAAAACCTCTAACTCACAAACTTCCGAACAATTAACTCTTGTTCTGGTCCTGGCACGATTGCATATAAATTGCAGGCAAAGAAAATGCCATAAGTTGACCTAATTTAAATGCAAAACCTCTTAGTATGAAGTATAATGTGGACCATGACATGAAATCTACCATGGGATCTCCTCTCTCATCTGTCCTTGCCAATATCTACATGGAAAAGTTCGAGAGGAAATCCCTGCACTGGTACAGGAGGAAATCTACCATGTGGGTAAGATATGTGGATGAGACATTCACTACTTGGCGCCCCATGGAATCAAAGATCTTGAAAAATTCCTCCAGCAACTGGGCTGCCAGCTTCTATCCATCAAGTTAGCCATGGAGATAAGAGACTGCTCAACTTCTGGAAGCATTGGTGACTAAGAAAGCAAACAGGAAGCTGAGTCATGCAGTATATCAATAGAAGACCGACCAGTGCCTTCATGCCTCTTACCTGACACAGATGGTGTCACTGATCTAGATAATTGCTAACACAAGGGAATACTCCATCTTGAATAATGAATTACTTTCTCTAGAAAAGAGACCCATGATTGTTACCCTGGGGAAAAATAGTTATCCCAGACAATTCTAAAAAGTACCGCCTGCGAGGTGACACAAATGCAGGATTTGGTCCTAAGAAGGACCCCCGAGGAGGAAGAGAAACCAAAACCAGTAGCTTACATCACCAATTTATTTGTAGCAAAAGCCACGGAGAAGACTGTCAGGATACGACAAATATATTACATGGCAAGCTTTAATTGTACCAAAAAGACTGGGGACACCCTACCCAAACCAAAGGACCACATTACACACAATGCCTATGAAGAAGTCTATGAGATATTAATGCAGCTGTGGGCTGTGAGAGGCAGATCAATTACGTGCAACCCCCAGGAACACCAGAGAGCCCTGATAAACTAACAATTCCACCTTTCAGTAGTTGCAGAACATGCCTGGTCCAAGTCTGGGCATAGAATTAACACAGGTGAAGCCAACGTGATCTCAAAAGAATCAAATTACTATCCTAGTCTTATCCATGAGGCCATACAAATTGCTGAACATATAGCAATTTTCAACAGGGAAGATAGTCACCAGCTCCAAAGCACATGAAAATGTTTGTTTCAAAATTAGATCAATCAGAGAATATCAGTGCCATCAATCCACCTATATAAGGACATTTATAATCATATTATTGTTTCCACCTGAAGACACCAGGTTTAACATTTGCAAAACTGTTGTCAGCAGAAAGCAACATAAAGGTAAGACAGAAAAGTAAACATATGATCACATATATGTTGTGTCACAACAACACCCTTTATGCTGAAAGTGGCATATTCCAACAACATAATGTAGCTTACTTATAAAACTCTAGGGATGGTACTAACAGCACGCATTTTCCCTATTGTGGCCCAATGCATATTACTAAGTTATTCCTTTGTATGCTCTAAGGTTATTTTGAATGTGATGGATACAAGCATGGCAACTACTCTCTTGATGAGGAGAGTGTAGTAGCTGGTAGCTAGATGGTAGCAGAGAATACATACAACCACAAATACACGAAAAGCAACAACATTCTCTTCCTTTGAATGCATCATGCTTGGCAAGGATAGCAATGGGAGCGTAAGCACATCTTACCAGATACATAGCCAGGGGGCCCTTCCATTAAGGGCATTTCACACTAAGAAGTGAGGGCATGGCAAGGGTACCATCAGGAAAAGGGAAATTTACAGAATGCATTCACATCAAAGAGTGATGTTGCAGATAAGGCAGACAGACCGTGAGCGACTAAGTCACATCATGGAAAAGATCACTTAAGAGTACATAAAATGGCCAATGCCAGAAAGGGCAGATGAGAGATGGTGGAGGAAGTAACGGTCACCAGGAGTCAAAATGGGCACATTTTCTCTCATGTGCGACAGAACATATCGGTGCTCTTTCCTCATAATAGTTGTCCTTTGTGGTTTGAAGGTACTGTTTGATAAAAAGTGACAAATTTCCCCTGGGCATGCCTTTCACCTCCTCCTCCAACATGCCTTCACCGCCTGGTGTGAATCCCGACATTAGGGGGCATTGGACCAAGGTCATATGCAAGGACTTAGACAATCTCAAATTAGCAACAAACTAAACATTGCTAATAGGCACAGGGCCGTTGAAGCATGGAGCCTGGGCCATTTGCCCCAACTCGCTATACCTTCAGATGGCCCTGCATAGCCATATACATCAGCAGCCCACAGCAAACAGTGATGGTGTGTGAGCAACCAGCATTTAGAGTGAGTGCATCCTAAATTGAAAAATGGCATGTACTCTGGTCATTGCATTCAACTGCAGATGTATTAACAAAACATTCAAAAAATGACTTTTTATACCTTCTGTGGGCCCTATGAATTCAGAAGACCCACTTTTTTCTCACAAGAAAACACCTATAACTGACCTGCATCTTATCTAAAAAGGATATAAATCAAAGTCATGCATTAATATTCAATGAAAACCTTATCCAAAAGTTAATTTATAACAAAGAATCATACAGCAAAATGTACAAGGAAGTAGCTCATGATGATTTATTACATCTCCATTAAAGTTCTTTTACCATTATAAATATTAAAAATTCTACTGCCAATTAACTGGCGCTCATATGGGAAAACCAGGTATTGTTAATTTCTGTAAAAGAAAAAGAGATTGTAAAATATGTGACACTAGCTATTTTTCTATGAATACTACGATGTGTTTCATAACTAGTGGGCACGGCAAATACAAGATCATGGATAGTAATTTAAGAACAAGTGCCAATTAAGTATGAAGATGTCACATCTTGAACATAACATTAAATATCATAGATAAATTAGCATGTCATAAGGTAAAGTAACTGGCCAAAAAATTTACTGGTGATTAATTAACTAAGGGTTGTCTTTCTAAGGACCAGTACTTCTGAATTTATATTAATCAGAATTTCTGAACATACATTAACAAAGTCAAAGTGATGTTTATGGATCATGGGTAGTGCAAAAAACATGGTTTGCAGCTCAGATATGCAGGATAGAGGGCACACATTTATTGTAGTCATAAGCCAGCACACAATTTTACTTAATGCACAACTCTTAACCAAATTGGTATGATGTATCATGTGTATAAGCACTGAGAAAATATTTATATTTTTCCATACTCATTTAAGAAGCATAACTGAATGGATAACATCCACAGTAACTTCACTTAAAACATACATTTCTGTGGACAGCAAAGTAGTGTATTATACTACCTCACATTGGACATTTATTATCATAATTATAATTTAGCTTGATAATAAACAACTCAAGAATTAGGTCCAGTTTGTCTTCCAAAGTCCATTCGTGAAGTTAATGTGAACATTAACTCAACGTGGAGATTGCCGGCAAAGCCAATTTCATAAACATATAAGATCAGCCATGAGTGAATAAGAGTACTGTAACCATAATAAAATCAGTTTTTGAGTAGTTTAATGGTCAGTTTTAAAAGGAGCCTTAAAACTGATTTTTTAAAAAATTTCTCATGGTTTCAAATTTGTACAGGAAAGTCATGAAGCCATTTTATCTGTCAATTAAAATATTATGCATATTGATCAGGATTTATTTTTTCAACATTCAGAAAATTTTTTGTACTCTACTTAGAAAAGCACTTGCTGCTGTATTTAGAAAAAAGGTTTGAAAACTATCCTTGGTTAGTAAATCTGCAATGTGGAATTCCATCCATTTATTCAAACCATGAAATCAGTCAAACTTATGTTTGTAAATATTAAAAAAGCTTCTCCTTTGAGTTTCCATCTTCTTTTGCTATTCTCACTCTAGCTGAAGTGAGCCAAAGGGACCATTCTCCTTCCTCGAGTGCAGTGGCATTCAATTCATTATCACTCACAGAGTGTAACCCTCCATTAAGTCAGCAAAATACTAGAGCTTCCATTTTCCATACAGGACTATCCCAGATGATACATTAATCTTATATTTGATAAATCAATATAATTGCTCCCCATTTTGTTAATAACACACTATTTTCACTCTCCATGGTTTTTCTAGTGGATTATGGCTGTAGCCTCATCCTGTGTACTATGACCTCAATGTGGTGGAAGAGTTTGTACATTTCGATGAGCTCCATCAGATGGAGCAATGGTAAGTACTCCTGCTAGTGTCACCCAAGCCAGATAGTTTGCAGGACAAGAGCCAGACCAACGGTAGACCGCAGAGTCATTGGATTCTCTATTAGGTGTATTCAAAAGCAATTAGTCTCAGCAGAATGACCACTTAAGTCACGGAATCACATCAAAAACACTTCTGAGAAAGGCAACACAAAACCACCAGAATTATTTTCCCAAATTCAATGGACAGTAATAGTGGATTGACTCCTGGCAGCTAGATGCCTTGACTTAGCCATCCAGGGAAAGTCATGCCCAGGAGCCACGAGGCAAAACCTCCATGGTCAACTTCACATGAAAGCTCTTGGATAACTGAGATATCAACACCGAAAAGAAGATGCAGAAGAGTTATGACCTTAATAGAATAGAGTCATGGAAAGTTAGGCAGATGCTGAAGTCAGAGTGGTACGGAAAATTAAGAAAGACATGGGGTAAGGTACAACAATTGGTAGGTGAGATGGAGAGATGGCAGGGCCTATTGGAGTGATAGTTACAGAGTAATTTATAGCTCAGGGGAGTCCACGTGGAGTAGACACAGTACTTAATAGGAAATGGGGGAGAAAATATCGAGTACAGAGCAACTGAGTGATGAAATTTTATCAGTAGATATAAAAGAAGGCCTGATCCATCAAGTGGTAATCCAGGAGTATACTACCTTGATCAAAAAGTTCCCGGAATTTATTCAGAAAATTAAAAATACAAGTTTATTCATCTAAATCTATATTGTCCCCTTCAAAGTAATCCCCATCGACTGAAACACACTTATGCCAGCGCTTGATCCAATCCTCGAAACATTTTTTATATTCGGTTTTCGGTATGTCCATCAGTGCTTCCTGCGATTTTTCCATTACTTCCTCTCGGCTGCTAAAACGCGTTCCCCGTAATGGTTTTTTAACTCGATTGAACAGAAAGAAGTCTCAGGGAGCCAAATCAGGTGAATTCGGTGGCTGTTGGATGGTATTTGTTGCATTTTTCGTCAAAAAATTACGAATAATGATAGCACTGTGCGACGGTGCGTTATCATGGTGCAAAATCCATGAGTTTTCTGCCCACATTTCTGGCCTCTTTCGGCGAATTACTTCACGCAAACGTCTCATAACGCCCAAATAATACTCTTTGTTTACTGTCTGGCCTTCTGGCAAAAATTCATGATGCACTACACCGTTGTAATCCATGAAAACCGTCAGCATTGTCTTCTTTTTTGACTGAAAACGACGTGGTTTTTTTGGTCTCGGCTCATTTGGTGAACGCCATTCACTTGCCTGATGTCTGGATTGCGTGTCGTACTCATAAACCCACGTCTCGTCTCCAGTAATGATCCTTTTGATGAATGTGGGATCGGATTCAGCCTCGCAAGTCATGTCTTTTGCGACGTCAACACGGTCTCTTTTTTGCATGAAATTGAGGTCTTTTGGCACCAACTTTGCTGCTACATGACGGAAACCCAAATCATTAACCACAATGTCTTGGGCGGATCCATAGGCAATGTTCAAGTCCTCCGCTATTTCTCTGATGGTTAATTTGCGGTTATTGACCAACATTTCTTTTACTTTATCAATTTTTTCACCGACTTTCGATGTCGATGGTCTACCACTGCGTTCATCATCTTTGATTGACTCACGACCACTTCTGAACCGCTCGTGCCACTTGTAAACGACCGTTTTTTTTAGAGAATCGTTGCCGAAACACTTTTCCAACATTTCCAACGTCCGTGCGCCACTAAATCCGTTTTTTACGCAAAATTTAATACAAGTTCGTTGTTGCAAATTTAAATCCATTTCTGCAATTGTAAAAAATTGCCAACACACACAGAGATAGATGTACTCTTGGCTACGTAACTTTTGCAAATGTCAAGTTATGACACTAAGATTTAAAGGGAATATCAACAACAGATGTACCAATTTAACAAAAAAAAACAGAACTCAAATCGGAACGATGGGAGCGCCACATGGTGGTTATTCCGGGAACTTTTTGATCAAGGTAGTATGCTGAAAGGTAGTCAACAGGGGGAAGAAAATCTGTATGGTCAATCGAAAGAAGTAACCAGGAGCATGCTGGGAAGGAAATACCTAATAGTGACATTAGATTGGTACAAAGTGTTGGGGTAAGGTAGAGATGAGACGAAGGTGAAAGAATATGGTTCAGGAATTAGGGATAATTTTAGAGAGAAAGGAATCTTGTTGCTCAGGTAAGAGAGTTTTTACAATCACTAACACCTGGCTCAAACATTGTCAAAGGAATAGGTACAAATGGAGAGTAATGGGAGAAACAGCATGGTACCCGTTTCCATCATGATAAGTTATTGCCTTATGATGAGTACTATCAAATCGCACAGTTAATTTGGGGTAGATAAGAGATTTGGACCATGATGTATTTGTTATGAAATGAAGTTTAAAACGAAACTGACAAGATAACTGCCAGGACGTAGAAAATAAAAACTGCCAAAAGGACAAGATATGACGAAAAGAGTCAAATCTTAAGATGAGGAATGACTTTGAAACGCAACTCCATCAACTTTGAGGCCACAACTGCAAATGAATGAGCTGATTCATTGCCGTTATTGAAAATACTTTTTTTGAGGGCAACCGTGGACATTTTCTTAGCATCTAGGTCTCTTCCTTGATTTCAGCCATGTGATGGTGTTTCCACATTTCATCCATATTGACCAAATGACACCTAAAATCCTGTATTTTTTGCTGAAACAGCTGCAAAACTGGCCCTTGAACATGTCACATGATTTTGTTTTTGGTCAAATGAGCAATCACAGCACCCATCTTGTAGATAGTTTTCTCATGCCCAAATTTTGCTGCAAAATATTATGTACTCATTCATTGCATACAGCAGTAGCAATTACATGCACCTTCACTTTTATTTATCACTCATCTTCATATTATTGATTTTATCACAAATTCTGGAGTCTCCTCAACATCCAGAACCTCAACATTCCATAATCTTGAGCATCTTATGAGTTCATATCATCACTTGAAAATGTTGACCACTTATAAAATGATTCTCATATAGACATAGATTCATCATATTGTTTATTAAATTACTCTTTGGTTTCCTGAGGTGATTTTCCTTTCATAAAACATTGCTTCTTCAATACTTGAAATTCAGTTTCATCCATTTTTCCAAAATAACTCAACTTGTTCCATTGAAACGAATACCAAGCACAGAGTTATAGACTAAATCTGTCTAAAACCTGGTGTGAGTTCTTTCAAGACTTGCTACATACTAACTGAAAATAACTTTAATACGCATTAGTGGTTGGTGTCATCTCTCTAATTTTGAATTGAATTTTCAAGCTACCCTTGTAATAGAGCAAGAAGAAATTCAGGGAAGGTATAAAGGGCATACAGAAGAGCTTACTAACGATAAAAGAGTGGTCAGCTTAGAATTGGAAAGGGATTGGTACACAGACAAGAGCAACTATGCCCCAGGAATAGTATAAAATTAGACAGAAAAAGCAATATGAGAAATGAAGATAAATCCAGATTATATTCCCAAAGAACTAATGAGGAGTTTACAGAAAAATGGAAAGAATACATTTAGATATAATGCTGTATATATAAGGAAGAAAGTTGGCCAGGAGGTATCTTTAGATCAGTCTTGATCCCATCCTAAAAGGTGTGAAGAGAAGGTATGTAAGGACAACAGAATTGAAGTTCTATTTCAAATTCAGAAAAGAAGTTGTGAGAATCATCAATAGAAGGTTACATAGGCAAAGATCCACTTGGGTTGCGAAATCAGAAGGGAATGTATGATGCCATTGAAGTAATGAGGTGATTATTAGAAAGGGTCATAGAATACGAACACGATCCTTTTGTGTGCATAGTGAATTTCTAAGGGAATAGTGCCTAGTAGCAATCAGAAGGTTTTTGATAAAGTAGAGTTGACAGAACTTGTGTAACTATTAAGGTATATAAGAATACGATGATGGATAAGATATAAATGACTATTGAGGAATGTAAGAATGGAAGGAAAGGCAACCGAATTATAATCTGTACAGGCAGTCCCTGAGTTACGTAAGCCTTGACATTGATACATCCAAAAAACCGAGCCAACAAGAGGAAGTTCAGTAAATATATATGCAGTGGATAATTTTTGCTCGAGTTTTTGTGATGCCCCAAGATATGAATATTTTATTAGTGTGGTTAATATTTTTGTAGAATGAGTTTCCCTTGTGGTATGGTTTTGGTCTTATAGCAGCTAAAGGGTTTTGGTTTTGTAAAAACCAAAACACATCCACATACTTTGGTTTTGTAAAAACCAAAACTCATCCACATACTCTACATACCCACAGGGTACTCAAATTATAGGCAGTACTTATTTTCCTTTCGGAAGCATGCACAACATATCCCATATTTCATCTGGTGAAGGGACAAGGGGTTTTATCATTCATTCCCACCTTCAAAGATAAGGATTGTATTTTGGACAATAGTCATTGTCATACTGCTCTTTCCCTCCACTCCATACCTACAGGAGAACACCATGAGAATGCTAATAAAAAGATTTCTAACCTACCATCTCTGAACACACATGGGAGTCATACATTCTGGTTGGTACTTTAAGGGCTTTGAGAAGAAAATGGGTAGTTGACAATGCAAAGAATTATCACTGTTTACCCCTTTCCTGTGGGTGATTATGACCCTCCCCCAGGAGCCAAGTTTCAACAGCATAGTGAACTTGACTTCTTCATCATTGGTTCTATCTACCGACTGAGTCAAAAATTTAAGGAGAAAATAAAATGCTCGCACTCAGGCAGTGAGTTATGTGACCAGCAGAGGTCTAGCTATAAGTTTTCTCTTTTTCTCCTATGTAAATTGAATTCAGTTGAACAAACAATGAAATTTTGCACTGAGAACATAAAAAATTATCCAAAATAGGCCTCATGGTACTACGCTCGAGTGCTGATTCCATTGATATTACCGCATTTCCTGGCCCACGATATGCCCTTTCTTTACTCTAAAATGAGCCCTGAAATCAGCCTTTGTCTTTAGGGCTGAGGGTGCATGGGTATAACTTCATCCTATAAGATGCAAGCTGACTCACAAAGGAAATACTAATAAGTATTTTTCCTCACACCAGACATAGAAAGAGGTTGCTTATACAAATCTTAATAATATCACTGTTTTGAGTCAGTAGTAAACAACAGATTTTTCATTTTTCATTGAAAATATTTCCCAAAAATGTTCCCAAATAAATTGTAAATGTATACAATGTACAGAGTTCAGTTTCATCTGAAATGTGGTGATACTGTGAAACTTAATGTGTTCGGGCTAATGGAGATTTTGCCTCTCTGCTAATGCAAACATTACAAACATTTTATCTTCTTAAAAACTCTTGAGTCTAAAGACATTTAATTCTAAGTAGTATAAGAGTGTCTAATAGGCATTGAAAATGGTTGCCTTTAACTGAAAATTTGATATTATCACAATAATAACAGAAACTAATCATTGTATAAGATGCAAAAATTATTATAACCTCATGGGATCTTAAGAGAGAAGAAGATTGTCAATCAATATTGAATTTTTACTTGGATTCGTGAATTACACTTTAGGGCACAGAAACAAGGCATCTGAAAGGTATTTTGGTCCAGTGATGACAAATTTCTCAGATTCTACAATGAATAAACATTGACATTGGTGTTGCAGCTAACTTTTTAATGCAACAATTCAATTTTCTTTGTATTTAATGTCAACATCAAAATACATTAATCTTTTGTCTGATCCAAATTCTTTAGTTAATTCTAACCTGAAAAATCAGGGTGCATCTTACACACCATTGGTCTCATGGGCTGGGAAATATGGAATATATCTGATATAATTTTATTTACCTACTGACCTAAAAAAAAAAGAAGTATGCACATAGATTTTTTCAGAGAACTTGACATCAGAAACTCTTCATATATATATTTATATATTAGTATTAGGTAATCTACCGTTTGAGGTAGGTTTTTGGATGGACACAACTATCAAATAAACATTTTGTGACTCCCCACCTAGCAAACTAATCTTTATCAGATCCCTCTTCATCTCGGTGTACTTCTTTCCTCCCTTCATCCCGTCCAACATCCCTATCCTGTTCCTGCCCTTACCTCGCTTGCCCAACATTCTCCCCTCTATTACCCTCTTCAACATTCCACTACCGCTCAATACGCCTTTCATCCATTTTTCCTGCCTCCATATATTTATATATAGATATATATAGACACAACTTTTGCCTGGAAAATGTTTAGTGGCATGCAATGCTTCATGGCATATTTCAAAATAAAAATCAAGTTTGTGAGTCACGGGACCATTCATATCTTCAAATTTCACCGTAGATATTCTTCAATTTACCTCTGCATAAAAGCATGCAAGGTTCCATGCTATTAATTGGGGTCTGCTCTTTACTTCAAATTACTTGACATTTTGTGTTAAGCAGGATAAAAATAAGATTTAACTGCAGTGTGATAAATGTGAGCAAATAAACCAATCATTCACAAATTCAGAAGCAGTTTTCATAACTCTACAGAGAAGTATGTTGCACTTCTGATTCATCTTTAAGTCTTGTCTTTCAACCATAAAGTATGCACAACAATTGCTTCACTGAATATTCAAGTCAGTTATAGCCAAACCTCATCCAGTGAAATGTTTCCTACTATGATATGAAGGCCTCCCTTGTTTTTTTAAATTTATATAATTGATGAAAATTACCAAGTTTTTTAATTAGAATAAATCTTTCAGTTCCTATTTAAGCACTGCATAACTCACTTCTTCTTAGGACCATGTTACTCAGAAACACGTTGCCTAGTGAATGAAGGACAATTCCATATATTTTCCCAAAATAAAATGACTGAAACATCCTTAACAACTGCTGGGCATTAATTTAGATTTTTATCCTAGGTCAAATTACAAAGGAAAGGAAAAATATGATATGAACTGAGCATAAGAGATATCTCTAGCAATTCCTCTGAGGTTTAATAACACTTGTAGAATCTCTCTAGTGCACAATATATACATTTTCTCTGATTAAAAACAATTTTTTTCATTCTTTCTCAAGCTAAAAGTCACATAGTCATATGTGAGACAACATAATTGGGCCACTGGGACCTAGATGACATGATGTAAGATGCAAAGGCAAGGACCAGACAAGAGTATGAGTACTGTGCTGTGAACATATTACACAGAAAAATGCCATCCTAGTTGCAATTTCATTAGTTGAAACTTTAATTGGTCCAAAAAATTACCAATATTCTCATTGTATACAATCATGACTAATTACTTGAGATGTATACGATAATTTAATGGATAACTTTCTTTTCAATTTACCATTATACTAAGGAGGATTTGTCATGAAACAAATATTAGAGGTGATAGTAAAATGTGCTATAACCATGTGAACTGAAACAGACTGCAAAAAGTTATTTATGACTGCATATGTATTTTAGTCATCAATTTATTCCATATGTACTATGTACACAGTAATGTACTTCATTGGGAGTAATGAGATGACAAAGAAAAAATTCATAGAAATGTAAAATAATAAAATAATTCCAAAACCATCATTGAAAAGAATGGGTCAATAGAGGATGCAATGATATTCTCATTATGATGAAATATAAGGCAGGGAGATGGATTGTGGATTGGCTAAATGTTACTCTGATCAAGGCATAACATAAACTTTCTCCCATGAGTTTTCTATTTATTTCCATTTGAGCATGATGAATATACTTAATCATCTATGAGTTGGAGCATCATTTATATTGCTCAAAAAATTTTACTTTTCTGAACATACAATTAAAGGGACTGCTTCTCAAGAACATCATATGTCTCTTCTAGTGAGATTAGCAAAACAAGGTGTATTAGGCATTCTTAAGTTGAATGTTTAATCTAACCAGAAGGCACTTACTTATACTTAGAAGGAATAACTCCACACTGAGTGCGACGTCCATCCTCATCAACCAACCATGCACGCCAGTGTCCAGGAACACCATTGAACATTGTGTTGTCAACATATAGCACATCATCCTTTCGGAAATTAAGTTGAACAGGATGGTTGCAACCTCCACTAGGATTTCCAGCTCCTGAGGGCATGGAGGCGATGTTCCCAACTTCACTTCCGCCACCCATTCCATCCCAGTCTCCACATCCAACATTACCCATTCTCTCAAAGAGGGCTCTTACATAGAAACTATCTCCTGGTTTATCCTTTATTTCATCATAACCTGAAAAAAATAAGGTTGTTTCACCATTCTGTTCATGTCCAAGGACTTCATTTATGAACTATCATTGGTACTTAATACATTTGTTGTTGAAATCTATTGCAATAATTATTCATGCATTCTTGAGTGAGAGAAAGGGGATAAACAAATCCCCATTGTCTTCAATCAATTAATTTACATATATCATCACTCTAAGCCTTCTGCCCTAGATGAACTTATTAGTCATAATCTGTGTAATTCTGTTAAATCTGCATGGCAATAGGGCTAGATTAACATATGGTGAGACAATATCATAACTTACCTATTTCCTGACCCACAAGACACATTTTTTACTCCAAAATGTGCACTGAAATCAGCTTGCATCTTATGGGCCAAGGGAATTAAGGGACTAACTTCATCCCAAATGGCATAAGCCAATTTGCAGGGAAAAATACTATTACATATTTTCTCCAGGTTGCCTTTAGTACAAGTTTTAAGAATAGCACTACATTGAGCCAGTGGTACAGAATGTATGTTTCCTTGAAAGTACTTCTGACAAAATTCTCTAATAACGTGTAAATGTATACAATGTAGCACATTTAATTACATCTCACATGTCATTCAGTTGGGAAACTTATACAAATGGGCTAATGAGGATGCCACTCCACTGCTTATACAGATTAAGCCACCCCTCTGCCTGTACATTGTATTTGGGTGACAAACTTAAAAGTTTACAGGCATTCACCCTTAAGTAATATGAGAGTGTTGTTTAATGCATAATATGCTCCTTTCTTTTTAGGGTGCATATCTGCTTTTACACACAGAAACTAAGTATTGCAGAACAAGTTAAAAGTTAGAATAACCTTATGCGATCTAAAGAGAGAGATTGCCATAGAGAATTGTATTAAAACAAAGTGGTGAACAAAGACCATGATAAAGTCTTTTAAAATATGTAATTAGCAATGAACTAGATGGAAAATGGTTAAATCCTACATTGGAAAGTGAGAGATTTGGAACTATTTGGAACATCCCCAAAAAAAGCAGGATACATAGTTATTTTTGTCTAAGATAGGAAGACAGGAGGGCAAAATTTAACTGTTCAGATGGATGTCATTCAGCAAGCAGTTCATATATGGATAAAATAACACAAATTTTGTGTTCTGAATGTAAAGTACACTAATAAATGTATTTTGAAAATGTTTCAACAATTTCTTATGTTAAAAAACAAGTTGTATTATAACTAAAAAATCTGTAGAATATATTTTGGTAATAAATAGTACCCTTATAATTGAAATTGATGTTTATTAAGCATATTATCTAAAAGTTGGTATCAATGAAAAAATTTATTTAGGTAAAAAAAAAATTTAATGAAAATTGACACAAAATGGAAAAAAAATTAAACATGTAATTAAATATATAAAAAAAAATAAATTATTTAGAAAGAATAAAAGATTTAATTTCATTATAATAATGAAAAATATCCCGGGTTCGATTCCCGGGCAAGGCACTTTGGGCACCTGCAGCTCCACCCAAGCTAGCTGATTTTTCGGGTACCAGGTCTTCCTGGGAAACCATAACCGGCACAGGGAAAGGAACTGGCCCCCCTACCCTGATGTGTGAATATTCACATGCCGTCGGGCTTGGTACATGGGTGAGCTCTACCATCACCTACTAAACCGACCTTTGGGTTGATTACTGTGTTTATGGTTTTTTAATGAAAAATAAACTAGGGATGAACACAGAAATTTCATAGTGTACCAATCATTCGCTTGGAATGTGATCTCAGTGAAGTCAAATGATATTTACACTTTGAAACTTCTGCATTTTAATGTGTAAAAGCAGATGACTCTGGTTAAAGTTACTGTCATGTCATATCCCTCAGTTTTTTGAACTAGGGACCTGATGGATGCGAGAGGGGTAATGAGGGTACCCACATAGCCATCTACTCAAAATTTTAAGAAACAATCATGGAAGGATTAAGCGTTTTTCAGGATTATACTCATTTCCATATTTTGCCATGCAAAGATATGGGGGCAGACTGTTGCACAATCATTGGGAGATCATTCAATTTCAGCAACAATGAAGTACATCCAATTCGTGATATAAGCTAAATACAAGAAAAAAGATTTTTTTTTTAATTGTAAAAAATTTGATATGTAATTAAATTTATAGGTGAGATATATTTTACCATAACCTTCTACATTTAAATTTAACTACCATTCACCATGGTAGGCATAGTATCATTCAAAGAACTACCAGAAAGGTTTCAAAGGAGTTATGGGAAAAAAGAGCTTAAATAAATACTCAATCTTTCATTAGGATATTATAATTAGCTCATTAAACATGATGAGATGAAAATTTAATGCTAATAGGTTGAAATTAGGATAATAATTTCTAGCAGAGATAATGAAAAAAGAAAAATGGAGAAATGGCAATCAATATGAACTTACGTTCAATATTGTATTGAGCAAGCATGGTGACTTTGTCAGCTGGTTTGGCAAGCTCATAGGCAGCTTCCTCAGCTGTGGCTCTTCTTAAATCTGTTCCATTATATTCCAATATTTGATCGCCCGTCCTATTCCGGAAGATATTTTTAATTTTGAAATTATACATTGAACTGACATTCAAATACTATGTTTGATGGAGAGAGATAGATAATAAAAAAAACAAGAGAAAATGCACTGCATTTGATTACTGTTCTTTATAATATTGCTTTGCCCTTATTCACATATTTGTATTTGATTTCTTTTTCAAAATTTTAGACTTTTTTCAACTGACAAGACTTGAAACATTTCGAAGCTGACTTAAAGGATTTGCATGGGAAAGAAAAGTTAATAAGAGTAAAATTCAAAAGCAAATTATCTTTTAACAAGCTTGTTATATTTGATTTATAGCAGATTGGCCTGCTTTATAGGATTAAATAACAGAGCAAAAAATTATGATAGGAGCCATTGACAAATTACCAATTGTGATAAATAAAATACACATGTAGACTTCAAGCATGTAAACTTTTCAAAATGTTATTAATTTGAATAGTGAGGTAGGATGTGAATATGAAACAAAGGAGTTTTATTCCATTTTACTATATTCATTCTGGTTCCACACAAAATTCACTTCATACCAATTACACTCCAAGGAATATAACGGCTAAACAACTACGTCCCAAGGGCAGTGGGCACTTTTATCTTTCAGCACAACTGTTTTCCATCAATCATAAGCACACCTCTCATGGACTCAAGTGAACAGGACTTATCTTCTCATTTTAGCCATTTAATTCTTTAATATAAGTCATATAAAGAAAAATAAAGCAATAACATCATACCTCAATCCAGCCTTATGAGCAGGTGACTCTGGTTGTACTCCATGAATAAATATCCCCACAGCATTGCCTCCAACCAAACTAATTCCTAGGTTGCTTGACTTTTTGGTTTCTAGGAACACAAACCGTGGGTCTTGAGGAGATTTATCTGGATCTTTAGACCTAGTAATAAATTATTAAATTAGGCATGAGGATTCATTCACAAATTAATTGTGAAGTGATTAGTGATTAATGCAGACTAGGAATTTGCTTTGGCACAGTACATTGCTACCAATTCAAAACTTTCTAGTTTACTACTATAATAAATATACTCTAATTTTTGCTCACTACTTTTTGAGTGAGAGCCATTGTTTACAGGTAAATGACCTTGATCTCATTATCACATACCCACCATGGCCTGCTGGAGGAGGCTGATGAAAAGAGCAAATGGATAAAAAAGACACACATAAAACATTAAAAAGCTGTCCTCAAATTTATCTTGATTTTTCTAATGGTGATTAAAAGCCAGTATGAATATGGGTTCAACTAAAAATTTGGCATTTTTACAACATGTAAGTTGGTATCAAGCAGTAGCCCTCAATTCTTATATGCATTTTCATGTGTTTTCATGTGTTGTATGATGATTAAGTCCAATGATGATCACAGAGAAATGTATGTGTCAGTGATATTTCACTGATGCCACTGTGTAATGGTCTTGATACCCAAACACTCGGGTAGAAACAACATAGGCAACTTTTACTGAATAGCTACCGTTGCTATTTCATATAGTTGATGTCATAATGGCATCCTTAAACAAATAACAATGGGTGCTGCTGTTGGGGAATCATAGGTGCTCAAAAATTTACCCGGAAGTTAGGTGGCGTGGTCCACTCCTTGAAGCTCTCTGGCGTTCCAACGTCCCCACTCCAGTGAGTAAGCCATCATCATCCTCATCAGCACCTGACAGTGAGGCTAAAGGCATGGGCCCTCCATCGGGAGTCGAGTCCCCCATTGATGGAGTCACTCCCCTGCGGCGCCTCTCTTCCTGAAGATTGGACTGCCTAAGGGGGCGTGGGGAGTTGCGAGGGGTGGGAGAGCCAGAGGGTGAGCGCCTTCGTCCAGAAGCCTGGCAAAGGACCCTCTCACCAGCACTCCCATCATCCTCCTTATCCTCCTCCTCCTCATCAGCTCCACTGGATGACCCTGACCCTTCAAGTTCTTGATATTCTGTTGATGAATTCCATCCACTCATTACAGGATTCAATTACATGGACTAAGAGACTTTCACTTATCAAAATTAGTGAACCCAAAACCAAATCAATACATTGGGATTCAATTACAATATCCATTCAATAATACATTATCTTATCTTGAGTGAGTGATGCAGTTGTGCACAATACTGTGAATACTTCATTGAGTGCAGAACTTAAGTTGTCTTTCAGTAACTCTAAGATTTAATTAATATCCAAAAAAGTGCATTAAGTCATAATAAAATCATAAATTATCAGACCTAAAATTTGTAAATGGGTCTCTGAATATGTGTGATCAACAAATCAACTTGAAGTTTGTGAATACTTGGAAAACCTTAAGCTTCTGAATTAGAAACACTGGTACTTTAGATATCAGATACATTGCAACATTTCTCCTTCAAAGAGTATTCTTACATATCTGCAGGTTCCTTACAAAGGTTAGATTACTTTAAACAAAGAATGCAAAGATATGTTTATTTTAGGGTTGCTTAATTGATTTAACGCACGTCAATGCACTCACAGAGAGAACTGTAACACACCCATGCACTATCTGGGGTCCTATTCTCAGAGCTACTAGTTAATTTAAAAGTTCTCTGAAAACAGTCTTACATTTAATATTTTTCTTTCAAATTTGCACACTGAGTAATACAGGCAAGTAACAAGAGCTGCACACTATTTATTGCCATTGACAGACTCCATATGGGTAAGTTACAACTGATACATAAACTGACCTGTGGTATTAAAAGATGTCGAATTAGCTTTAGATACTTCAGTTCACAGAATAATGATCATTGTGCTTGCATGGTTGCCTAAAATCAATCAAAATATTACATGATAATAGGACTTCTCAATTCTTTATATGAGAATGTTGAACTTTCAGCTCACACACAAGTCCACCTTGATACTACACGCAAATCACTGCGCAACGCTTTCTTGCATTGAATAAAAGCTCTCTTCCAATGGAAAATACCTTATGGACCCAGCATTGACATTTGCCACTTATTTTGCCGAGGCTTAAATGAACAAGAATATATGTTCATTAGCAGAGGTATGAACTTAATTCTAAATAGTAAAAAATATGAAGCACATACTATCAGGGCTGTATTGCACTAGCATGGTAATAGAATTGCCACACTGTCTCAGAACATTCGCTGCCAACTGGTACGTAGCACTCCTCATATTTATTCCACAGACTTCCAATAGTTGGTCCCCAACCTGAAAGAATATTGCTTCACTCTAAAAGGTGTAGTCAAAACCAAGACATTTTTTATGTGGAGTTTATACTTATTTTCCTATCTCATATTCAATTTTAAATAAGATTCCAAAAATTTGGCAATCAGAAGTAAAAATCTTTAATGATATGACTTGAATAAAATAGTTTCTGGCGTAACTTGGTGGAAAATCTTCAGATTGACGTTTTTATAAATCAAAACACTTTGCTTTTCCACATAAACTTTATATTATCATGACCCAGGTTTCGTTATACCTGATGATGCTATGCTAAAACGAAACCTGGGTCGTGATGATAATATGAAGTTTATGTGGAAAAGCAAAGTGTTTTGATTTATAAAAACGTCGATATGACTTGAGGGTTAGATATGAGACCTTTGGCTCATTTTCAGGCTTAGGTATCATGACTATGATGTCTGCCATGAATATGTAAAAAAATCGATGCAATTAAATACAACGATGAATTTGCATGAGAATGCAAAGATTAGTCTCAGCATTCCACTTCACCACTGAAAGAAAAATTTTCTCTCAAACAAATAACTTAAAATTTAATTTTTCATTTTAATAATAAATTTAATCAAATGCTCTTTTTGACACAATTGGAAACATTGTCCATAGTGATGTTTCAATGCATTTGGGGCATAAAATGGTAAAGAAATTGCACCTCTTTGCAGTTATCTGATTGTATATTGTCATTAGATGGAAAATATTTGTTTTCATTAAACCTGTACATGAAAACTCATAAGATATTTATAATAACTCTATAGCCTCAGATCATACCTGTAAACCCACTTGAGATGCTAAACTATGCTCACTGACAGTTGACACAAAAACTCCACCACTTTCCAGACAGGATATTTGAATACCCAATGGTTCCACAGACTTGTCAATGTGCACTGTTCGAGGTTCACCTGGAGCCGGCCTACAAAATACATCACGCCTTCCTCACACAAAGAAGGACTTTGTTATCTCTGAGTTACAAATTAATACAAAACAGTCAATTAAGAAATGACAATGAAAATATTTACAGTTTAATAAATGCAAAATAATTGAAATATTCAACAGAATTCATGCAAAATCAGCAGCACATGTTGTCTCAATTGAAAATAATTAATAAAAAGTTAAGATCATTTTTAGTGGCTAATAATTGGGAGATAGACTATAAGTTGCACAGTGATAAAATTATAAACATTATTTGAGTGGTATTATATAGTTTCAACTTTTATTGTATCAGTGACATACTTAAATGAAAAAAATAGTCAATATCATAGTCCATTACTTTTAAGGATTACAGGATACCAACGTGATGCTTTTCATAATGAGTTCATGATTCAATACAAATAAATGTACATTTATATGAAGAACTACCATTCAATACATAGCACATTGCATGGAGAATTGCAATAACACAATAAAGATTCTGGATGGACACAATATTTCTACCACTACATTCAACACTCCATTTCTGTGGCCCTAAGTGACACAAGATACAACTAAACACCTTACACTACAATAAACATTTCTCCTCATTGTTTCTGCCACCCACCCTCCTTCCCGACCAAGTCCACCACACTATCCAACAGTACGCATGCATGCCTAAACCATTTTACTTGATACCTGAATTTTACATACTGACAGATACCTGAATTTTACATGGTGATGTCACCCACCCAAACCCAGACTCAAGTTCTAAATAAAAAATTGAGCATGAAATAACCAAGTTTTTGTGTACTAATTCAATAACCAAAACTGCTTCAATTTTCAGTGTTTGGTATGTGCTACAACATTAATGGTACAATACTTGCATAATATTAAGAATCTGATATCAATGTTATTATTTTAGACATTCCATAGAAATACGTCTTTATGTATCACTGTTTCTAAATAGTAACGTGTAGCAATTTTTAAAATATTTTATTTAAATGCATAGCAATTTTTAAATATTTTAATATATAAAGATAAAGACTTCATATTATTTTCTGACAAATCCTCATTAATTTGTTTCAAAAATCAAATGATTAACACAGTGAGACACTTTTGCTGGTTTTTAAAGCAAAATTCCATTGCAAATGCTCACAAATGTGACTAGATGGTTCACCAGGGCTGCCATCCCTGGGGTTATTAATAGGCTGGGAGTGGTGAGTGCCAGGTGGGAGGGGAAAAGAAAGACCAAAGGGAGAGAGGGGGGAATCAATCACTAGTGCTAGTGGTGTATTGGAGGTGGAGGGGATGAGTGATTGCTGAGAGGGAATAAAGGCCAAAGGGGCACATTGAGAAATCAGAGATTGGGAAAGGACTATGAAACCCTTGTACACTATGATTAGATAATTTAAACAAACAACCAGCCTCCCACAAGCACCCTCCTTTGGCTTCAGGAACACTCTGAGATCTTATCTGTTTGATCTATTTCCCATTGGTATGTCTTCCCAACTATACTGTTGAAGGAAAGGGTGGGCTAATAATATGCTGGCATTAATGGCATCAAGAAAAAAGATGAGGGTAGAGAGAATTTTGAGCTATGGAGCAGAGGAGGTAGAGACAGTATTTATTTAAAAATATCTCTCTTAAATGTGTGGTGAATTTTTTCTAGCCAATCTTTATCACTTTACCAGGGATTGTTAATTTCTGGTTTCCATTACATAAGTCTGAAAGTAACAGTAGCAGGGGGCTCCAGAAGATCAGCAATGCAACATCTGTGGATGCATTGCCTGTTCAAAAAGTCATCTGATCATGAAAATTGAACAGAAAAAAGGTAGGGTAGGATGTGAAATATGTAGAAGCTGAAACAATTATTTTTTTCAAGCTTCATTTAAAAATATTCAACTTGAATTTGTGACCTTCTGGATAAAAAATCCAACACCTCAGAACAACAGTAACCATGACATTACCAAAGGATTCTTAACACATAGCACTTGAAAAAGAAAATTTTTCCACAGCAATCCTAGAAAAACCAATGCTCGGTTGGCCATTTGCTACACAACCCGCCCAGGTGCAGAATAGCTCCACCGGGTTTTTCAAACCTGTGGCTGAACATCTGGTAATAAATCTATCCATGGATCTCCACCCAATCAGGTAAACATTCACTCGTATAAAATATTAAGGAATATAAGGCAAAATACTATGTTATCTGCAGATGGACTAAGCAGTTGAATTTACATGATCTTGAAATAATTCTTACATCGCTTGATCCTTTTACACTGCAAAGTTGAAAACCTTCCAATGGCATACCTACCTCCTCTTCTAACAGTAACAGATGGAACTCCTACATAAATAGAAGAAAACGGATGGACATCTATTGAATGGATGAATAGTAAGTATGGCCCAGATGGTGGGAGAAAAATGTGAAATCTGTGAAACTCATCTGTCAAATAATATTCAAGTCAGGTGCCACTTATGGGCTAGGAGTGTTTTGAAAGAAATCCTTGTCTATGTCACAGGAAGAAATGCTATGAAAAGAGAGTACAGGAAGTGTGACAGTAGATGGAACAGAAGAAGACAATTTACAGAGGGCCTGGTAAAGAAAAGAAGGGGGAGGGAGAAAGGTATTGTATGGAAGACGACTGGGCACTCCCAAGAATCATGTATGATTATTGAGATGTCAAAGTCATTTTCGAGAATCCTAAATAATCAAGAATTCTCACATATTAATAAATTACTCAAAGAAACATTTTTGATTCCTTGGCATTGACTTAACTGTCCTCATCTGCTTTTCCTTTTGAAAAATGATTTTTTCTGGTAATAAATCCCTTCATAAATATTTACTGGATCGGAGCTAAGGAATCTATACCATGCTACACACAAACTATTCAATAGTTAGTTCCTAATTGAAAATTGGGGAAAACCGATAATGAATTAGATATCGATTTTTTAGAACTGCATTGAAGTTGCTGAACTTATTATGACAACTGCATGTGTATTTCTTAAAAATTCTATAGTTTAGTCAATTGTTCTTCAGAGTAATTGTAACCAGTACTTCCATTAATATTTATTGCAAAATTTTTCACGGTTAGAAATCATTGAGAAAAATCATTCCAATTTTTCTTGGGTTAGCATGAAAATGTTTCAAACTTTTTTCAACCTGCTGCTACATTTGCATGCATCAATTACTTAACACATGAAATATAAAAAAATAATCCAACCTAGCTTTTATCAAATCCACCTTACATTTGAAATCTTCATCATTTCACCCTTTCCAGTTTAGAGAATGATGAAATTTAATCAACTAGCTTATTACATTCATGCTTTGTGAATAAGTATATGTAAATGAATTCACTCACTTCTTGGCCCAGCCATAATCAGCAGGCAAGGAGTTTCGATTACCAGGATGTGTTCCTCCTCTTCTCCCTCTGTTTAGGACCTCAACATGAAAAGTGGGCATGGGACTACTTCTTTCAGAAGAACGCTCCATGCTTCCCGTTGAGACTTTGCCAGTACTACTCTTACTGGTAACACTTTGGTTTGATGGTATCCTGGGATATGAAACACTGAGTCACCAGCAAGGAACACTTTCTAAATGATTTGGTTAGAATACTTGCAAGCATTTTCATTTACCTCCCCTTCAGTTTAAATATGATTACAAATGTAAAAAGTGAAATTAAGGCTCTAAATAAAACTAAGTCTAAACATATACAGACCACAATATTATTGTGACCTATATATTTATAATGTAAGCACATCTTCAGTTTAAAACAATTTTCACTTGGTCCAACATTAATTAGCTTTTCAAGGGTTGCAAAGTTTCATTAAAATTCAGAAAGTTGCAATTTCTGTGTTAATTTTTCAATAGTATTTCTTCAGTGTCACCTTTTCAACTTATTTGGACAGAAGCTGATAACACAGATTAAATACGTGAAAAAGGCAGTTCACTGTAACAACAAATGTAAATAAAACTATGTAAAATCTGATCCATGAAATATTTAAGTGTGAAACAAAAACAATGTTACACCTGATGTAAAACACAAATATACTAAAAATCACAACCTGTTATTGCGACATAGAAAAATATACATTATTTAATTATATTTAGTTTAGGTCACAAAAGCAAACTAATTATGAATATAATTTACTTAAAAGTACATGAAATACGTGTTTCAGAATAGTTTCAATCTCACAAAATCCAAAGCATACTTGAAGTGAGCAAATATTGATAACTGGATGGCCACATGCCTTAAAGGCATGTGAGTGATTAGAAACCATATTCGTTCCAATGAAAACCACTCGGCGAAGGTGGAACTCAGGACTATGACCCCAACACTGGATGGCTTGGGACATAATGCCCATACTCAATTTTTCTTTCATAAGGCAAATCAATTAAACCAGTTTGAATAATGAAGAGCATCACACCTTATTCTCTGATTCTCCTTCTTCCAAGGAAATGTGCCTCCCTCATAAGGATGGTAGGGCAATGTGATGATGTCATCATTCCCACGATATATTTGATGCGTGTGCACCGAGAGCATTGGATATCCCTTTGGTTGCTGCTGCTGTTGTTGTTGCTGCTGTTGTTGCTGCTGTTGTTGTTGTTGCTGCTGCTGGTGGCGTGGCCCAGTTCCTGTCAGCTGCTGGTGCTGTTGTGGTGCCTGGATTTGCGGCTGATGGTGCGTATGCTGGTGATGAGTAGGGGGTGGATGCAAATGTGTTGGGTGGTGATAGTGCAGATCGGCAGATGGCGAGTGTGAATGATGAAAAGACTGCATGGAGAAAGGCAAAATGTTTTAAGCATTAAGCTGAACTTTTAAGGATTCCCTGAATATCATTTGATTTTTTCAATGCAAAGAAAATAAATCCATTTTATGCCACATACCCATAAGCTGAGCAGGTGAAATTCCTGAGGATAACATAGACTAGCATCGGATGACCAACACTTCATGATGAAGTTTTGCCAACGTTCAATTTTATATTAACTTTGCACAACTGACAATTAAAGCTTTAATTTCTAGGAATTATTCCATCAAGATTCCAAGCTTTGAGCAGTTCCAAGGCTGAAAATTATTCATTCCAGGTTAGTGGATTTTTAATTCTTTATATTCTGGAAAATGTACCCAAAATACATTAAAAATACCATCATGGGACCAATTTATTTTGGCAAAACTTTGTATAAAAATGACAATACATTTAATGAAGGTCAAATTTATTCTAATAATTCTTAATCATGAAATATCCACTAAAATTGGATATGGCTAATCATATAAATACAAATCTCCCTGAAAAATCTGCAAAAATACATCCTTTACCATATTATTTACATTAATCAAATTATAACAAAAAGAATAGAGAATTCAATATCCATTAATTTTCTGGCAATTTAGCACTCCTTTCCTTGCCCAACACAATTACTTTTAAGCAAATGGAATTTCACTGTTATATTTTCATAAATGAAATACTTAATCAGCTTGCACCTCTTCTCTCCATTTTGTTTCTAATGACATAAAGTGATGGCAATAATTTGGAGAAAATTATGCTCCAAATGTATTTTTATCAAATGAGTTCAAAAAACCAAGTGAGACAGCAATGTTGAAATGATTATTATTTGCTTAAAAATAAGGAGAAGTCTTTAAAACATTCATGCTTTGCAATCATTCATTGTTATGAAAGGATGTTGAGTTAATATCTGTTAATGTTTTTGTGTCATATTATTAGCATAATGTGTAAAGTATACATAATACAATGTTTGATCTATTTAATCCAGGTATTGCATAAGTGGTAGCCATTGCAATTTGAAACACTATTTTCTGATGATGAAAAATGCTTTCCACAGAGGTTTTTCTTTCCTTTGGAGAACAGTGTAAAGTCACTTGAACTTTTGTGAGATATTCAGCAACAACATTTGTGATGTGCGGCTGAACCTTCTAGTGGCTTGTTGCTTCAAAATGCGGCTTTTTGCTATTGAGATGGCTTTGGAGAATTTATAGTACATCCCCAGAGCATGCTCCATTGGCAGCAGTGTTTGCTGGTTTAACATGCTGAAACATCATTCCCTAAACATCAAATAAATGAACTAGCCATAAATTTCCCAGAAGAAGCCACTATATTTGTCATTTTTTGGTGTGGGAGATCCCAGAGATATCCACACTGAACTTTACTGTTTGCACTAGGGGTGGAAATAATGTAGCATTAATGTTCCAGTGATAGTTCCAGAAAAGCGATAATCTTCAAGAGAAACTTTATTTGCATGTGTCATCTACTTCGGCTACAAACAAACCTGCACAGGAATATTCTGTCGTTCAAACAGTCTTGGAACCCACTTAAATCAAACACGTCGCCTATGCAATTTTCCGCTACCAATGTGTTGGTGGCATCCAATGAAACTTCAGGTTCACCTTCCTTTAAAATTGATTGTTTCCCCTCTTCAAAAATTTTAAACCCAAGCTGTCCCCTAGGGAAGAACAGACTTTCCAGAAACCTCCTGTAACATTACATAGGTCTCAGATAATGATTAACTCTCACAAAAGCAAAATTTCATTGCAGAATTGCGCGCTACCTCTATCAGTGCAGTGGGTAAACTGAATGGGTTTTAACTTACAACGGTTACCATTTATGCAATACTAAAGTAAAATAAATTAAACTTATACCACATATACAATTCACATTAAAATAAAACATTTGTACAAAGAATTTTGCAAATAAAAGACATTATGATTATGATCAGTTGTCATAGTAATTTGCTCCATCTTATTTACAGGTCATGCTATAAAATAAATTACTCTTAAAATATTCTTCCAATTGATAACAATTACCCATTCAAAGAAAAAGCCATTACTTGAGCACTATGAATCTTAATGATTTAGAATAAGATTTTAGTTTACAGATTTTCAAACAGTATATGTATATTCCCAGCACCTTCTGGATAAGAGTGCTGCACTGCACACATGCCAAAGCTGGTAACCAAAAGCAAAAGATTTGGATTATGGTCAGCTTACATCCCATTCTGCCAAAATGGTCAACATCACTGCCCCAAACAGAAGCTTTCCTATTTTCATTCTTCCTTAATTAAGCTCCTGAAACTTCTAGCAAAGAGTTAATTGCCTGGATAAGCAGAGGATAATGCGAAAATATATGACAATCCTGCATGCAATCGTTTAAGAAAACCCAAAAACAGTGACATGGCTTTTCTATTGACAAAAACTGGCCTAATCTTTCTCAGTCATCAGACAGAAAATATATAAACACTGAAGATACAAGACATGTTTAATTCAATAAAGGTTATAAATAAATGAGAATTAACTATCATATATTCTTTCTTATAACATGAAAAATGGCTAAACTGACATCATGACAATCAAAAAAATGTGTCTTCACTAAATTACATATCTTTAATAAATTATCCAAAAATAGAAATTCATTTGAAAAATTCTAATGCTTGAAATGAAAAGCACCATGCAATAATTATGTAGATAAATTCCCAATTCCCACTTTTTTAGAAATTCCAAAATTCAAAAGTGATATTTTTTATACTTATTTATATTTGGCAGCTATCCTCATTCAATAATGAGAATGAGAAAGCCTTTTAAATTTTCTGAAAGAAAAGACATCCAGATGATTGATTAAGTCCAAAGTCAAAAGGTTGCTAAAAACATTTATACCTCAAACATAGATTCCCAATCCAAAAGTAATATTTTCCACAGGTATTACCATTTATAAAAGAAATAAAATGATAAGGTTGTCCATCACCAATTGCAAAACATGAAATTTCCTTCAAATAGCTACAATCTCAAGTTATTCCCCATAATGCAAAGCATATTTCTCAGACAAACAATTATTTAAACCCTGAAAACATATACAAAAACAAAATAGTGCCACATGCTACATTACTTCTGACTTGGAATTAGTAATCTAAAAGTACAAAATGACAAAGCAGTAGACTGAAATGGAACCTCAAAGAGAGGAGGGGATAAAAGCAAGGTTAAGAAGAGCAGGTTTCTATACAGCAAGGAATAAAGCATATTATTTTGCATTTTTAGGATGTTTACTGTGATTGAGCGTCCAAGTGTGTCAACATTAACAGTCCTTTAGTAGACTTGGGACTAATTTGTACATGGCCTGGTGGGCTGAATGTGTAACCATAACATATACTTGGAAAATGATGACACTGAAATGCAGAATAGGCTGATCATTGGAGTGAAAAGCATTTATTATGAAAAGGATGAGAAACTGTAGACATTTTTCACTTACAGAAAGGAGCTTCATAAATGGAGCAACCATATTCACTCTATCTACTACATGAATTAGAACTTAAAAATATATAGTTTCTTAATACCCCAAAGGGATCAAAGCAATTGCTGGAGTTCTTCATAGCTTAATCCTAATGCAAAAAGGAAATGATGATTCTTTCATTAATAAATGGGGTCCAAAATGGCACTCCATAAAATCTGACTCGGGAACTAATCTTGTATATATTCATATATTGTTATTATATATAATTGTATATAATCATATATGTGTGTACCATACAATTAATTTTACAGTATTTCTTTAGATTCATAAACATGAAGGTCCATCTGTAAAATATGAATTTGAATATTTTGGCATAGAATGTTCTTATTTAAAGCCCCTAAGAAATAGTTAGGAGAATTTGTTATTGTACTATTACAAGGAGAGGAGGTTATGGCTGTTTATTAAATGATGGTATGACATGATCAATCACTCTAAATATTGAAAATGTTTCCAAACAACATCGGACATGGTATGTGTATTATGATGGCCAGATTAAAGGAAATATGAGTATTGTGATCGAAGTGTGAGATTATTAATATAATGGATGATGAGATGATTAAAACACATTTGAGTTTTCTGGTTGACCGAGTACATGGAAAATCATTATAATGTCTCTATCAAAAGGATGATGGAATTCAAGTCAGGAGACATCCCTGGGCACTCAAAAATATATCTTCTATCTATAACTATCCCCCCTCCCACAGGGTGTCCACTGGTTTCATCCCACACTCCTACATCACTAATTTGACTCTTCCCTTCCCTCTCCTCTATCTCAAAATCAATCAGTCTTCCTAACACTATACGTACACACTCTGGAATACAATTCCTGATTCCAATTCAGCTAATGATGCCACACACAGTTGTGAAACTATGGTCATGGGAGTGGAAAATAAAAATTAATTTCAGACTCTGCAGTGTTTTCATTTGCCTGCACTCAAAAAAACTAGGCAAAATACACCATTAGTAACCTTTCTGTGACCATACATGAAAAACATACATTTGACAAATACACATTCCACCAAAATAAAGGAAGATATAAACATTGTCAAAGATTGCTAAATATTTATCACAGCCTTCACATTTTCAATCTTTCCCATGAAACATCACATACTACTAGAAAAACATTTTTTTTAATTCCAGGAACAAAAAGTTCAGTTAAGTGTTCCAAGTAACTTAGTTCAGAGTTGATTTGGACTTTTCACATGACACTAGTAAAATGGTACAAAAATACACACACAAAATAATACTCTTTAGGCAAAGAAAAGAAATTTTACTGTGATTGATGAGAAATGTTGAGGACTGCTGTACAAAATGAACTTTACATGAGCTCAAATGCATTTTTTTCATTCATGGCCAACCAAAGTTAAATAAATGTTTTTTTTGTGTAACTGTGTCTTACCACATACAATTTTATTGTGATAATTATTTTATTTGTATACTACATCACATTTAGTACAATAATTGAGAAATGAATGCACAATTATCAATCCTGATGATGTTATACTTGTATACACTTAAAATTGTGTCTAGAGGTTAAAAATGATAAGCACTAGAACAAATTTGGATTTATTTTCATTAATTGTGAGGAATTCAATCAATATCATCATAAACATAATTTGATGTTAATGTTATAATTTACATAAAGAAAATAATAAAAAAAACAACTTTTTGCACATATTAGATGCTAAAATTTCTGAGCATTATCCACAGAATATTTGTGCATGAAAGACATATGCATATTAGGGGATTTGCTGTGGCAATTTAGAGATTAACACCTTTTCTTCTCTGCCCAAAGGTGGGTGGATGTTATACCTGATATTCTACTGTTAGATTTCATGAAACACAAAGGGGAGAGTTATTTAGATAATGAGATTCCCATTTCTTTGAGGATGAATTTTTCGATGAATTTCGAAGGTCTAACTTTGTAATTTGTCATTTCCTTGTAGAGCTCAAAGCTATTTAGCGATTCCAGAGTCAAATATACAAATGAGAGCTTTTAATATAGAGGAACGATCAAATTTTTATTTGTTCAATATATTTTGCAAAAATTAATTTTGCTACATTGTTAGCTTATTGTGTAATGTAGATATTTCACAAGTTCCAATGATTTGACATCAATATTGCAACAGCGGCAGCCACTACAAGTAGACGCTAATTTAACTTGGCTACCTAAGCTTGATTCTGATAAAGAAAAACACTTCCCACAAAGATTTTTCTTCAAATTAAGAAGCAGCAGAAGTCAAATGAGGCCAGGTTTGGACAATATGGAGGCTGAGGAACAAACTTCACATTGATTTTCATGTGATAGTTGTGATTTTCAGATAGGTGTCCTGGAGCCCATAATTCACAAACACAACGCAATGCAATTTTCCTGCTACAAAATGGTGCACCCAATGAAATTTTCACCATTTTTGATAGTGCTCTTAATCTGAATCAATGGTCTTCTCCCACGTTTGCAGCAGCAGTGTTGATGTTTACTTACATCAGACCGGAGCTCCAGGTCTACCTTCCTTTAAAATTATTTCCCATTTTAAAACATTTTGAACAATCTTTTAGGTGTGGTCTATGAAAGAACCAATTCTCCACAAGCCTCCTGTTGCATCACTTAGACCTCAGACAAAGATTTGTGCATATAAAAGCAAAATTTCAATACAGTGCATATGTATAACCTCCCTCGCTTCCATAGAAGAATTGAACATGTTTCTATGTGCGGCAGCTGCCACTGATGCATTACTGGAGACAAACCAATGAAACACATACCACTTACACGAGGTGTGTTCAAAATATAACGAGAATTTTTTCATTTTGCGGGCTTGGAGGGTCCGATTGTCAAACTTTTTTTTTATTATGTTGGTATACATGCCCCTGAAGTATGAAAAAACTTTCAGCTCTTTTCATTGTGGACTTTGTCTATGACAGCCACTAAGGTTAGACGTGTTTTATGAGCTCGGCGATTTTCGTTTGTTAAAAGAAATGGATCAAAGATTTTGTATCAAATTTTGCGTAAAAAATGAAATAAAGTTTAACAAAGTGTGTGAAATGTTAACAACAGCCTATGGTGAGTCTGCTATGAGTAAATCAAGAGTTTATGAGTGGTATAAGGGTTTCCAAGAAGGCCGTGAAACCTTGAAGATGACAAATGCCCTGGACGCCCCAGCACATCAACAATTGATGAAAACGTGGGAAAAGTGAAAGAAATGATTATGAACGATCACCGAATCACAATTAGAGAGGTCGCTGATGATGTTGGCATATCGATTGGATCATGTCATGACATTTTTTCCAACTTTTTGGGTATGAAACGAGTGGCAGCAAAATTCGTTCCAAAATTGTTGAATTTTGAACAAAAACAGCAGCAAATAAAAGTTGCTCAGTAGTCACTAAATGAAGTAAACGATGATGCAGAATTATGGAAACATATTATAACAGGTGACGAAACATGGGTTTATGGATATGACGTTGAAACAACGGCTTGATCATCCCAGTGGAGGGATTCTGGCTCGCCAAGACTGAAAAAGGCTCAACAAGTGCAGGCGAATGTGAACGTTATGCTCACTGTGTTCTTCGATTTTACTGGCATAGTGCATCATGAATTCCTGTCATCAGGTCAAACGGTCAATAAGAAGTACTACCTACAAGTTCAACGCCGTTTGCGTGAAGCAATCCGAAAAAAACACCCGGATCTGTGGAAAAACAAATTCATGGCTTTTGTGCCACGATAATGTACCAGCTCACATTTCATTGCTTGTTCATGAATTTTTGGCCAAAAACTATACTGTAACGATGCCCCAGCCTCCATATTCACCAGATATGGCTCCGTGTGACTTTTTCCTATTTCCAAAAATTAAGAGAACCTTGAAGGGCCGTCGTTTTACAGCCGTAGATGACATTAAAAGCGCATCGCTGAAAGAACTAAAGACTATCTCAAAGATCGAGTTTGAGAAGTGTTTCGGGGATTGGAAGAAGCACTGGCACAAGTGCATAATCTTCAATGTTCAAATCTTCATAATCTTCTACTTTGAAGGTCACAACATCAATGTATAAGAATAAATAAATATTATTGTCCAAAAAATTAAAATTATCATTATTTTTTTAACACACCTTGTATATTACACATTAAGCTGACAAAATAATGTAAAACTAGCTCTTTGAAAAACAAATTATAGAAATAATTAATTATGAATACTCATTATTGAAAAGACATCATGCATGAATAGACCAACACTTTCTAGCACAACAAGTAGAGAATGCTGTCCCTAAAATACACTCCAACTTTATTTTGTTGTAAAACCAGAGGGTTTCAGGTTTAATTTCATAATTCAGGGAAATTGGGTCACCTGAGAGGATTTTCTAAGTACAAGTATAATAATTTTTGGCTTGGTAATTATGACAATTTGATCTTTGGTATTTTCATATATTTTAGTCAACAATTTCACATTTTGCATTTATGGAAGCAGGTAATTCATAATTCCAATACGAGAATTTTTTTTGGATATTTTCGGCCAGATGAATAAAAAAATTCTTGGAAGTAATATGCATGAAATCTTGTGTGGCTCTTTCAATCAAAACCACAATATACTCACCCAATTCCAGATTTGATGGCCTTTCTTCATCTTTCCCATACATCAAGACAGTTGGCCAAAAGCTTTTCATCACCTATTACACATTCTCTCTGGATTGTACTAGATCCTGAAACTGGCACTAAATTTGTTCCAAGGTTCACAAGCCAAATCAAATTTATCTGCTTCTAACACTCAGCTATTAGTTCCTCTTGAATCAAAATGCATTATACACGACTATATACCTTGGCATTTTGTTTAAGAATATTCTTAAACCCAAGAACAGTTTTTCAATGGTAAACACTTGATGGATCAAGATGCCTCTAGCACATAAAAGTGCAATAAATCTTAAAAGGTCTCCTGATGAACACCAATTCAGCTGATCAAGCTTTCCATGCTCCACAATATATTTGGTCATGTTGTTTAGCCTGGTGTCACTCACCAACACATGTTATGTACTCAATGCTGACACTTATTGAACACACCATTTGTCATGTGGTGTAACGCTTAGAGCTAAATACAAAATATTTTTCAGAGAGGGCCTCACTGCTTTGCTTTTATCTGCAAAAATCTTAAGCCACTGCATTCCAATCATATCAATTACCCTTGACATGGTGGATTCTGGAGGATTACTGTAAATAGAAATTGAAAAAAAATAATTAATGCATATTAAGTATTTATTTCAAATTAATGTTCATCATTTCCAATGCTGCTCTTAGTCAATTACTTTAAGAAGGCAGATAATTACAATTTGAATCCAATAGGCATCAAACAAATGAAAGAACTTTATTAAGATTCATGCATGGCTAAGTCTTTGATCCAGGAAACTCAAAAGCCAATACTAGCTCAAATATCCAAAGATTAAATTTGATCATAAGAGAAACATAACAGTCTAAAAAATTAAAACATTAGCAGAGAAGAGGAAATTCACTTACAGGCAAGAATCACAGCTGTGCCAAACACCACTAGAGCCATCATTCTATTCATATTTGTAATCTTGGATGCACTAACTGGAATGGTCACTTCCATCAGTCACTAATGAAAATGGATGCTATTCTTGGGCTCTGGTTTCCAGCTCGCTTTCAGATTCACTTTCTTCCGAACTAGACATTCCAAAGAACATCTATAGTCTTGAACACATTTGAATGGTAATGCCAGCCATTCTCCTTCTGGCTAGAATTAAACAACATCAACCCTTGCCCAGCTGAATGAGAGGAAAACAGTCAACTTAAGATTTTGGCAAATGCTTCCAAAGCATCACTCATTGCTGCCCAAGAAGCAGTCACTAGACCATCCACTCAGTGCATAGGGGAGGCATGTGTGCTGACCCTCCTCTCCTTTTCAATTCAATTCGAAGATTAACATCTTGCCCTCCCTGAAGTGGGAGGGTGTGCCCCAGGAGGCAGGACACCATGCCCTAAATGGGCAGAGGTGAGTTCGGTAAGGAGGACTAAATTTGTTGTATATATAGAAGATGAATGATTACTCACTCCCATATTCTTGCCTCCCTGTGATGTTGTGGTGTATGTGTGTGTGCCCCATGTAGTGCAGGACACCATGCCCTAACAGCACTGCTGATCATCTATGATGATTTAGTGCTAGTCTGTTGATTTTTTTTTTTGTGATTGCAGGCTCTACTGACCAAGGTGAGGGACTATTTGTTGCTTATTGTATTTTGCTGTTTTTTTTGTTTCTTGTTTTTGTTGCTTTTCTTTTATTTTCTGATACTGTATCTGATGATTGACGACTATGATTTGTTCTGGATGTGATGTATGTAGCGAATGAATAACAGGAATATACGAGGCCTCTCAAAAAAAAGACATTGAATTTTTGCTGAGCAGAGTAGTTGTGCTAGGGGCAGCATCTCTGCGCACAATGGATGTAGACAGGTTAATGTGCATGCTTGAATTTTTTCTCCGCCTTCGTGTGAGCCAGTTCCTGCCTGCTGGCTGCCAAGTGAGGTGTCGTCATATGCGATCATTGTTTTTTGATTTCTCTCAAGATGTCTAAACAAGTTGAATTTATTGGGTCGTCCAGTTATCATGGTGTCCAGAAACTCAGGATCAGTAATAGGTGTCCAGCAGGTCCTGTGCTGGAGATGAGTCATGGTTGTATGGGAACGACGGCAAGTTTCATTTTAGGAAGATGCGTCCCAAGAAATTGCCTAAGTAATCTTCCAGATAAAATGAATATTGCACAAATTTCATATAACAAATGAGTAAAAACAATAGCTGCTATGTTTACAACCAAGTCCTATATTCCCTTTTACAACATCAAAGTGTATTCTAATGATACATATTTGAAACTGGTCGGCACAGCAGTGGCAATGAGTATTCTGTTGAGTGGCAGTAGGATTTTTAAACAGCCATAAACTGCAATTCTCTTCTTTTTTAATCATAATTTTAATATTTAGCACAGATAGGCAAGCTTTTAACAGGCTCACAAACAGTTTTCTTGTGATGTTGCAGTAAAAAGAATATTTATAACCTGTGTCTATGTCGTTCATTTTCTCAGTAAAAGGCATCTGCACTACACCATTGTGCTGTTTTGATTAGACATCAACCTTTCTGTCGGGGGGCAGGGATGGTCATTAATGGTAAATATATACAATATTGGTTTTTGAAACTATCACTATTCAATAGGTTTAACATAAAAAATACCAATAAAACAAGAGAATTTTCATTCAAATAAATGGAATATGTTAATTACATTAAAAAATATATGAATGATGGATGAAGAAATATAACATCTGTTAATATTATTATTGGTTCATTTTAAATTAAAATACTTTGTAACTTCCACACAATTGTGTGGAAGTTATGAAGTATTTTCATTTAAAACGAACATGAACCTCCACAAAGTTGAGCCTGAGACCATAGAATTCATTATTATTGGTATTCTATTGGGTAAGGTAAGTTTTGAATTGAAACAGCCTACACAGCTATATATTTACTTGCCACTCCTAACAAATCACAACCATACATTGGCTACTAAGGCTAAAAGTCCCTCTTCAAATGCACATACTTCGTTCAACCTTTCATTCTGTTTGGCATCCCTATCTTACTCTTGCATCTTCCTTACTTGGCAAACATTCTACCCTCTATCACAATCTTTAACATTCCACTGCCAATCAATATGCTTTGCATCCATCTTTCCTGTACCCCTATGATTTCTCCTATCAATCCCCTCTCCTCTCACACCGTACCCAGCACCACCTCGTTTGTTTTCCTTTCTGGCCAGTTCACTTTCTCCATCCTTCACCACACCCACCTTTCAAAAGCCTCCAATCGTGTTTTCACACCATATTAAGCCATGCTACATACCAAAGTTTTGACAAGCCATTTCTTAACATCCTTACTCAACGTCCCTCTCATCAGTTCTTGCTTTCTTGTGAAAGCTACTTTCCCTTTCATTGTCTTACCTCCCTAAAACTATGACCATTTCATCAAGAACACTTCTGAGTTGCGTAAACTGTCCCACCCACTCTAGTTCAAGAACATGTTTCTTTTATTTACCTTAGCTTTTCTCATTCTCAAAAATCACATAACCTTGCTTTTGTTTACATTTATTCTCATCCCATACCTATCGCAATGACTTTCCTATGCCTTCAGCTGGGCCACTGACTAACTGTCACAGCCAAAAGCCACACACAAACAAGCTTGATCTTCTGCAAGCTAATTGATTTTATTAATTCCTCACCAAATTTCATTCTTATCTCCCCATGCCTCTAATCGTTTTCTCCATATTTATAAGAAGTACCCCAGAAGTACCAGGCCTGACCTAGAGATGGCGGTAGTTGTTTGAAAAATATCACTGTATGCAACTACTATGCAATCCATAAAGTATATGTTTCAAGTTTGAAGATGGTATGTTGTTTAGTATTTCCTAGGCAGCCATCAATGGTGAACGTTTTCAGTACATTTGTGAAAATAGAGAATATTGGTCATCATTATGTGAAACAGTACTTTTATTTGAAAGACCTCAGCCCAACCAATATAAAAGCTGAACTGGATTTCACTCTGGGCGGCTCTGCTCCTTTGTTTACAACAGTAAAATATAGGGTAGCAGAGTTTAAACAAGGTCGTACGAGCTGTCAAGACGAGCATCGAATTGGTTGACCAAATGAGGTGACGACTCCAGAAATGGTGAAGAAAATCCACAATGTAATACTGGCTGAGGCCAGTGTGGTCATTGACAAACTGCACGAGCTAGTAAACATATTATGCATTTCAAAAAGTCTGGTACATCGCATATTAACTGAAAATTTAGACATGAGAAAGCTGTGTGCAAGATGGGTGCTGCGTTTGCTCACACTCGAGCAACACCAATGCCATGAAGATGTTTCAACTGAGTGTTTAGACTTTAGACTTAGAAATTGTTTCTGAGAACCACTTTAGCTGAGTGTGAAATCGAACTCATTGCTCTGCATTTCTCAGATATTGCTGCCTTTCCCTTTTTTTAGAATAGGAACTAACCCTGATCTGAAGAAATCTTCTGGCCAAATTCCATCCTCATAAAAGCCAAGAATTAGTCCATGAAAACTCTTTCTCCCACATTCTTGTAAGTCTTTAAGAAGTTCCATGTGAATAGCCTACCTGCATGGCCATATTTGATTTCAATTACCCTAATGACCTTTTCATCATCTTATTGAATTAGCCTGGATCTATGCTTTCCTTATCTACAACATATTATCATGCTATGTCTAACCATGCTGTCCTAATGTCTTTAACATACAGTTCCTCTATACATTCCTTCTACCTCTCTTCAATTCTCCATGCCTGATTTAATGAATTTTCTGACTTATCTCTGATATTCATGGGGATTTTCCCATCTTACTTCCTTTCTTAATTTTACCTTAATGCACAGTGTACCAATTTCACCCTTTCTCTGTAAACTTTCAATATCCCTTGCACTGTCATCAACCATTCATATTTCAACCTATTTGTTCCCAACTCAGTTTATTATTTAACTCTTTTTACTCACTTTTACCTGCCTCTGAATTTAAATTCTTCCATTTCCTTCTCTCTTCTATCTTTCTAATCATTTCACCTATAATCCTTTGTTTCCATGTCCTTTCCCATTTACTTTTCCTAATGTTTCATTTGCTCCTTTTGATATGTCTTATTGATTCATTCCCATTTTTCCTCTGAAGTTCCCTTTCCTCACTCAGGATTTTCCCTAAAGCCTGCTGATACTCCTTTCTTGTGGTTTGTTTTAACACTTCTTTATTCCACTCCCTAAACCATCTTCCATTTTATATTTTTTAATCGAATACTACAATCCATTGCTACTACATTATGTTCAATCTGATACACTTTCAGAAAATTACAAATTAATCATACTGTTCCTTAATCTGTGCTTCATCAAAACATAGTCTAACTATTACCTTCCTGAATAACTATGACTTTTGTGGTGTCCAAACCAAGTGTTTGTAATGATTAACCCCGGTCTACTGCAAAACTGTATCACTCCCCTCGGTTACTCCTTGTTCCAAAACCACAGTACCCTAGCATACTACCATGTCTTACTTCACCTACCATCACATTCCAATCTGCCATCATAATCGAATACACCCATCAAATACCCTCCATAAACAACTGGAACTATGTCCTCTAACTAATCATATATCCTATCAACTTCTTTTTCCCTATGACTGCTTGGTAGCATGTAGATCTGAAAAATGACCAAGTTTTTGCTTAAGCTTTTACTAATAATATTCTATCAGTCACTCTATGTTAATGAAATTTCTTCCCATTTTTTTATTTGTATTTTTGTCACTCCTAACTGGCTCTTATCCCCTCCACTGCATATTACTCTGAAACTATCACTCCTGCTATTCTTCCATCTCACCTTGCAATGGACCTAAAATATCTATATTTCCTCTTTCCATCTCTAGCTTTATATTTCATAATTTTCCTACCCTCAATATTGTCCTAACATTCCAAGACCTCAGTCCTAACTAGTCCAGCCCTCTTCTGTATGCTGCTGCTATTGCTTTCTCTTTGCATGGATTTCATTAGATGAAGACTTTGGAAGCCATGCCTCTCCTGCTGCTGAGCATGACACACAGCTGATTGGAAAGAGACCTGTAGTTGCCAGGGCTCATAATTGGATCTATGTACATCATAGTATCATGGGATAAATAATTGAGGTGGTTTCCCATTACCTACTTCAATATTGTTTCTAACAAGACACCATCATTCAGTAGCTGACCCATGGGGGTCAGATGACTTTGCAGCTGCCTGAGACTACCTTTTGTCTGGCTCCTACCCTTTGACCTATCTGGAATGGGTGGCCCTACTAGGAGAAATATTATTGCTCCCACCACCACAGCTCTAGTGGTTATCAAAATGCAAAAGTTCCTCCACCTAGTCAAGATTGTGATATATAACCGCTCACACTAATAAGAGGAAATAATGAGCAGTGACAACAATTGTATTTCCAGTAAACCTACCTCCCCGTCATCTGGTCTAGCCTAGCAACATGAATCACTTCAAAATGTATCACTTGATAAGTATTATAAAGTTTCAATAATTTCCTTACTCCCACCAACTGACTTTAATATCAAACCCTTGAGTGAGCCTGCATGTGACTTTTTGAAGCCTATGGGCACACATAACTCGTGTTCCTCATTGCTTCATTTCCACCATCCCCTTTCTCTTCTTCTCCTCTCTGTCAACTGCCCAACCAAATCCTCACTCTCTCACCCCTCTCCTGCCTTCCTTCACTCCCTTTCCCAACTCTTCAGTCCTCTCCTTTCCTTCCTCCCAATGAAGAAGTTGGCTATGGCTGCAATAATTCTAATTAATTTTCTTTAGAGTGGGTTTCTTTTCATTATTTGCTCTTGTTTTTTATTTTCTAGGGTACACCATACCCATGCTATTCAACAGTTAAATATAGCTTCATGAGACACACAAACATGCATACATATCTAAATCTGTATATATCTTTAATTATTTGCACTCATAAATAATCTTTTAGGTCAACTGTTTCAACTTCTGAACGAGGATTATGTGTTCAGATGATTTATGTCATTTCCTATGAAATTAAAAAAAAATCGGCCCTTCATTTCCTTTATCTTGACTTTCAAATACCAAACTTCCCCACATGTCTTCAACCCTGTGATATTTTGAAAACACATCCACATATGAGATTTTGAACTCATCCTGTGAGTGAAAATATTGTCTCCAAAGTAAACTCCTGAGACAAATTTCCAAAGAATAACTTTACAGCACATTAAGCCGGACAAGTAATCAAACAAAAAGTATCAAATAACCAAGTATATGATGCCAGCCATAGTTATGTTATGAGATAGATCAGGTAACACTTGATTTCTCAGTCATGAGCACTGAAGACAATCACAAAATATCTTAATGGCAAAGAAATTAACTATATACTTCCAGTGAAATACTTTTTCCAACAATTGCTCCTCCTTTGCCTTCCCTTTTAACATTTACAGATCAATCGTATTGACTTGCTTTCTCACAAGTTTCATTCCACCATTTTGGCATAATCAACCTACACTTTTTGGCATATCTTGTCAAATTACACCTTTGAAAATATTCAATCCATATGCTTTTCCATCGTTCATGTGATGACTTCCAATCAGATTCTCTATTTTACTTTAAAATATTTAATGATAGGTCTACTTAAAGGTTATTCAATGAGAATTGTAGTATATTAAATTTAAAATTATGAAAATATATGACATTTTTTCCAGGTTATTCAGACAAAATCATTTCATGACATAGTCATAACAATTTTTTAAATTAAAATAATGGCATGCTACTCAAAATGTGTGGTGGAGTGGTGGTCCAGTGGTTAGAGTACTGGGCTACTGACAGGAGGCCTGGGTTCGACTCTGGGCGATGCCAACCTAAGCTTCGCCCAAGCTGCAGGATTTTCCTGGTATCAGATATTCCTGGGAAACTATTAGTGGCACAAGGAGAAGAACTGTGCCCTTTAAACTTACCAATGTGTAAATTTCATATGCCACTGGGCTTAGTACTAGATAAGCTCTACCTTCATTTATCTAACCGACCTTCAAGTTGATTACTAAGGTTTTCTGAATTCAAAAGTTGTGTTTTCATACTGCATTGAATTGAGTGATTTCAAATCAATTGGAAGTAGATTATTACCTAATTGCTTTAGCTATCAAACTGTTAATACTGATTGATGACACAGGTTGAATGAGGTGTCATTGGTTGCAATGGTCAAATCAATAAATGGCCATTTCTGAGTCAGCAAATATTGTGAAGGACATACATGATGTATTAAGCACTGAAATGAGTTGATGACTCTCACTGCAACAGACTGACAAAACTGCTCCCATGACCCAAACTTTGGGCTCAGAGAGAAGGAATTTCTTAAAAGACAAATACGTCTTATGAAAAGGGGTGTGATGAAGATGAAGACAGTAATGACACAAATAACCCTAAATAAATGAACATGAAAAACAATTTGGTCCCATGAAACTATTTTTGATTGAAAAAAAACATTAATGACAGAAGGAAGATCAGCAGAGGAACTAATTAAGAGAAGTTTGTGAAATGCAGATGACACATGCAAATTCTTACTAGAATTGAAACATCCACTCTTCTGCTTCCAGCAGATCCTACTTCCAATAAGTTTATGGAAATACACCAGATCACTCCTCTACAGATTATTATGTGAAAATCAATAGATTTCACATTCTGTGAAATATTTTATTTTTACTGCATAACTTAGCCAGTATTAAATTTTCATTAGTGTATTACACAGATACACATGGATTTCATTATCCTAAACGAACACCGCAACACTCATTTACTGCTTTCATAATAATTGGATACAGTATTTTGGGTGAAATATGTTAAATATAGAGTGATTGTAAGTTTTGTACTCACATTTCATTGTGCTACACATTCATTTTATGATTTTGTTAACTTAATGTGTAATCTATATATGGTATGATTTATTTTTAGTTTAGTATTGCATTGATGACAACTGTAGCAAGTTAAAACATATTCAGTTTGCCTTCGGTACTGATAAGAGGTATCATACCAATCCGCAGTGAAATTTGGCTTTTGCCTGAACTAATCATCATTTGAAGCCTATGCAATGCTACATGAGGCTTCTAGAGAGTCTGTTCTTCACTAGAGCACAGCTGGAAGACGGTTTAATATATTTAAAAAGTGAAATCAATCAATTTCAAAGGAAAGTGGACATGGAGCTTCAATCTAATGGGAGTAAAAATTAACACTGCTGCTACCACTGGGATAAAATTTAATTGAGTACAGTTAAGAGCACTTTTGGAAATGGTGAAAATTTCATTGGGTTCCACTCACATATTAGTAATAGAAAAGCACAGATGTGCTTGTGCACTGTGGGTTCCACAAAATGCATTGTTAAAACCAAATTATCTTGTATAAATTCATGTGAAAAGTGTTCCCCAGCCTCCCTATTGTCCAGACCAGGCCTCATATGACTTTTTCCTCCACCCCGTAGAGAAGAAACACCTTTCAGGGAAGCATTTTTCATCATCAAAAGTAGGCATACATGAATTAAGCATTTCAACTTGCAATGGCTACCACTGATGCAAAACGAATCAAATCAATGAAACTTGCACCACATAACCATTACACAAATAGCTATCAAAAACAAAACTAAAAGTTACACAATATATTACGTGAAATGTAAATTGTATGCTCACTATTAAATGATTAGCCCTCATACTATAATAAATCTCTCTATTCTTCAGTAATACTTTTGTCGCATTGAACAAACTAGGAATTTGATATTCAAAGTTCCATAGACAGATGATAACAAGAAATTATTGAAATTATTAATTACTCATGTCATAATTTTGTTAAACAGTGCCATGCACTGTCATGGCTCATATCAGAATTATATATTGAAACTAGCAAAATATTGGGTCTTGTTTTTGACCTTATAATCTCCCTAATGAATACTGGAAAGTAAGTCCTAGGTGCAAAAGTCTTTAACTTTAAAACTTTTACAGAAAATGTACTCATGCTAAAGCAAACATAAATAATAAAGAAATCCTGCTTTCAAAATCAATGTGAAATTGAATAAACGTTGCAATTATATAAAATATCTATGTTAAATAATTTAATGCTGGTGAAATAATAATGATACAAATGGTATCTGTATTCATGATGAGAGGATTTAAAGTACTATGTACTGACAATATCTACTATCTGGAATATCAATTACCTAGAATATATTTTCCATGGAGTGTTTCATATATGATGTTCTATTGTTAACTAATTTTTACATATAACAAAAACATTATAGATTATTATAAACAAATTATGCAAAAATTTTCCGATAAGAAAGATGCATAGGATTTAGAGTCTCTCTAGAAGCAAAAACTCATTGGTACTTAGCCAAGAGGCTACAGGCGTCTCCAGATAGATTCTCAACATTCTTCAAATTAAAATGGGGTGCCTGCATAACTCTCACTTGCCCAGGAATAAGTTTTCTTCCTTCCCTTTTCCGCAGATTCAAAATTAGGGCCATTATTAGGCATTTAACATAAGTATGAATTCAAGATGTACAGTGGCAATTATTTATGCTCACCACAATATGATAGGGGCTTTGCCTCATACAGCATGATGAGAATTAAGATTTAGAATAAGTGAGACACGTAAGGGTGAGACAAGTACTCAAGTGACAAATCTAGGAGCATATAAGTTTATGTAGTTTGGTTTTAGTGAGTTAGCAGTCTTAGACTATTAATTAGTATTTGATTGAAAAGTTAGTTAACAAAAGCCATGCTCACCACCCAAACACTGCAGCTTTGCATTGCACCATTACACACCATTATTGGAATCCATGTGGATATTTTTCATGTGCCGTGACTCACTGAATCTGGTAGATTAATAATTAGAATGTAACATACACTGTGCACAATATATTTCAAAAGATTTGAAGGAACAGGTGATTTTGATAAGAGATGTCATATGCCCATCACTCACAGTCTAAATATATGTTAAATACTTATGCTAGGACAACTCGTAAAATGCAATTTAGTAGCAATCAGTTTAGAATTTATTTTAAGAAACTTAAAACGCTTTTCAATGAGTCTCATTGCAAACTCAAAATAAAAAAGTAAAAAAAATTAAAAACTCATGACTGTGATTCCCAATGTAATTATTTTGATCAGGGACTGATGGATCAAAAACAAAATTTGATCAAACCATTATCTGGATTTGAATTCTATCTCTGTTCTCTCTCAATTCAGAAAGTACAAATTGAAATACTCCACATTATGAGTCCTCATTCTCATTTTATTTAGGGCCTGAATTTAAGTCAAAACAGTTTATTTTTTCAGTAATCATGTATTTTTACGATATTTTGTTTCCATTCACAGTTTTTTTATTTTTGTTGATTGTAAATTTACATTCTACATAATTAAGTAGTTGAAGTGAAGTGTTTTCAACTTTAAAACACAATTTAGTTAATCTCAAAAGCATATTGCTACTGCTTAATCATTTCCACTTCTGACCACATATCAGGTGGTATTCAACTTTTATGCACAATCATAAGTACTCTGACAGAAAAAAACATACTTCATTGCCAGAGAGCTCATGACTTATCTGTTGTATACATAGATACTTCTTATTCAGATACTATAATGAAAGAATAATAATGCTAGGTAAAAATTCAAAGTGAAAATGTTCAATAAACACTGCCTGCTGTAGAGATAGTCACACAATTTCAAGGTTGATATCCAATTATCTGTACACAAATGGTGGTCTTTGCTTGAGGGATAGATAACCATTGGCAAACTTGAAAAACATATCATCACTCCAAGGTTTTATACACATGATTGGAGATATCTCTAAATATAACAAGTTACTTATTGTCACTAATGCACAATAATAAATAAAAATGTCACAATATTTTTTAATTTGTAATTTTGTGAGGCTTTATTGAAACATTTTCATAGATGGTTCCTGCAGTCAAAGTATGACTATATTCAAGGGTTTAGAATGCTAAAAGATTCAAAGGTTTACTATGCAGTCACAGTTTTGCTTTCAACACATGAACAATAAAATTCATTCTGCCATTTAAAAGTATATGCAAAGAATTATTCAAATTGGTTGTTAAAGCTGTAAGATACTTTTAATTGTTTTAAATGCGTAAAAACCCATTGGTTATTAAAGGTTCGACAGTATGAATGCCAAATTGAGGACAGCATTGCATTAATAAATAATATTTCATCAAAAAGGGGAGTTTATATGGCAGAAGAAAGTGCAAAGCCATCTGCAATCTCCTTTTCGGATGCAGATTGCATGACCAGATTGCCCTTACACTTCCAAAACATCCTATTATACACATTTGTTTTCTTGCTTCATCAATTATCTCCATAATAAGGAATATTTTTTCGTAGGAGGTATTACTGCAGCCACAATGTATGATAATATCTTAAGAGGAGAATCTACATAATTAATGTATGCTATAATGTCATGGCTTCACATGGTATTCACTTCATATCATGCTAAAAAAATGTCATGATAACTTAATATGGTATCTAGATGCCTGAATGATTAGAGTAATAACATGAAATGGCAAATGCTCATTGACATTAATGTCACCAATCCTCTTTCAGGCTTTCACTTATAACTGTAGCCTGTGCACCTACAAGTATATCATGTTCAAACAATAATGTTATGAACATTTTCTAGTTTTGGAATTTGGCATTAGAAATTGAAGGATGTTTCAACGTATGCCTATCTCAAATTTAAATGTATTCATGTCGAAACTGGATGAACTGACATCTACTGTTACAACTTGTCACTACTACCAAGGTAACTAGCTTCTTATTCAACCAGATCAACCTGAATTCAAGATCCTATGACTCGACTGATTATATTAGGATCTCAAATTCAACGGCTTAACAGGAAATGATGGAATCCCTGAATCCTGACTCCACCCCAAATTTTTATATAAAGATATGAATGATATTCAAAAATGATTTCGAGCATGAGTCCAATGAGCTTGAGGTTCACTTAACTTCTGGGATATACATAGAAAATGACATTTAATTCTAAGATGATAGGTTTTTACAATAAACAATTTTGGCATCAAGTTGATGAGCATAGAGACGTTCAGAAACATATAATTGTATTTATGAAAGAAGACACGGTAGTCACATTGATATGGGGACAAGCTTTAATGCAATTTTATCAATATATGAAAAAAAATTCAAATTGATTTTAAAATGATAAATTTTTAGGACAATTAAACTCATTTCAAATCTACCATTGAAAAATAATTAGCAAATTCTAATTCCTGAGTCTCAGAAGGAAGGCATTTTATAATCAAAATCTGTCTGTGGAACTCTGATCAATTAACAATGGCAATGTTAATTATTAAACCAGCTACAGGAAGGGATAATCTGAATAATTAAGTAGATTTCTATTAAACAAGCATTTATTGATGTATCATTCTAAATATGTGCGCGAGACCATTAGAGGATATATACACAGAATTCCAACAAAGAGTAAATAGAATTCCAATTATGTCACTCCTCTCAGCCTTTCTTTAGATGAATGTCTAGGTATTATAAAGCCAAGAATGTAATGCCTCCTGAAAATACCTGATATTATGCCAGATATGCCACAGGAAACTTTTTCTGCACCTGAACATAGTCATTTTTACCAAGGTGAGTACCAAGTGAACAGATCTACAATCTACACCACACCCACAAATACAAAGTGTTATTCCACACAAAAACAAACCCAAGGATGAGATGAGAGTGTAAGTTTTGTGATTAGATTCTAGTCTGAAATGCATACAAGTGTGTGTGTGAGGGATGTACAGTGTTAGATGCACAACCAACCTGGCGGGCATAAGGGGGCTCGAAGCAGTGTGAGCGTGCCTCGGAATGGGACGTCTCCCCGGGGGGAGGTGCAGGCGGCAGGAGGAGTGGAGAGGGCGAGGAGGAGTGCCTGGGGGAGCGCAGGAGAGGCGATGAAGCGTGGGGTCCATGATGCGGGTGCGGGTGATGCGGGTGGGGCGCAGGCGGCAGGAACGGGGGTGGATCCGTGGGGTAGGGGTGCGGGTGGGGAGGGGAGGACAGGGGCCTCCCGCTGTGCGGCCTTGAGTGGGCCCACCCGTGAGAGGGGGACTCACTCCCCCCCTCCGAGGACAACGCTCCAACCCCTGACCTGCTCCCTCCCCCACCCTTTTTCCGCACATAGTACTCCAGCACCTCCCGTCCAATATTCCCCGACTTCACAGAGAAGTCGATGGTGCTGTCGTCAGGCTGCTGCGACACGGCTCCCCTGGGCGATGGAGGCAGGCCGGTGGCCACTGCAAACAGGGACTTGAAGGGGGTGTGCGAGAGAGGCCCTGCTCCCGAGGGGGAATTACCATCCTTGCTGTCCCCTCGCCTCCTCCGGGAAGTGCAGTCTCCTTCAGGGGGATACCTGCAGGGGGGACAGAGATGCAAATTAGCCTTAATACTCGGGAAGAAACAAAGAGGAGAGGAATAGCTTACATGGAAATAGTCATGAATGGATAGTTGAAAAAGATTGCTGCCAAGATGCATATTTACAGGGCACAGTGAAAAGCAGGAAGTCCACGTAATCTATTTCAATCATCTGCGAATGTCATGGCTCAGATTGGAACTGGCTCACAAGTTCATTCTCTCTAGGTCATTGTTATTCCAGCATAAGTTTACATTTACAAACTTTGCATTTTTAAGAGCAGGTTAATTTTAGCAACCTAAAACAATAGGTAAATTATATGACCATTCATGGTTGGATGAAAATTAAGCAGTACTACATTCTTGCAAAGAGCAGAATGCCTATGCATCACTAGGCCAATGACAATCCTACTGAATAAGATCTAAAGCGGAGAATGCACAAAATCAATTAAAATTGGTATTAGTTATTAGGGGAGGCGACAAACAACTAGTGAAACAGAATTCCTCTCAATCAAATAAAACTTTCAGCATTAAAATTAACTATGAATAATATCATTAAACATTAATGGCAATAATGAGCAGCCCCACCTTACTCCCTTTGTTAGTTTTCCCCTATTTTAACAGCATCTTATCACTGCTGGTTGATCTCCTGGTGACTTGTTTGCCATTACGTCTTTTCCTGCAGAGCCAAATTCAGACCTATGGACATAGTCTCCTTCTTCACCATCATGATCATTTTCCTCTTCTTCCAGTCTTCTTTTATTCATTTATTTTTTGTCAAAAAGGTTCTCCAGATGCTCTTTCTATATCTTTCCTTTTTCCTCATCTTCAGTAAGAATTTCACTGTTCTCAAAAATGGTATTGATATTTGCTCAGAACTTATTAAAATGGCATCTCACAATTCCGTAAACTGCTTAAAATTTTCCATAGATGCCATCCTGCACTCCCTCGGTGAGGGTTTGAAGGTATTTCGAAGTTAGAAGTTATTAGGTTCTATTTTCTTCATTCTTCTTAACGAGTTTGCAGTCAATTTGATATTTCCTTAACATCTCCTGCCATCTTCCAATAGCATCTTTGTTGGCAGTTCTGAATGCGCCTCGCACCACTAATACGTATTTTTTGCAGAATTCCAAAATTCTTTCTCTGCATTAATTAACTTCCCCAGAAAACATTTTCCAATTTTCTTCCTTCCTTGCCATCTTCAATGATTGCATTCCAGTTTCTAAGTCCATTTCGATTTTCTATTCCCTTAAAATTATAAATTACTTTGACAATATCATCATATAACTCTTTCACATCATCATTATAGTCTGTTACATGTACCGACTTGTGCCACCCATGTGACAGTGGCTTTCATTGCTATTGTCACTGCAATATTCCGTTCACTGTATCGTAAGAAGTTGTTCACTCTCATTGCAGCACCTTTTCACAATACTGTACTCACTCAAGTATTTCCAATGATTGAGCCCAGACGAGTGCTCCTGAAGCTGTAACACTACAAGTTTCCTTCTTCGAACAATTTCATCTCACCAACATCTTAAATGCCAACCACATGTTATGCATTCCAACCTTTATATTCTTCTTTAATATCTCAAATGCTCAGAATGAATAGACATTTCAAGTAATAATCCAAAATTGAATGACATATTTGATGGATACACTCACTCTCTCGAGTAGACCTCACTCTGACATCCTAATGACAAATAGTTTACCCTTGGAACATTTTAAACTAGAGATTTCCATCAAATCTGATATTTGATTCAAGAAAAGAGGAAATTGGTAAGCTGCTGCTACTTCGGATGACATTAGGGTTGTTTCCTGTTGCTTTCCACATGTCAGTGAAGCAATCATTTTAGCAATATCCATAATATTAAAGTAGTAGTTTTAGGGGAGGCAATTGACAGCTAAGGTCATTTGCACCATTAGGGATGGATGGGAAAGGACGAAGGGTAGAGAGAAACCTTGCATTGGCACCCGAGCCCACTCTGGAATAAAGGTGCCAAGGGGTCAGCAGTTTAACGTCCCACCCGACAGACAGTGTACTCACTCCAAGTACTAAAGCACCTCAAGTAGGGATCGGGATACCACTGAAAATTATCTGCCATCTCCAGGATTCGAAACTGGGCCCTCTCTTTGGGAAGCCAGTACATTACCACTGCACATCCCAATTCTCCCATAATATTATCGATCCTTATAAATGATAATACAATATTTGACAATTTACACAAGGTAAATAAATTGTTAATATAATGAATATACGTGAATTTTATGAGAACATGCACATTTAATTTTTAAATTCATGTAAAGCATTTAAGCTTCACGGATTACAAATAAAAACAGATAAAAAATCTCAGACTTGAGGATTTCCATTTAGGATTTGTGACTTTTTGTGTTATTAGGGGTCAGTTTTATGACGTCTTATAAAATCCAATCGTTAGTTAATGTCAATATTATCTCAATATGGAGATTATTGACTAATTCAAATTAATAAACAAATAAAATTGCTCATAAGTGAATGTGAATGCTGTAACTGCGGTGAAATTGCTTGTCAGTTATTGATGTTTAAGGGTCAGTTTTCGAATAAACTAGCAGCCATAAAACAAGAGTCTTCACCTTAATCGGATGTTGAATTAACCTTCAGTTTACCAAGATGCTATAAAACCTGGTCTAGAGGAAAAAGAAAACAGAGGGTAGTATAGTAGTCTGATGTTTCCCAAATGACTTAACTCAAAACCCGGGGGATGACTTAGACGAGCACCTAAAATTCAACTAATCAAAATCTCAACTCATCAATTCAACAATTCAAAAACAAAGGTCAGCCCTGTGAACCGCAACCTTATCATAAACAAGCCTTCAGGTTGATTACTGTGACTATGCAAGTTATTATATTACACAAATCAGTGAATTAGTTACTCCAAGGTGTTAAAGGTGTATAAATAATAGTTCCTCACCCAAGGCTTTGTATTTTTGGGAACTAAATAACTTGATTGAATTTCACTTGGGGAATAAAATATGATTTTGCCTACCCTGGTGGCAGCAGAGTACCATCTCTGCCACCCAACTCAAGAGGTCATGGGTTCGATACCTGCCAAGGTAGATTTTTCTCCAACTAGGGCTTCAGTATTAAATAAAATTGGCAATTTTATTTAATCATGTTATTCCACCATATCACGCCTGAAACGTCTCTTTTTATAGGGCTTCAGTGTTTGTGATTCTATAATATTTTGTTGTCATTTTCAAGTTGAAAAATCTGACATTAAGGCCAAAAATGACTGTTTTCAGATTACTGATAAATGAATCAATAAAATAAATAAATCACACTTAAAATGAACAATGACAAACATGACAAAAATTAGTTGCTCCTTACTCCAGCAAACATGAACTACTGTGTTCCCATTGGAGTTCATAATAGTTGTAAAAATTTTTTACCTTGGTGTATTTCCAAGGATAGCTGAAAGTGGAAGCCGCTCCTTGGTACGTCTGGGATGAAGAATGGTTCCATTTGCATGAGCTATTCCAGGCCCGCCACCCCTGCACTTTGGCCAGGTGCCACCATTCTTCTCTAATGCCTCTTCTTTCTCTCTTCTCTTGCTCCTTTTCGCAACTGTAGTTACCCCTATGACAAAATCAAAAAAAGCCAACCTTTTGAAAACAGGTTAACCTCCCATAACAAAAGTTGCATTTCAAATTGAAAACCAACCATCGCCACCTTGATTCCTCCGATAGCTGTCAATCACTGAATCCAACTCTGCTATTGCATCATCTTGCTCTGGATCACCAAGGAGGCCTGGTGATGGTGGAGGAGCTGCCGTGGGTCTTGGCACTGGATCATCCGATGCACGCTCCTTCCCTGCCCTACGGCCTCGAACCATTTCTATCTTCTCCCTTATCATCTCCCAAGCCCCTCCGGTCCCAGCCCCCATCTTCCCCACCTGTGGCCATTACGAAAAAAAATAAATCAAACTTGCCTTAGTGGTAGGTAATATTTTTCCTGTTCTTCAGTTAACAAAAACTCAAATATATTGAAGTTTCATAGCATTAAATTTCTTTACAACTATAATTTTGTCAACATTTTGAAGTACTGGAAAGAAAATACCACCGATAATCCGCAAAAGGGGTAATCTGCACACAGATAATTGAGAGTTCACTCTAATTTGAAAATCAATGAATCAGTACTTGTGTTTGGCCTCACACTGGTATCTACAGAATTTTAGCAATTTTATTTTGCTCATTATGCTGCAAATTTAACTTTTTAAATAAAAAAAAATAGTTTCTGGCGTAACTTGGTGGAAAATCTTCATACTGACTTTTAATAATCAAACCACTTTACTGATGATGTTATGCTATAACGAAACCTGGGTTGTAAAAATTAAAAAGTTTATGTGGAAAAGTAAAGTGGTTTGATTATTAAAAGTCAATTTAACTTTTTCAAAATCGGAAATTTTATTTTCCTTCGTCCTTTTTAATTGGGCAACACAATAGTTGGCTTTGATTGAATTTTTAATTTTCATGCAAAACCTATTCCATGACCCAATGGTCAACAATTTTCTATCATGGTCCCATTCTTACTTTCATAAATTAAAGTATTTATCACAGATTCTTCACAGAATCTTGAGGAGTTTTACCATAAATAAAAATAGGGTTTCCAGGCATGGAATTCAATCTCTATTACTTAATTTAAAAGGGCTTTATGTATGGTCAACCGAAGAATGCTTCGATACTATACATTATTTTGCTATTCCTAACTAGACTGTTATGAGCCATGCCCAATGAGATGCCCGATTTATTATGAATGCCAACTAGAACATCAAATGCTAAATGTGTAATGATGAAAATGTATTGAATAAATTTGGCTTGATTTCAGTAAAAAACATACATCAGAAAATATCTAGAAATTTAAGTTAATTGAAAAAAATCATTCAGTTATTAAATTTGCAATGAAAGAACATATGTCAAATTTTACATTTAGACAGATGAACAATTTAAGACCCAAAAATTCATGTCATTCTGGTCTGGAATCCTATTCCTGAGATATTATTACAAATGCTACAAACTCAAATTTACCATTGTTTCTTTCTTCAAAAACAAATTATCAAAGGACATCAATTAAACTACCATTTGGCATCAAAATCTGACCATGGACAAAAATTTACCTATCACATTTTCCCATGAGGTCACTATACTCATGATGGAATTTGCATGAGAAATGGAAGATTTACATTTGGAGTAGAGAAAAATTCACAATAATTTTGGTTCATCTCAAAATGAAATTATCCATTAGTGCATAAGTTTGTAGCTCTAGAAGAAAAAGTATTGTTCCAACAATGACAACTCAAACCTATTACCTTATACGGACTGCTATCAGAAATTCCACTGCCTTGATGTTTGGTATCCGAGTGCACACGTGATTGTCCTCTTGTTGAAAAGGCAAGAGCCACTTCATCGCTGGTTTGCACCGAGCGTCCTGATGAGGGCCCAGACACTACACTACAACCATCTTCAATGACTCCATAACTTGGGGAATTTCCAACCACCACACTGGCACCACCTATAGCCAATGCATAAGTTGAAAATTAATAAAGATCACATAGTCCATTTTTAATGAACAATGACAAATTTTCCACCTTCTCGGCTGGCTCATTTGTAATTTTTGGGGGCTTGCTCTTCTTGTGGACCCTTTGTTTGACCTTTTGTAGGATTGCAGTCAGTCCATGGCATCTTGTACAAAGATATTACTACACACTGGCCACTATCCCAAGAGGTCTTCGGAAGAAAGGGCTACTTGAGGAAGAAGACAGGGAAGAAAAATGTGTCTGCATATCCCTAGAGCCTTTTCTGAGAGTATGATTTCATCATGAAATGGCAATTATTACTGTTACAATGCTTGTTACTTCTTTGAAGTTTAACATATCCTTACAACTTATCCATAGGAATCTCACATTTTGATTATTGGTCTAAATAAATTACTTTGTAAACTCATCCCATAATTAATGACCTAATTAGACCAACTAAATTTAATCCTTTTTCCACTTAAATTCTCCCTAACACTACACTTGCATTAGAATTCAGTCCTATCAAATTCTCTTATTTACTCGTACCTAGTTGCTACCCATGAAGCCTCAAAAGAGAGAAGGGATAGGTGCATGCTATTCCAAAGATTCCCTTTCCATAAAATTTTGAGTCTCCAGAGATGTGTTATTCTGTATAATTAGAATGGAATAATAAAAATTGTTTACTTTACAATGGCATTTGAACACAATAAGGATATTTTCATAAAATTTCCTGGTAAATTGTTTTGAAATGTTGTTTGTACTTGACATTGGATTGATATGCTAATTTTAACACCCAAAACAATATTTTTGTAAAGATACCCTCTGAATGATTGAAATGACCTTCTTAGAAGATGTAAAATACTTGGGCATTATCCTCCCTTGTACCTTATATTGGGATAATACACATGAAAACATGTGCCAAATTGAAGAGTCCAGCATTGGTGAAACATGTAGTTAAGAAATGTATCAATAACAAAATGAAGGAGATGTACTATTGCACATTGGCTAGGCCTCCCATTGAATATGTTGCTTGTATTTGGAATCCAATGCAAAAAAGTATTTACCCAAAGACCTAACTAAATCTACAGGGACAGGCTACCCTGTTTGTCAAAAATTTCTATGACAGAACACAAAACATCACAAAATTATTAGATGATTGGAAACGGAAACCTCTTGACATGCAAATATCAAATTCTGGATTGAACTTACATTGACTGAAACATCAGTTGTGAAAGGTCATCTCTGAGGGTATAATCTAAGCACCACACTATGCTGGGCAGGTTGTAACACAGCAGAAAATAATGGATTGATTGCGAATCAAACAGATAAAAAGAATTGTTTTCCCTCAATTAATTTTCAAACAGAACAAAATAAGAAGGAAAGAAATCAAGAGCTCTACGGCCTCAGGTTAAAATAATAAGGGAGGAAAACTCCAAACGGCCGTAAACAACTGTTGTTTAGTTGTTTACGGCCATTTAGAGTTTTTCCCCCCCTTATTATTACAATAAGAAGGAAATTATTTTTCATACTTAATACAAATATAATTTAAATACCAATTTAGAACATATTTCCTCTCTTTGCAACTCATTTTTCATCCTTTCAGTATGGATTAATATGCAAATTTTAACACTAAAAAGAAAATGAAAACTATCATTTACTGAGGTGAAATTAAACTTAATTATCACCAATAACACTTATGAAATGATTACCAGCAAGTAGAATTCATTTGTGAACATGAACAGGTTATGATTATGGAATATTAAATTATTTAACTAAATGTATCTTATCAATGATGGTGATAAAACTATGACAGGCAAATTAATTTCTTGAATTATATATGCAAGGGAGTTGAAAAAGAACTCTCGGTGATGTTGTGGAAAAAGGGGCAAAATTTTTCACACATTTATTGATAAAAACCATAAACACAGTAATCAACCCGAAGGTCGGTTTAGTAGGTGATGGTAGAGCTCACCCATGCACCAAGCCCGACGGCGTGTGAATATTCACACATCAGGGTAGGGGGGCCAGTTCCTTTCCCTGTGCCGGTTATGGTTTCCCAGGAAGATCTGGTACCCGAAAAATCAACTAGCTTGGGTGGAGCTGCAGGTGCCCAAAGTGCCTTGCCCGGGAATCGAACCCGGGACCCTCTGGTCAGCAGTCAACGCTCTACCCGCTAGACCACCGCGACCCACATTTATTGATATAAAAAGATATTTATAACCAACCCACAAATATCAAGACAGAAATAGTAATCTTGTGAGGTAAGAATTGGTATAGTTAACTAAGTACCACATTTAAATTAGACACTTTGGAATGGGAGGAGGATGAGCCTCCAAACCAATGCTGCTGAGAAAGATAACTAAGCCCAAATAACCTACGAGAAGCAGGAACTATAAGGGCCACTGCTACTTGCTTTGAATAACTGATCGTAGCACTTTTCCACTTGATCAAGTGGAGAAGTCCTATGATCATTTATTCATTATGTTCGACTTCCACCACATCATATCTGAAGCTACTCAATTTGCTAATTGCTTTGTTTAGTTTATTTATTATTTATTTCATCTTGTTATTTTACAATGGTAAAGATTTCTCAGAACACATCTGTAACTAAAACTCCCCACTTCCATCAGAAAACTCTGAGCCTTTTGCAAGTCAAATGCTCTTTCATTTCAAACATTTTTTGCTTTCATGGGAGATTATAAATAAGGGTTGTCACAAATTAGCAACAATTCTTAGAAAATACTTTCTGCTTCCTCGGTGGTCACTTTTTGGAATGCAATGTGTAATTAAAAAAATGTAAAATAAATGATAAAATGTGAAATTTTGCACGGAACCTAAAGGAACAGATGATAACTACTTGTCACATGAAATGAGTAGTCAAAGACATTTTAAATAAGCATATTTTGCATCTGAGAGAAATTAACAGTTTATAAACCTCAAAGTCATGGATAATGGATTGATAATGCTCCATATGCAGTTATTAAAACATTCACAGCACAATAAACGTGCATGTTTCAGGCATAAACCATAAACACAGTAATCAACCCGAAGGTCGGTTTAGTAGGTGATGGTAGAGCTCACCCGTGTACCAAGCCCAACGGCGTGTGAATATTCACACATCAGGGTAGGGGGGCCAGTTCCTTTCCCTGTGCCGGTTATGGTTTCCCAGGAAAACCTGGTACCCGAAAAATCAACTAGCTTGGGTGGAGCTGCAGGTGCCCAAAGTGCCTTGCCCGGGAATGTTTCAGGCATACTAACTCATAAAAATGTTCACTATTATATCATGCAAGTCTATTAATTTTTTAAAAATACACTTATTGTGGGGGAAGTCAGACAGTATGAAAATCCAAATGGGAGAGTGAGAGAACATGGAAGGGAAGGAGGGAGGGATCAACTCAAATTTTATAGAAGATTGTATTGCCATTTGGAATACAAAAAGTATATGAAGTATCAAGCAGAATTAAAGTCAAGACAACATTAATCCCAGATATTATTTCCATATATCCAACTGCACAATGAACCAAGCCATTTTTTCAAAACATTCTGAATGAATTATTTAAGGACAAGAATTAGATATTTTCCGCACTACGCATGGATACCTTTCTTAGCTTTTGTTTCCCATCAGAATGAATGCCTCTTTAAAGCTTGTTTCTCATGAATATTTATGTCGACTGACTACACCTGAAAAGTGAAATTGATGTTTCATAATTACCAGGAGAGACTGATCCCAGTGAAAGATGTCCACTATCTGGGGTCACACTCAATGAATGAGGATCGCCAGAGCTGCGTATGTTGTGCCGAAGAGCTTGAGATGATGTTGGAGGCCCTAGTGGTGGAGGGGGTGGAAGTGATGAAGGTGGTGAGCTCATTGCAGTCCCACCAGACATTCCTTTCAAGGCTGTAATAGTCAGTACATCACCAGGCTCTTCCAAGGCAGCAGCTGCATCACTACCACCTTGTGCTCCATCCAATATCTTTCCATTTATCTGATGAAAAAGCATGCAAACGTGTTTTGAAAATATTTCAAACAGGTAAGTATCATAAACTGGTATATAACCAATATCCAAAGCATCTTTTATGTTTCCAGCCATGTATTGCTCTTATGTACAAATGAAATATAGGTTTTCATAAGCCTCCAACACTCAATTTCCCCTTGTTTCATGATAATTGCCACTGGAAACATGAAAAGTGACCATCAGAACATGTGGTTGGAGTCTTAACTGGTAACTACATACATGACAGAGCACAGACATAAGTGGGGACACATTGATATAATTACGAAGAGAGCTGGATGTCAATGGACATTGCGCCATCACTGGCAAGGGTGCTCCTGGACATCAATTAATACCATGGTGAATGCAACATTCTAAAGTCAATTTCTACTAGAATATGAACCAAAGTATATTTTGATTTACACTAAAACAAATTCATTTGGCAACAAATTTTTATCAGAATATTTATTGAATCTTCACTCTCTAAAACTGTCTACATTGCCACTATGAGATTAAATATGGACCAATTTGGAACATTGGCTCAGCACCAAAATACCAAGAACAAAAAGCCTATGCACAAATACTAATATTATTTTGGTGTCAATGGAATATTTTCTCACCAGTCCACACAGATGTATTTGGTCCTGTGACCATCCATCACACACTCAAAGAGGTTCAAATTAACTGTGGGTGGAATAAAAGTCAAAAGTATAAAGAAATCCAAAAAGAAACTATTGAGTGGATGAACTCAAAATGAAATGGCTTCTCCTTGTTCCTCCAGACCTTTTGTTTGATTCCACTAAACCAAAACTTGAATCCGCACCCACTTGGAACCAATCTGAATAAATGGGTTGAGTCTCATTAAAAACCCCAGCCTATAACCGACAGGATTCAAAAACATACTTTGTCAACAATGGCTATGTTGAAAAAATGAATAAATATCACTTGCATTTAAGATTTTTGAATTGCTGTCAATGACATTATTAGATACACTTGGAGGAATTAGTTCCCCTCCTCAAGAAACCTTCCTCCTTACAAATGGGACATTGAATGGGTCTGGAGTAGGAATTTCTCTTCATGAGAAATTTAAAGATAATAAAGAAGCCCCAAATATCTTCTCTAGGAACTTATTCTCTTCTACAATTCTTTCATGATTTTAAGACCCAAGAAAAGACTAATTTAACCCCTAGCACTGAAATGACGAGTCTAGCTCGTCATGAACTTCCGATGCCAAATCGCACAATGACAAGTGTTGCTCGTCATCAGACTTTCATAATTTTAGCACTAATTAGGGGAACAATATAAATATTTTGAAAGTTGAACAATGTTAAAACATCCATGATGTGCATAAGGAACTCATATTTCATGAGATATGATACATTGGAAGTAATAAAATGATATTTTACAAGTAGCGATAGCTGTGTTCTCGGTGTTCTTACGGGAAGATGGTTTGTTCGTCAACTTTTTAAAATCCTACTTTGGGCAGTAGATTTGAAATCACACTTGCTCAGGAACTACAACCCTGATCGCCATGAAATAAATTGAGTTCTCTTCCATACATTAATTAAAATTGGCAATTTTCCACAAAATAAATATTTTTTCCATTTTCCACTACCCTCCCCTTACTTGCTTTTCAGCATATATAGTAGACAATGAGAAATGACTGTTACCAGAAGATGATGTAGTTACATTGAAACCGGTCGTATTAATAAAAATTTTATTTTGTGGAAAATTGCCAATTTTAATTAATCATGATATTCCACCATATCACGCCTGAAACGTCTCTCTTTACCCTTCCATACAATTACAAATTCGAAGACTATGCTATTTTAACATAGAAAAATTGAAAAATAATTTTTCATCAGCATATAATTGGTAACATTATTTTTGAAATGCTGTTACAATTTGGAATCTTTGACAAACTGTTAGTTTAGCCACCCTTCTGTATTATTATTTTCTTTGGTTTTCGTATTGGGTGTCCACCTAAAAGTATCAAGTTTCCTACCCACTCTCTTTTATGTCTACCAGTGTTATATGCTGACTTTGCCTTCTCGAAAATAGTGTTCCTATTACACAATGAGTCATCTCAGCTTTTCTCGTGGTGGCTATGCAGTTCCTTCATGATGGGCTTAGTTTGAATTCGATCATTCATGTGATTAGATGGAGTGTGTTACAGGTGTTCTTTTTGGTTTTTGTCCACGTTAGTTATATATATATTCTGCGGTGAAAACAATGTATAAAAGAATAATAAACTGTGTACGTGAAAGTGACGATGAGAGTATTGAACTGAATGACAATGGACGATTGGACAATGACAAATTAGACGACAAACCAACTGAAGCGGAGAATGAAACCTGCAGTGAAACAGAGAATGATGATAGCAAAATCGTGCTAAATGTTCGAAAACGCACCTTGCGTGCCTCAAGCAGTGGAGGTGAAGCATCTACTAGTGCCAGTGAATCCAGGGAAGAATGGGTATGGGATGAAAAAGATAATGACCCAGATATAAAACATTTCACAGACATTTCTGGCATAAGTGCATCATTTCTGCATCAAGTAGGCAAAAATCCAGAACCCTTACATATTTTTGAAGAGGTACTGAGTACTGACTTTTGGGAAATGTTGTCAGAGGAAACGAACAGGTATGCAAAGCAAGTGATGGAGACTGAACAGTATAATGAAAAGGAGACAGATAAAAAATAGTTTGAAGTGAATCCCGATGAAATGAAAGTCTTTTACGCATTGTGTATCATGTCACAAGTGAGAAAGCCATGGGTCCAGATGAATGCACATGAATCGAGGAATGGGAGGTGTGGATAAACAAGACCAGCAGCTGGAATGCTTACCATTGCTGAGAAAGTTCATAAAAGGATATAAAAAAATGTTCTTTTATATGTTTGATATTGCACTGTTCAATTCATACACATTATACTCGAAAGTAAACAAAAAAAGAAGAAAAATATAACTAGTTTTCGTTTGGATGTTGCAGAGGCATTATTGGCAAAGGTCACGCTGCCAAATTACAATGTGCGTGGACGACCTTCACATGGTGACATACCTGTCTGACTGCAAGCTAAAAATTGGGCTCATTTTCCTGAACATATCCCATGAACAGCAAAGAGACAACATCCAACTAAAGGATGCCATGTATGCTTCAAGAATAATGTCAGAAGTGAGACAACCTGGCAGTGTAAACTCTGCCCAGTACCTTTAAATATGCCAGAGTGTTTTGAGAAGTATCATACTTTCTTTGATTATTAATAATATGCATGCCAAGGAAAATATGTATTCCAATCTATTCTATAATAATGTTGTCTCACTTTGAACATGGACATTGCCCAATTTTTAACTTTATGTATAGATTTTTCAATGACATATATGTAATTTTCTTTTTTCTTAATATTTAATATTATTATTATTATAGTTGTAGTTTAGAATAAAAATGACTTGATAACAAATGAAGTATTAAACTAGGTACTTTACAATATACAACACAATACAATTTATTTGTCCAGCGATCAAGTTGTTACAACTGGATACTTGATATAAGACATGTCAGAGTGAGTAACAGAATACATACATGGATACATGATACACATCAGGCATTAACAAGAAATTTGGCAATTGAATAAAACATTTTTAATTTTAAGAACCTGAGTAGGTTGACCTTAAATGCAGCCACACTTTTTTGGGACTTAATCTCAGTTGGGAGTTTATTGTAAAGTTGGAGGCCCATAAAATTTGGGCCAGCACCTGCATTTTTTGTACGTACATATAAAACGTGTAGCTGCTCATTCTGCCTAGTAGAATATTTATGGATATCATAATTTTTCACAAACTCAGATAGATTTCTTTTTGTATGTACTAATACATGAAAAATATAAATGCATGGTACTGGCAGTATATCCAATTTTTTAAACGGGGGACGGCAAGGGGCATCATGTTTCGCAAAACACATGAGCCGAATGGCTCTCTTTTGGACCCTGAAAATGATCATGGCCTTAGAAGACGAACCCCAGTAGAGGATACTATAGGCTATGTGAGAATAAAATTCTCCATAGTAAAGTGCACAGAGAACAGCCACTGAAACTGTGGATCTAATGGGCCTTATTAAAAAGCAGACAGAGCTTAACTTACTGGTTAAAGTACTTATGTGCTCATCCCAAGAGATTTGAGAATTTATGAGGAAACCCAAAAATTTGGTATTTTGTACCTGTGGGATCACCTTCCCATCAACTTCAATAGACAGTACTTTACTTGCTTTATTTTTATTTGCAACGTAGATTAGGTGAGACTTTTCTATATTCAAATCTAGTAAATTATTATGACACCAGGAAAGTAAGGTGTGACTAGCTTGTTTACACTTAACTATCAATTCATTAAAAGTAAGCGATACAAGAATAATGTTGGTGTCATCAGCATATAACAAGGGGGGAGCACCATTAATATGTTGAAAACTTTCTGCAAGGTCATTTATATAAGAAAGAAACAAGACAGGCCCAAGAACAGAGCCTTGAGGAACACCTCGATTAAGGACCATACTTGGGGAAACAAAAGATGCACCATTTTTAGAAACAACCACGTGTTGAATTCTATCGAATAAGTAGGATTTAATCCAAGCATTAGGTATGCCACGAATATCCATCCTGTGGAGTTTCTTGAGAAGTAATTGGTGGTCAACACAATCGAAAGCTTTCGAGAAATCGAAAAACATTGCAGCAACTTCCATTTTTTTATCTAGAGCGTTTAAAATCTGGGTTATTAACTGATAGTTAGCAGAAGATGTAGATTTATGTTCCCTAAAGCCATGCTGAGATGGTGAAAGGAGATTGGAAATCTCTAGGTAGGAAATTAACCTAACATTGAATGCCTTCTCAAATATTTTGCTGAATTGGTTCAGCAGAGAAACTGGACGGTAGGAGTTAATGTCATGTCTGTCACCCTTGTTTTTATAAAGTGGAATGACTTTTGACACCTGCAGAGGAGATGGAAACACTCCTAATTAGTATATGAAATAATAGTAATGAAATAATAATCACTTTTTATTTCATTAGCTACCATTCCATGTAAAAAGAACCACAGAAAAAATAAATAGAGGATAGGGGCATGATATTCAGAAAATAAATTGAAGTGGAAGGGTTTAAATGTTAAAAAAAATGTCCCATATAGATCAGCCAACAAAATTACTTATTATCAAAACAATTATTTTATCAAGCAAAAAATAAAATCAATGCTCACACTTAACACTCTATCGCCAACAGCCAAGTTTCCCTCCTTGGCTGCCAGTGAGCCTGGTGTTATCTTACTGATGTACACTCCAGTCTCTAACATCAGGCCATGGTCTTTACTGGAGGGAATCTGCAACTGTTAATGAGGGAATAACAGATTCAATACTCTTTGAATTAACCACTTAAAATAAGAGGTGATGTACATTTATTCAGCTCACAATGTATATTCTTATGAATCCCTGATCCAGTATTTTACTGAGACTACTTGATAATAATACACACATTGATTATAATAAGATGCATTCAAGTTTTAATTCGCAAAATGTTAAAAAGTCCTACTTAACATGCATAGGTGGTTGCAGCCTTCTAAATGTTTAACAAAAAGGGAAGTTGAGCAAGAATTTATAAAACAACTGAAATGTTATTGAGTCCATTTTTGGATGCATCCGTCAGTTTGACTGATACAGGTTGTATTACAATCATTACATTATAACTTATAACCTCCGGGCTTTAACAATTGTGTACCTTTTCCATTACAGAGAAGTTTGAAAAGCATCAGAGGTATATCAAGGCTGCTCTTAAGGGACTTGGGATGTGATTTGAAAGGAAGTATCACAGTAAAATGTATCGTGCCAAATAAATTCTGTAGAAACATTCATTCTATCTTTTGTTTGAAATATGGTACACAAAATTTCCACAAAGTAAAGGCTGGCCCTTTAAGGTTTTTATACACAACAATTTGATATGATGTGACATTACTTACATTTATGTAAGCACAAACAATGCTTTTGGTGCCAAGAAAACCATACATATATATTCATATCAACATAAACAATATTGTTTTCATTTATAAATTCATCCTGTTAAAAAATGATTAGACACTACTTTGGTATAGGAACAAATGTAATTGTAAATAATAATAAATAATGTTTTTTGTAACCTATCTCCTGTTAAGTGATGGCAGAGAAACACCATATTTTACCATATTTCTAATGAAAGAAGCAACTCATTACAAATTTTCACAGCTAAGAGTTAGATATCACTTACAACAAAGAGTTCCTTAGATTAGGAGCAATATATAGACACTCCATACACACCTGAGTGGTGTAAAGGCATCGTGCACCAACTCTTCTCCTTCGCACAGCAACTCCTGCCTGCCCTAAGCAGCAACCAGAGCGAATTGCTTCCATAACTGCACGACGATTTGCTTGACTACAATCAAGACCATTGACACGGACAATGCAGTCGTTTGGCCTGAAAAAATGGAGAGGTAGGAAGGTATGAATGAATAAAAAAATGATGATTTATGAATATATACATTTTTTTATTTCAATAAATTTTAATTTTTAAAAATGTAAAAACTTCAGCTTCTTCAGCCTAAAATGATAGTTTTTAATCTCAGTAACAATAAAAAATATCAGTCTACAAAAGGCAAAAAAAATTAATGCAACATAATGCTTAAATGTCCTTGAAAAGTTTCAACAGCTAAAGTTGACACAAACAGAAATATAATGCACTGATGCTAATTATTGCAATGCACTCTAAATGACTGTCATTTAAATTCTGACATGCATGAATTAGCTGTAAAACTTAACGTTTATATATTTTACAAAAATACAGTGAATGTTGATGGAAATCACATGTGGTATGGTTCCCTGAATCTGATTAATCATACAAATTCCTCTTTTGATCCAACTACCAATGGTAGGAGTTACTGCAAGGAAGGATAATTCATCTTGTATCTACGAGGGATGTTCATAAAGTAAGGGCTGTTTGGTCATAGGAAACAATATACTCATATGAAACACATTTAATTGGAATTTTAGTTAGTTACAAACCTACTTCACTACTCTACATGATCACCGTTCAATTTCAAGCATTTTTTGGACTGCAGCACCAGCCTCTTTAACCCTGGCTTGGTTGGTTGGTTTTGTTGGGGAGGCGACCAACAGCAAGGTCATTTGCGCCATTAGGGATGGGTGGGAAAGGAAAGGTGGAGAAAAACCCGGTGTCGGCATTAGCCTACTCTTGACAAAAGGCACCAAGGGGTCCGCAGTTTAACATCCCATCCGATGGACGTCGTACTCAGTCAAAGTGCTCTCCACGATGCATGTCAAGTAGGGATCGGGATACCACTGAAAAATATTTGTCATCTTCAGGATTTGAACCCGGGCCTTCGCGGTGGGAAGCCTGTAGGTTAGCCTCCGCACCATCCCGATCCCCCTTCTTAAACCCCTCTGCATGGAAGCTTGCTGCCTGAGAGTTGAACCAATTGACAATGCCATTCTTGAGTTCCTCTTCGGTTTCTAAACATTGTCCACTGAGCCGCTGTTTCATCATCTTGTTCCATCATCCATTCCACTGCTGTATGTCCATCTTGTTGGTTACGACCCAAAAACTCGCGTCCACTGGACATTCTTTGATCTTTGTGATGGTTGGTCAGTATTTTCAGTACCCACCTTGCACACAATTTGTGGTATCCAAGGTTTTCCAATATTGTAGACAGTAGTGCGTCCAAGTTGAGGAAATTGTTCAGCCAGGCCATTAATGGCCAATCAACAATCACATCGCAACTTTGTTCCACTTGCAAAACAATTTCATCGGTCAGAATACTGGGCCTGCCACTTTGCTCTTTGTCATGGATATTTGTTTGTCCATTTTTAAAATTGCGGCACCATTGTCTAAACTTTCCTTCACTCATAACTGTAGGTCCATAAACTACGCATAACTCCCGATGAATTTCAGCAGCCGACAATCCTTTTGCATACAAGAATTGTATGACAGAACGCACTTCACCGCTGGCGGGATCATCAATTGTCGCACATGTTGTTTGCATACACAGACAAGCAAACAACTTCTGAAACAAAACAAATGCTGCTATAGCTTCTCAATGAATCAGTAGATGGTGCTGCAGGAGTAAAACTGTGTTCTGAAGCATCGATATTTAAATATCAGCAAACGGCCCTTACTTTATGCATATGCCTCATATATTTCACTAATTGAAAATATGGTCTGTGGCCTCAAATTGCTATGGGCCCCAATAAGAGTAAACACAGCCTAAGTGGTAAAGTTAACATTATTCATGAAGCTTAGGCTCATCCTTGACAGGAACATAGATGGCTAATTACCTTAGTTACCTCCATCATCTTTAAGCTGTATCACATTCTCTCAAATATGATATATGGGACAGAGGGAATGCATTTTTTGAGTCAGATTATTAGCATTGTGTAGCATTATTCTTTGCTTATAAGACATTATGCTTTGCTTATACGACGTAATGTGATGCATATGAGAAAGTGTACTTCAGCTACTACAGCTTAAGATGTACAAAACTTACAGTTTTACAAAAATTAAACAAATTTTTGAGTGTGCTTTTCCAGCAGATGTGGCATTGCGCTACAAATGGATGTGGATAATGGAAGACCAGAGCAAGAGTGGATATAACCAAAAAAATAAGAATTCTCCCAGAACTACTAGGCTGTTGCTGCAGGGGTTTCAAAACATGTGGCCTGAAAATATGCCTACAAGTGGAAATCTCACAGGAAAAAGCAAAACATAGAAAAATATAAATAGGTAACATTTCTATTTTTATTTTGCATAAAATTTCTGATCTGAAGATGAACAGAAAAAGCCTTAATAATAAGTAACTACTTTTATTTTGTTAAAAGTAATTATAAACCGTGGGTCAAGGTCAGGTAGGTAGAGTGTTGGACTACTGACTGGAGGGTCCCGGGTTCAATTCCCGGGCAAAGCACTCTGGGCACCTGCAGCTCCACCCAAGCTATGTGATTTTTCGGGTACCAGATCTTCCTGGGAAACCATAACTGACACAGCGAAAGGAAGTGGCCCCCCTCCCCTGATGTGTAAATTTCACACGCCATCGGGCTTAGTACTGGGTGAACCCTACCATTACCTACCAAACTGACCATCGGGTTGACTACTGTGTTTATGGTTTTTTTAATTATCAACCAATAACACAGGCCTACAAAAAAAATTTTTTTTGGTGCCAGGAATCTTTGTGATGATTTTAACTATATTTGTACAGCTGAAACCAAATATGAAATCCGTTTTTATTTAACAGCTCTACTTTTTTAGATATGGCACATCTTACGATTAGTTGTTTTAATATTTGATATACTCCGGAAAATAATTTTCAAAGTTAAATACATCTATAAGTATACTAATTTATAACCACTCTGCGGTGTTCCTTTTATTTTCAATAAACTGTCAATAAGTTTTATGTATATTTCTATATTGTAGGCCAATGAGATAATTATTAATATAATATTCCCATATCATCATGTAGAAGATTTTTTTACGTAAGTAACAACATATCTATATCTTGAAAACTATAGCTGATAGGAAAAACTAGTGTCATAATTGGATTCAGCACCCCAATTGTTCTTTAAATCAACATTAAAAACTCCGGCACCAAAAACACTGTTGGCCTGTGTAATCATTTTCTATTAAGGAGCTGCACTTGTAATTCAATTTTTAAAATTTAAATTATCAGAAAACTTTTTCCTTAGGTAAAATCAAGAGGCACATTCTAATGCACAAGACTGGAGTGTCTACTTGTAGTGACACTTCCAAGTAACAAAAGAGCCAAATGAAAACACTTACTTTAATTTCCCATCGGCAATACTGCCTTCAGCTACAGATGAAACATAGACATGAGAATCATTCGGGTAATGAGGATCATCACGTCCTCCAACCAACTCAAAGCCCAACTCCTCCACTTCTGGAGACAAACCACTCTGTAAAAAATAAGATTTCACAAAAATACATGCATGAATATATCATATTCCTTAGCCATAATTCATCATTACATTTACAGTTGTCTTCTTGCTTTAACAAGTTCCATGATGTAGAATACTAGTCCAAATTTAGTTTTTATTAATTAATTACTTCATAAATTTAAATGCAATAAAAAAATGTGACATAAGAAAGAAGACCCATCCACGATGGCTATGAAAATTTAATCAGAGATATATAATGCCACAATCCCTCCTAGGTTTGGCCCTAGGACAGTGCACCCAATACTCTCCTTCTGTTACCTGGTATATTTTAATGTTTTAGTAAACTGAATTAACACTGAATTTTACAGAGCAGCAGAGTAACATGCACAAATACGACACCACAGCAAAATCTTATTGATGTGTGATCATCCAGCAGATGGAAGAGTAGATCTGTTAAACAGTCAATGATAAAACAGAGATTAAATATTGATGGAAATCAATACTTTATTTTCATCAAGTACAAAACTAATGCAGAAAATGAAGGAACAGTATGCTATTTAAATGGTCTGTATTTATGGGCATTTGTCTTCACTTCATTCAGCCGGAAAATTAGAAGTTTAGATTAAAAAATGCAAAATGTTAAAAATCATTTCTTTTTCCTTTTACCTGACTCCATTCCAAAGATTTATGGTCTCATAAAACATTGGGTCACTAACTTATATTCAGAAGGTGCACAATACTAACCAGATCAATGTCCAATGTTTCTGTCTCCCATTCACTGAGGTCTGATTCCAAAACTGATTCTCTTCCATGGTCATGGCTCTCATTTACAGCATGGTGCAGTCTCTTAGATCGAGATTCCCTCTCAGCTTGAACTTCCATTTTTTCTCTGAATAAGATTAAAGAGCATTAAATACAAATAAATTAACAGCTGTATAAAACATAACACTATTATCAAAGAGGAGTAAAATGATGTTCCCAGCTCAGGATTTCATACATGCAGTAGCTAGTGATTACAAAAATTTGACCATATATCCTTCATCAAAGGTAAACAATATGCCTGCCTTATTAGACCCAGAAAAAGCAACCCAAAATCCTCTGAATTGGGACGGGATTCTTTAACACATTCAAATTTATTTCCAATGAATTTATGTAATTTCCACAAAGTGGCAACTGTATGAATCAATCAAAATATCGTAAGTGAAATGTGAAAAGTAAGTACTTGAAGAATTATGTATCATCACATTGTATATAGCCTGAAGCCTTCAAAATAATTTTAGTCAAAGAATCATCTCCTCCATCTCAAACCTACATTCAATGAAAATTCAATTTAACGTGCACTGATAGACTATTCATAGGGTTCCAACCCTTTCAAAAAATAAAAAACAGAAGTCTCAGGAGTTTATCATTTGATCATTGGCAAGTAAATGCATCCACTGCAGCAGAGCATCACTGCCACAAAGTAATAGAAAGTCTCTTAAATTACCTCAAATACATCATACTAACAAAGGGTATTACAAGCCACTGAAATACTACATTTGCAATTCAAATTTTACAAAAAGACAGAACATAACAGATTCAGGCTTTTCTTTATTTTATTAAAAGCTAAATATTTTCACAACTATTGGGGAATCAAAATAGAAAATGAGGATCTTTGCAAGGTAAAAATTTAAAAATCCATATTGGAGCACTGGTCTATGGATCTATTCAATGTGCAAGCAAATAGGAACCCTAAAATTTAACACAAAAAACATCACAAAACAAATCTCAACCAGAAATTCATGCGTAAGTTTGCATGGTATAAAACCAAATTTGAGTTTCACCCAGAGGGCCGTATATTAGCTATATTTTTAGAAAATATGTTAACTCTCCAACATTCACTTACTTAAGTTCCTTCAACTCTTTGGATGCTTCATTCCTCTGCTTTTTAATGTCATCAGAATCCCTGAGGGCCTCTGCTAAGTCCGATACAGCACGATCACGCTCCTTTCTCAACCTATCACACAGTGTCCTTATACTCTCCCTTTCCAAGACAATTTTATCTCTTTCAGAGAAAGCCCAGTCTCTTCTTCGCTTTGAAACTTCAGCTTCCTGGGTGGCTTCTGCAATAAAAATCAAATATTCATTGAAAACATTTATACTTTATTTTTCAAAGATGACTAAGAGGAAGTGTAAGGTTCATACTGACATTATTGGTATTACATACTGGTATTAATCATACTGATATAAAGAAAAATGAATGATAAAACAATCAATCAAAAAGCATAATTACAAAATTTTACCAAAACAAGTTTAAATGTTCACTTCCTTTAAAATGTGGAGATGAATTAATAATAAGCATTAAGTGCACAAGTGAACTTATACCAAAAGCTAACAGAATATACTTCATTATTTGTGCAAATGATGAGATGCAGATGCAGTACTTAACAGCAAGCATGAAAAGCTTATTGATTAGCTTGGCTCACTTAACATAACACACACTACAGCACAAATGTCAATTATGGTGGTTTCTATCAACATCGACTTCCACCCATCATGACAATTTGACAGAAAACACAAAGGGTCACATGTTCAAATCTTCAATGCTGAAATCATTAATACAGCTCTAATATCACTAGGAAAAAAATGTTTTGAATGAAATTAACTAGAGAGAAACAGATCCATGCTAGAGAAATAAAATATTAGCACAAATTCGAATGCCCATGGCATCATAACCTAAGGATTAAAAACAAGACCCTATAAAATTTCAATGCTTCTCATTGGAAATAATTTTTACTTGAAAATTATTATTTTTTCGGTGACTGAACAATAAAAATTGTATATCCTAGAAATCCTCTATCCTACACGAAAATTTATCAGAAGAAGATGGCATATGGTAGAATCTTGCCATCGGAAATCTCTCAGTACTGATAGCAATCAAATTGTTAAATCAAGGTATAATGACAACAAGTTCACCTTATTTAAGAAATAGTTGAGGCAAACCATTTGTAAAGCTTAAAGGAAGGGTCAAAAAGACTTTGACTTTCCACAGGAAAGAATTTATTATGGTCGGCTAGTTTTTCTACACTGCAGTATCATCTGGACTTTAATAGCATGCTTTATTTGCATGCCTTCCAAGCATGATCATCTTGAGGTAGTACCAAAAATTTTTATTTCACCATCCTCTATATTTCTATGCATTGCAGAATATTTTACAATATTTGTTCATATTTTAAATTTTAGAAAGCATTTCAAGAGCAACATTATTTTTCTATAAAATACTAATGTAGACTTTTCCAATATATTATTCACACATTAGAAATATTAGTACCCTCCCCTATCAAATAGTTTAACATTGTCATTGGACCTTAGACCAGACGCAATTAAAAACACACTTTTTCTAAAGCATTGGAGAATACAGAGCATATTATATAATATCATTTAACAGATTAGTTAATTTTAAATCATATGAAATAAAATGGAGTCACCATATTCAATTTTTAATGAGGAATGGGCATGTGAAATTCCTTTGGTATGGCTGTTGGACAGCCAAATGTACAGTCTCTAACCATTTTACAAAAAAAAGGTTGGAGCAAAAGGAGCCAATACATATATACATTTATTTTGTAAAATTTAAATCTTATCCCTCTCCTACCTCCTTTTTAAATCTCTCCCACCAATTCCCTAATCCCTTTGTACCTCCGGCAATGTAGTTCATCTCATGAAGTGCCAACTATGCCCTGCTCAATCAAAAGACTAAAATTTACTGATTTAGTTAAAAGGACCAATTACAGTATGATGTGCAAGGATTATTTTAAGTTAGACCTGTTTGGTCATTCAAAAATAATATTCGACAGAAAGAGTTTAATCTATATTTTGCAAAATGATAGGTGAAAAATACCTGATTCACCCAAAGATATACCTAATTTTGAACCTGTACTCTCATACTTCTGAATGTTAAGTAAGAGATTCTCCAATTTTCTCTATATATTCCTTTGAAAATAACTTGTAACATATGCCATATTATATAAGTTCAATTGAAACAAAGTGTTAATCTAATTTCGACTTGAATATTGAAACCTAGTTTTCTCTCTCTTTTTGAACTGATATTTCAGCCAAATCAGATTGGCCACTTCCACATTTTTTGGTTCTGGTTCAGCTGTTAGCTTGGGAAGTTAGTTCTAATGCTTGGTGCTCATTACCAAGTAAATAAATAATTAGTTTTGCCTTGCTTAATGTTTTTCAAAAAATCTAAAATTTGTCTTTAGATTAACCAATATGTATATCTATAATGGCAAAATACAGTAAAATGTCCACTATTCATGCTATTGGATTAATGATGGAAGCACAGATAATCAAAAAACATGGATAACCAAAATAAGTGTAAAAGAGCATTGTGATTTAAACGGATATGCACAGAAACTCTCTTTTTTTCATTCCAAGTGATAATTTTGAGTTTTCTCAGCTACGTAAAGTACATTTTTCTCGTTTTTCAGTCATTGCTTAAAGGAAGAATTATAGTTTTACAAGAACACAGACCTATTATGAAGTGAATAGCAGAAAGTTTTTCCCTCAGAAAGCTAAACCAATCATGCAGCCAGACAGGAAAAATAAACAACTGGTGAAGAATGAATCTTAAAAAGGATTGCTAAAAATGGATTCATATTCATCATATGACACCAATAAAAATACTGCAGAGTGGACAGTTAATGGCGGCATTGTTGCAGAATAAATCTATTTATTTTGCTCACCTTAAAGGAGAACGTGGAATTCTCAGAGCTAATGAATACGAAAAAGAGGAAAGTACTGATAGTTCAAAATGTTTAAATTAAAAACATTTAAGAAAGCAAAGGGAGTATAAACTTGTACTTTTTCAAAAGTATATAAAATTTTTAAAGCATCCAACTGTCTTTACACCTAATTTTGTTAAAATTTTGAGGAGCAGGAAAGAAGAGTACCAATAATCCCCAAAATCCATAATCCACACACAGAAAATTGAGGGAGCACTGTAATATTACCTCTGCTATGCAATCACATATGGCAACAGTCTAATAGGTTAGGATTATATATGTGCTGCCATGGGTTTCACCTGGGATTTGAGTCCAGGACCCTTTGGACAGAGACCAAACATTCCACACACTAGGTATGACATAAAACAATAAAATATGAAAAGAAAAAATTCCTTGTTATATTTAAAGAATGTGCATTAATGTCCTATTCTGATCTTATTTCGAAGGTGAATGTTTAACTTCCTGGCAGAATACCTCACATTCTCATCCACCTAAGGCAGAATTTCCCTTTTCTGCCTGATGTTCAATGTTTTTTATTATCCTTTTGCCTTTATGATACAAAATAAAACAATATCAAGACTAACTAATATACCATATTTCTAAGATGCCCACGGTTTAAGATGCACCCAATTTCTAAAACCCTAACACCAAAAAAAAGTTAACCAGCAATTCTAAGACACAGCATATTTTGGGCTCAAACGCATTAGCTCTAGGGATCCCTTGGTTATCATTAAGTGGTGACCCATGTTTCAGGGGATTAGTGAGTGGTTAATTCTCGGAATTGGGGTAGGGCTCCTAATATGTAAACTGCCAATTAATGACGCACCATGACTTTTGATCTTAGTCTTGGATTTTAA